>OX419600.1:5000-596000 GCA_948473455.1 Teleiodes luculella
AAATTAAAACTTAATTCTATAGAATACCTACCGACCGAGGCTACCTGGTCAACCTCGACATTTTTAAAACTAACTATATCTCGACTGAAAATATTGATATTTTGATCGGACTTTTTTGTTTTTCCTGCGTGTTTAATTTGACCCGAGTGTGCTGTGCACTTTTTGGAGCGATCTTGCGCAAATTTTTCAGTTTTTGGCGAAATTTCAGTTTTTTCATACATTGTAAATTTTCAAAATTGCATAACTCGCGATCGGCTTAACCGATTCGCGTGATTCAAATTCTCAATAGCCTGGTGCATTGTTCTGCACATCCTGACTGCGTGACGACGCGCCCGCGCGCCATCCGCCATATTGAATTTTTCAAAAACACCCATTTTTCAGGGTTTTTTCTAAATTTCCCGAAATTTTTCTATTACCGCTACCCTGAAAATACTTACCATCTTGTCCAGCGTCGCGAGCCGCATCCAACGACGTGCCGCACGCCGAGATCCGGCACCTGAAAAACGAAAAATTTCCCCGCCCACCCACCCTTAAGAGGCATTGGGACATCAACTCCGACAATTTTCGGAATTTTTATTTTATTTTATTCGTTTTCTTTTGACTCTACAGTCAATAATAAATTGTTTCTTATTGGATAGTGTTTATACAGAGTCTATAAACACTTTATTTTGACGTTATTTTTGACAACCCAATTTGGGGACTTATTATTTACAACTTTTACAAACCTTTGAATCTAATACTTTATTATTTATCACTCTCCATGTTTCTGTCACGAACCCCAATGTCTAAAGACAAATCCCCTAAAACAACGGAAGCTAACAAAACTTTTAGAGTAGAGAATACTAGCGCTTCAACTTCTTCGGGAAACACAACGGTCCGCAAGTCCATTGAAATTCTGGAATCGCAATCGCAAGTTAAGCAAAAATCTCCAAGACAACCTATGAACATCTCCTCAGATTCAATGGATAAGACTGTTAAACCGCGTAGTTTGGGAGCTGAAGCGCGAGCCATTATCAATAAGGCCAAAGTTCAAATAGATTCTTCGAGAAACTTAAAAGATACCATAAAACAAACTGTTATGGCATGTTTCCGGGAACTGACAAAAATTGTCTCTGAACTTGAACTTCAGACTAAGTCAAGAGATGAAACGAACAACGTGAGCAAAGGGGAAGACGTGTGTTTATTGGAAGAAGATAAGAGTGACAAATTACAAGAAATACTCACTGAAGTAAGGGAAGTAAAGAAGATGATCGAGGACGACAAAGCTGAAAGGAACGTCACATACGCTGCAATAGTAGCAAAAAACCTTCCAAATGCTGAAACGCTGGAAAACAAAACGGCAGAAACAGCAAAAGTAACCGGCCCCCTGCATTCTGTCGTCATCTCATCGGAAAATGACCGTGAGACAAGTGAGGATATCATTCAGAGAATCAGAGGAGCAATAAATGCAAGAGAGAATGGGTTCAGAATTGATAGATTAAGAAAAGCTAGAGACCAGAAGATTATAGTTAGCTGCCATACAAAAGAAGAAATAAACAAAGTGGTAAAACAAATAAAAGAGACGAGAGAGAATTTCATAATAGAAGAAAAAGAAAACCGTGACCCACTCATTATTTTGAGGAATGTGCTTGCTTACAATACCGATGAAGATCTGATGGGAGCTCTGAAAAAGCAGAATAGGCATCTTTTGGGAGACCTTTCAGATACAGAGTTTAGAGCTACTGTTAAATATAGGAAGAAAGCAAGGAACCAATATGAAAATCATATTGTGATGCAGGTATCGCCGAAAGTGTGGCAGAGATTAACAACGGCAGGTAAGATTCATGTGGATCTGCAGAGGGTACCTGTATTCGATCAATCACCTGTCATGCAGTGCTCCAGGTGTTTATCCTATGGTCACGGCAGAAAAATGTGCACAGAATCAATAGACCTCTGTAGTCACTGCGCGGGTCCTCATCTGAAATCCCAGTGCCCAGCTGTGGAAAAAGGAGAGCCCCCAAGCTGCAAGAACTGCTTACATGCAAAGATGGAGAATTCCGAACACAATGCGTTTGATGAAGGGTGTCCCATCAGAGCAAAGTGGGATAGGCTGGCTAGAACTAGAGTAGCCTATTGCTAAGGTGGTTCTGGAGAATTGTCAGCTAAACAAAACAGAGACTGTTATCAGTAGGTGCAAAATAATACAGGCCAATCTCCAGAGAAAAAAGCTTGCCATGAAGGAACTAGTGCAGGAATGTCTCAAGCGCAGAGTAGGAATTGCTTTGGTCCAGGAGCCATATGTGGGTAATACAGGAGAAGTACAGCAAATGTCGGGATATAGAGTGGTACAGAGTGTTGGGAGCCGAGAAAAGCCAGTGAAAGCAGCTATATTAGTTTTCGACGAAAATATTGATATTATCGTTCGGAAATCCCTCACAACAGAAAATGTAGCTGTGGCAAAGCTGAAGACCAATACTTGGGACACCACTCTAGTATCTATGTACTTTGAAGACAGTTTACCCATAGAGCCATACCTGGACCATATAAAAAAGATCAATGATCTGGTAAAAGGCCGTAGTTTGCTAATGGGTGGAGATGTGAATTCCTGGAGCCCTTGGTGGGGAAGTTCTTCAGGCGATCACAGAGGAGAATCCGTCATGGGAGCATTGGATGAGATGGAAATGCACCTGCTGAACGAGGGCAGCACGCCAACTTTCTTCACGGTCAGGAATGGGAAGGAATACAAAAGTACTGTAGATATAACAATCTGCAGCCAAAATATTATAAATAAAATACAGAACTGGAAGGTAGATATGGGAGTAACAAGCTCAGACCACAATGCAATTACTTTTGATATGGAAATTAGTAGGAAAAATATTGAAACTGAAAATGAAAAAACAACAAGGAAATATAACACTAAGAAAGCAAGATGGATAGAGTTTAGAGAGAAACTAAAACTGGAGTTAGAAGCAAAAGGAATTACGGAACTAAAAATAAATAAAATCAAAAACAAAGACGAATTAGAAACAATAGTAAACGAATATTCAGATTGCATTGTGGAAGCTTGTGAATGCAATATACCTCGGATAAAAAAGACCAAGAAAAACCGTCTACCATGGTGGAACGAAGATCTGGAGAAGTTGAAGCAAGAGGTCACCAGGAAAAAGCGTAGACTATCATGTGCCTCAGCTCGACGTCGTCAGTACGTGCTGGATGAATATTTGACTGCAAAACAACAATATGAAGCGGACGCGGAAAAAGCACAAACTGAAAGTTGGAGGAACTACTGTACTAAGCAGGAAAACGAGAGTATGTGGGACGGGATCTACCGAGTACTGAGAGGGACTGCCAGGAAATATGAGGATCAGCCACTTACCTGTGGGGGTAAAGAGTTAAGCCCAAGGGAATCTGTGCAGCTGCTGACGGAGTCCTTTTTTCCTGAGGATGAAGTAACGGAAGAAAGCGAACACCATAGGAAAATAAGGGAAGATTTGGAAAGAAACGATGACGTCTCAGAAGGGGAATACCTAGATCCTCCTTTTACAGAAGCGGAACTAAGAAGGACTATTGCCAGCTTCAACCCTAAAAAGGCTCCAGGGTCTGACGGGTTTACGGCAGATATCTGTCAGCAGGCGATATCTGTAAACCCAAAGATATACTTGGCAATTGCAAATAAATGTTTGGAGTTGGCATGTTTCCCGAAACGGTGGAAGGAGGCAGCAATAGTGGTATTAAGGAAACCAGGACGAGATGACTATAACAATCCCAAATCTTATAGGCCTATAGGACTGCTCTCGGTACTCGGAAAGATCCTGGAGAAAATGATGGTCAAGCGCATCAGATGGCACTTATTGCCCAAAGCAAACTCACGGCAGTATGGGTTTATGCCACAACGAGGAACGGAAGACGCTCTCTATGATCTTATGGCACACCTTAGGGAAAACTTAGAAAAGAAAAATATAAGTGTGGTTGTGTCTCTGGACATAGAGGGCGCCTTTGATAATGCGTGGTGGCCAGCCATTCGAACCCAACTGGTCCGTAAAGGGTGCCCAGTGAACCTCAGAAAACTCGTTGACCACTACCTGACCGAAAGAACAGTTCAGGTCACCTATGCCAGAGAGCGATGCACTAAGAACACCAACAAAGGATGTGTTCAAGGCTCGATAGGAGGACCGACCTTCTGGAATCTGCTGCTGGACCCTTTGTTAGATGAGCTGTGCATGTTGAACGTGTACGCGCAGGCTTTTGCGGACGACGTGGTCTTGATAGTCTCCGGACACCACTCGGAAGTAATATCGGCAAAAATAAACTCGGCCCTCACACGTGTACAAGACTGGGGAAGTAGGAACAAGCTTAGATTCGCAGCCCAAAAAACGAATGCTATGGTGATTACCAGAAAACTCAAGTACGAAAACCCAGTCTTGTACATGGGTGAAACCCAGATTCAGTTAGTTGACCAAATAAAAATCTTAGGCTTGACAATAGACAAAAAGTTGACTTTCAACCAACACATAGAAAATGTCTGCCGTAAAGCTGCAAACATAACCAAACAACTGACAAGAGCAGCTAAACTGAAGTGGGGATTAAATCCGGGGATTATCAAGACTATGTATACCGCGGTAGTGGAGCCGGTCATCTTATATGCGGCCAGTTCATGGGCTCCAGCGGCGGAGAAGATAGGAGTCCAGAATAAGCTGAATACCATCCAAAGAAGCATCGCTCAGAAAATTTGCAAGGCATATAGGACAGTGTCCTTAAATGCTGCACTTGTTCTGGCGGGTATCATGCCTTTGGACCTCAGAATCGCGGAGTCGATGAAATTCTTTGAGGCAAAGAGAGGCAAACCATTGAAAATGATACCTAGTCAGTTTCCTGAAAGACCCACACCCTGCAAACGAAGTAGACATTGCGTTCTCTTGTCTTAACGATGTCTCTGAAGAAGTGGTGGTGGAGCACAACCTGCCTATTGCAAGAATTTTTACCGACGGAAGTAAAATGGAGGAAGGTGTCGGAGCTGCGTATACATTCCAGAGGAACGGAAAAGAAGTGAGAAACAAAAAGATGAAACTAGATGGCAGCTGTACCGTTTACCAGGCAGAATTGTATGCACTGTCTCAAGCGACCGACCTTGTGCAAAAACGGCTGAGGGATGATACGGTTGCCATCTTGAGTGATTCAAGATCCGGTTTAGAGGCAGTTGTAAACGCAAACACCTCCCACCCTCTGGCGAAAATGGTTCGGGAAAATATTGCCGACACCCAAAATCAAGGCAGAAAAATCCAACTATTCTGGATAAAAGCGCATGTTGGTGTAGAAGGCAATGAGCGAGCGGACGAATTGGCCAAAGAAGCGGCCAAAAATAATAAGATTGCAGCTCATTATGGCAAAACACCACTATCGTACGTTAAGAAGCAGTTGAGACGGGAAAGCGTACTGGTATGGCAAAGCAGATACGACACAGGAGAAACGGCGTCTGTAACTAAAAAATTTTTGCCTTCAGTACAATCAGCGAATAAATTATCAAAAACAGTAAAATATAATTACTTACTGACACAAGCGTTGACGGGGCACGGAGGTTTCTCTGCTTACCTGCACCGTTTTAAGTGCAAAGTGGATCCAGCATGTATTTGTGGAGCTGAGGCTGAAACAATAGAACATCTGTTAATAAAATGCCCGAAATATACAAAAACTAGATATGATCTCGAATGCAAAGTAAACATGAGTCTTACAGAAAACAACTTACCCGAATTGATTTCCGGAATGCAGTCGAGATCACATCTAGTAGAATACATAAACAAGATAGTACAGGAAGCCAACGATAGAAACAAAACGTAGATAAAAACACGGTATTGAAAGTATGTATTATTCATATAATTGTATATAAATAAATACATACAAAATAAAAGTAATAAAAAAGAAAAAAAAAAAAGAAGAAAAAAAGAGAAAAAAAGAAAAAAGAAAAAAAGGATTAAAAACTAAAGCAATAAATAAATAAGCTGTATAGGCACCTACATGAATAGCACAAAATTAACCACACTGAACCTAAAAAAAAAAAAAAAAAAAAAGGTATAAGGGCAAAGACCCTAACAGAATAAATAAAAATTAAGAAACAAATAAATAAGAACCAAATGTCTCTGATTCCTTCAGAGGAGAGTTGATATTTAATAAAAAAAAAAAAAAAAAAAAACCTAACCTAACCTAACCTAACCTAACCTAACCTAACCTAACCTAACCTAACCTAACCTAACCTAACCTAACCTAACCTAACCTAACCTAACCTAACCTAACCTAACCTAACCTAACCTAACCTAACCTAACCTAACCTAACCTAACCTAACCTAACCTAACCTAACCTAACCTAACCTAACCTAACCTAACCTAACCTAACCTAACCTAACCTAACCTAACCTAACCTAACCTAACCTAACCTAACCTAACCTAACCTAACCTAACCTAACCTAACCTAACCTAACCTAACCTAACCTAACCTAACCTAACCTAACCTAACCTAACCTAACCTAACCTAACCTAACCTAACCTAACCTAACCTAACCTAACCTAACCTAACCTAACCTAACCTAACCTAACCTAACCTAACCTAACCTAACCTAACCTAACCTAACCTAACCTAACCTAACCTAACCTAACCTAACCTAACCTAACCTAACCTAACCTAACCTAACCTAACCTAACCTAACCTAACCTAACCTAACCTAACCTAACCTAACCTAACCTAACCTAACCTAACCTAACCTAACCTAACCTAACCTAACCTAACCTAACCTAACCTAACCTAACCTAACCTAACCTAACCTAACCTAACCTAACCTAACCTAACCTAACCTAACCTAACCTAACCTAACCTAACCTAACCTAACCTAACCTAACCTAACCTAACCTAACCTAACCTAACCTAACCTAACCTAACCTAACCTAACCTAACCTAACCTAACCTAACCTAACCTAACCTAACCTAACCTAACCTAACCTAACCTAACCTAACCTAACCTAACCTAACCTAACCTAACCTAACCTAACCTAACCTAACCTAACCTAACCTAACCTAACCTAACCTAACCTAACCTAACCTAACCTAACCTAACCTAACCTAACCTAACCTAACCTAACCTAACCTAACCTAACCTAACCTAACCTAACCTAACCTAACCTAACCTAACCTAACCTAACCTAACCTAACCTAACCTAACCTAACCTAACCTAACCTAACCTAACCTAACCTAACCTAACCTAACCTAACCTAACCTAACCTAACCTAACCTAACCTAACCTAACCTAACCTAACCTAACCTAACCTAACCTAACCTAACCTAACCTAACCTAACCTAACCTAACCTAACCTAACCTAACCTAACCTAACCTAACCTAACCTAACCTAACCTAACCTAACCTAACCTAACCTAACCTAACCTAACCTAACCTAACCTAACCTAACCTAACCTAACCTAACCTAACCTAACCTAACCTAACCTAACCTAACCTAACCTAACCTAACCTAACCTAACCTAACCTAACCTAACCTAACCTAACCTAACCTAACCTAACCTAACCTAACCTAACCTAACCTAACCTAACCTAACCTAACCTAACCTAACCTAACCTAACCTAACCTAACCTAACCTAACCTAACCTAACCTAACCTAACCTAACCTAACCTAACCTAACCTAACCTAACCTAACCTAACCTAACCTAACCTAACCTAACCTAACCTAACCTAACCTAACCTAACCTAACCTAACCTAACCTAACCTAACCTAACCTAACCTAACCTAACCTAACCTAACCTAACCTAACCTAACCTAACCTAACCTAACCTAACCTAACCTAACCTAACCTAACCTAACCTAACCTAACCTAACCTAACCTAACCTAACCTAACCTAACCTAACCTAACCTAACCTAACCTAACCTAACCTAACCTAACCTAACCTAACCTAACCTAACCTAACCTAACCTAACCTAACCTAACCTAACCTAACCTAACCTAACCTAACCTAACCTAACCTAACCTAACCTAACCTAACCTAACCTAACCTAACCTAACCTAACCTAACCTAACCTAACCTAACCTAACCTAACCTAACCTAACCTAACCTAACCTAACCTAACCTAACCTAACCTAACCTAACCTAACCTAACCTAACCTAACCTAACCTAACCTAACCTAACCTAACCTAACCTAACCTAACCTAACCTAACCTAACCTAACCTAACCTAACCTAACCTAACCTAACCTAACCTAACCTAACCTAACCTAACCTAACCTAACCTAACCTAACCTAACCTAACCTAACCTAACCTAACCTAACCTAACCTAACCTAACCTAACCTAACCTAACCTAACCTAACCTAACCTAACCTAACCTAACCTAACCTAACCTAACCTAACCTAACCTAACCTAACCTAACCTAACCTAACCTAACCTAACCTAACCTAACCTAACCTAACCTAACCTAACCTAACCTAACCTAACCTAACCTAACCTAACCTAACCTAACCTAACCTAACCTAACCTAACCTAACCTAACCTAACCTAACCTAACCTAACCTAACCTAACCTAACCTAACCTAACCTAACCTAACCTAACCTAACCTAACCTAACCTAACCTAACCTAACCTAACCTAACCTAACCTAACCTAACCTAACCTAACCTAACCTAACCTAACCTAACCTAACCTAACCTAACCTAACCTAACCTAACCTAACCTAACCTAACCTAACCTAACCTAACCTAACCTAACCTAACCTAACCTAACCTAACCTAACCTAACCTAACCTAACCTAACCTAACCTAACCTAACCTAACCTAACCTAACCTAACCTAACCTAACCTAACCTAACCTAACCTAACCTAACCTAACCTAACCTAACCTAACCTAACCTAACCTAACCTAACCTAACCTAACCTAACCTAACCTAACCTAACCTAACCTAACCTAACCTAACCTAACCTAACCTAACCTAACCTAACCTAACCTAACCTAACCTAACCTAACCTAACCTAACCTAACCTAACCTAACCTAACCTAACCTAACCTAACCTAACCTAACCTAACCTAACCTAACCTAACCTAACCTAACCTAACCTAACCTAACCTAACCTAACCTAACCTAACCTAACCTAACCTAACCTAACCTAACCTAACCTAACCTAACCTAACCTAACCTAACCTAACCTAACCTAACCTAACCTAACCTAACCTAACCTAACCTAACCTAACCTAACCTAACCTAACCTAACCTAACCTAACCTAACCTAACCTAACCTAACCTAACCTAACCTAACCTAACCTAACCTAACCTAACCTAACCTAACCTAACCTAACCTAACCTAACCTAACCTAACCTAACCTAACCTAACCTAACCTAACCTAACCTAACCTAACCTAACCTAACCTAACCTAACCTAACCTAACCTAACCTAACCTAACCTAACCTAACCTAACCTAACCTAACCTAACCTAACCTAACCTAACCTAACCTAACCTAACCTAACCTAACCTAACCTAACCTAACCTAACCTAACCTAACCTAACCTAACCTAACCTAACCTAACCTAACCTAACCTAACCTAACCTAACCTAACCTAACCTAACCTAACCTAACCTAACCTAACCTGGAGAGCCCTCACTTCGGCAGGCAGGATTCATGTGGACTTGCAGAGAGTACAAGTGCTGGACCAGTCACCGGTCATACAGTGCACACGATGCCTTGCATATGGCCATGGCCGGAAAAGATGCACAGAAACCGAGGACTTATGTAGCCACTGCGGGGGACTGCATCTAGCGAAAGACTGCCCAGAACGCGCGGTGGGCGAGGCACCAACATGCAAGAACTGCATAAGGGCAAAGAAGGACAACAAAACCCACAACGCGTTTAGTAATGATTGCCCCATAAGGAAGAAATGGGACGCCTTAGCGCGATCCGCAATCGCGTATTGCTAAGGTGGTCCCAAAGAGTCAAAACGTCCCTCCAGACCTGCTTCGGTACCTTGTGCTCCAGGCAAACCTACAGAGGAAAAAATTAGCTACACAAGAACTGATGATGGGTGCCAACAAACTGAAGGCAAGCGTCGCACTAATTCAGGAGCCGTATGTGGGTTCTTCGGGAGTAGTGGGGGAGTATTCTGGCTCCAGGACCGTTCAGTGTCGTCGAAAGGGAGAAAAGCCAATTAAAGCAGCCATAATAGTGTATAACAAAGAGGTAGACGTAATAACGGAACCATCCTGGTGCACGGAAAACATCGCGGCAGCAATATTGGAAACCGACCAATGGAGACTGGGCGTTGTATCCGTATACTTCGAAGACACTCTCCCGATTGGCCCATATATTAGCCAACTGAAAAAAATCATCAAGCTAATTCCTACAAAGCACATCCTAATAGGCGGTGATGTGAATGCTTGGAGCACATGGTGGGGAAGCGGAAGCGAGGATTCTAGGGGCGAAGAACTGATTGGCGCACTGAACGAGCTTAATCTGCACATCCTCAACGAGGGCTCAGAACCAACATTTGATACAGTAAGGGGAGGAAAGGTCCTACAGAGTAATGTGGATATCACAGTGTGCACCTCGGAGGTGCTGGCTCGAGTTCGCAATTGGGAGGTAGACAAAAAGATAACCAGCTCAGATCACAATACCATTAAAATGGAACTCAACCTCGAAAAGCCCAAGGCTTCCCGTATCGAGTCGAGCACTAGAATCTTCAACACTAAAAAGGCGAAATGGAGTGAATTTCGGAATGAGGTTGAAGAAGCATTCAGAGCATGCTCGGTCGATCTGGGATCCTTGCAGGCTATAGAGAATACTGAAGAGTTAGAGGAGTTTGTTGAGAAATACACCCAAGCAATAACATCAGCTAGCCTAAAGTCTATCCCCAAAAAGAAGAAGCGCAGCCCGGATCACTTTCCCTGGTGGACCGCCCAGCTTGAGGAGTTGAAGAGAGAAATGGTGACAAAAAAGCGTAGGATATCCAATGCAGCGCCCAACAGACGTCCTCGCGTGGTGGAGGAATACCTGAATGCAAAGGTCAAATACGAAGAACAGGTCCAATTATCTCAAACGCAGAGTTGGAAGCAGTTCTGCACTAAGCAAGACAGGGAAACCCTCTGGGAGGGAATTTACCGAGTAATTGCAAACACGGCTAAGCGATTTGGAGATCTGCCCCTGACCAAGGACGGAGTAGCACTGACACCGCAAGAATCGGTAGAACATCTCGCTCAAACATTCTTTCCTGACGACACAGAACTCAACGAAGGCCAGCAGCATAAAGTAACACGAGAAAAAGCAAGCCGCATGAAGGAATGTACGAATGTGGATATTCGTGACCCACCCTTCACATTGGAAGAACTTCGGAGTGCTGTGAGAAGAAGTAACCCGAAAAAAGCCCCCGGGTCCGACGGCCTAACAGCCGACATATGCGCTTCAGCCATAACGGTGGATGAGAATCTTTTCCTGGCGATTGCGAACAAATGCCTAGAGCTTGAACACTTCCCGAAGGCGTGGAAGGAAGCTACGGTTATTGTTTTGCGGAAGCCGGGGAAGGACGATTATACCAACGCAAAGGCGCACCGACCCATAGGGCTTCTTCCCCTTTTCGGCAAGATTCTTGAGGGAATGTTCATCAAGAGAGTGAAATGGTACGTTCTGCCAAAATCTAACCCCAGGCAATATGGATTCGTACCCCAGCGCTGTACGGAGGACGCCCTATACGATATGACAAACCACATTTTGGATAATGTAGATAAAAAATTAATTAATCTTGTCGTGTCATTAGACATCGAGGGCGCCTTCGACAGCGCTTGGTGGCCAGCAATCAAATGCGAACTCATGAACAAGGGATGCCCGGTTAATTTGCGTGGACTGGTGTACAGCTACTTTGCAGACAGAACTGTTAGGGTAAGATACGCCGGTAAAGAGTGCACAAAGAACACTACAAAAGGTTGCGTACAGGGATCGATAGGGGGTCCAACTTTTTGGAATATCCTGTTGGACCCGCTACTGGATCTCCTAGACAACCAAAATGTGCACTCTCAAGCGTTTGCGGACGATATCGTCCTGATCTTCAGTGGGCATACTGCCCTGGAAATTCAGCAGCAAGCCAACAAAGTTTTGAAACTTGTGAGCGACTGGGGAAATGCAAATAAGTTAAAGTTCGCTCCTCACAAGACCAGCGCAATGGTGATCACCAGGAAACTTAAATTTGACAACCCAGTCGTTCACATGAGTGGCACACAGATCGAATTGGTGGACCAGATGAAGATTCTAGGACTCATTATAGATAACAAAATGACCTATAACCAACACGTGTCCTATATCTGTAAAAAAGCCACCAATTTGTACAAACAATTAGCTAGAGCAGCGAAAGTTGACTGGGGTCTGAGCCCTGAGGTGATCAGGACGATATATGTAGCCGTTATCGAACCCATTATCCTATACGCGTCCAGCGTGTGGTCGGGGGCAACTGGAAAATGGATGGTCAGGAAGCAGCTGAACGCTATGCAAAGAGGTTTTACCCAGAAAATCGCCAAATCATATAAGACGGCTTCGCTTAATTCAACCCTGATAATATCAAGTCTGCTCCCGTTGGATCTCAGGATTAAGGAGGCCGCCCAAATGTTCAAAGCTAAACGTGGGAATCCTATACCAGACATAATCCGCGATCGCGAACTGGAAAGGAAAGCCAGCTTCTTGGAAGCACAACACCCGGCTACTGCAGTAGAAATTGACTTCACGTGTCTGGAAGAATTGAATCAAGAGACAGTACAAACCCACGGCCTACAAGGCGTACAAATATTCACCGACGGGAGCAAAATAGAGGGTAGGACGGGAGCCGCCTTGACCTGGCGTTTGGAGGACCGGGAGATTCAAGCGAAGAAATTCGGCTTGGAGTCATATTGCTCGGTCTTCCAGGCGGAACTTTTTGCAATAAAAGAGGCGTCACGCATGGCGTTGAAGGCAAAGGAGAAAAAATTTAGTGTCTTCAGCGACTCGAGATCTTCCCTGGAGCTGCTGAAAGACAATGACAATTTCCATCCATTGGCGGTTGACATTAGGAAAAATTTGGTAGCCCTAAGAGAGCAGGGAAAAAGCATGCGGTTCTTCTGGATCCGAGCACATATTGGGATCGATGGAAATGAAAGGGCGGATGTGCTAGCCAAGGAGGCCGCACTAAAATGGAAGTCGAAGTACAGCTATGCCAAATGCCCCCTCTCTTATATAAAGCGAATGCTCAGACAGGGAACGGTTAGGGCGTGGGATGAAAGGTATAAAACCGAAAACACAGCATCGACAACCAAACAATTCTTTCCCAGCGCAGAAGAGGCATATCAAATAACCCGTAAGATAGAAGTCAACCCCAAACTAACCCAAATCCTAACAGGCCATGGAGGATTCTCGGCGTATCTCTTTAAATTCAAGTGCAAAGACGACCCCCAATGTATATGTGACCCCGAGGTGGAAGAAACCACAATCCATGTCCTCACAGAATGTCCTCAAACCGAAAAGAGACGAATAGATCTGGCAAATGAATTAAACTGCATAATTAATAAGCAATCGCTAAGTTTTCTAATGAGTAAGAAAGAATATAGAGCAAAATTCATAGATTATTGTTTAGAAATAGCAAATATAGTAATAAATAGGAATAAAACGACAATAGAATAAGTAATATTAAAATAAGCTTAAGAAAGTACTTACACTGTATTTCTGGGAAATACTTAATGTAGGTACAAAGGAGTACTTTTATATAGTAATATATATTTAAGGTTAAGTTAGGTAATGATTGTAAGGCCTGGAATGAAAAAGAAAATAAAAGAAAAAAAAAAATATTATATAATATTAAAAAAAAAAAAAAAAAAAAAAAGCATATAAAAAAAATAAAAAAAAGGACAAAGAAAAAGGGGACAGAAAAAAAAAAAAAAAAAAAAAAAAGGAAATGGAAAGAGCAAATGGATATTCCTTGCCATATTATAGTTTAAGCTCCTTGTACACATACATAATTATATTATTAAAAATCTGTAAAAGCTTTTGCGTAAATTCCCTGCTGATCTGGCGTAAAAATATGCATAGTTTTGGCGTATACTATACTGCACAGCGAAAATCGGCAGGGCTCCCGATAAAGACCGGAGCCCTCCACCCCCATACCCAGAGTAAAAGAAAAATGTTGTTGTTAAATCTAAGTACTGAAAATAATGTCTTCGCCCTGTGGTGAAGAAACAAATGACGTACTACATTAAAAAAAAAAAAAAAAAAAAACCTAACCTAACCTAACCTAACCTAACCTAACCTAACCTAACCTAACCTAACCTAACCTAACCTAACCTAACCTAACCTAACCTAACCTAACCTAACCTAACCTAACCTAACCTAACCTAACCTAACCTAACCTAACCTAACCTAACCTAACCTAACCTAACCTAACCTAACCTAACCTAACCTAACCTAACCTAACCTAACCTAACCTAACCTAACCTAACCTAACCTAACCTAACCTAACCTAACCTAACCTAACCTAACCTTCTCTAAATTGCCAAAAATTTTTCTATTACCGCTACCCTGAAAATACTTACCATCGTGTCCAGCGTCGCAAGCCGCATCCAACGACGTGTCGCACGCCGTGATCCGGCACCTGAAAAGCGAAAAATTTCAAATTAAAACATAATTCTATAGAATACCTACCGACCGAGGCTACCTGGTCAACCTCGACATTTTTAAAACTAACTATATCTTGACTGAAAATATTGATATTTTGATCGGACTTTTTTGTTTTTCCTGCGTGTTTAATTTTACCCGAGTGTGCTGTGCACTTTTTGGAGCGATCTTGCGCGAATTTTTCAGTTTTTAGCGAAATTTCAGTTTTTTCATACATTGTTAAATTTCAAATTTGCATAACTCGCGATCGGCTTAACCGATTCGCGTGATTTAAATTCTCAATAGCCTGGTGCATTGTTCTTCACATCCTGACTGCGTGACGACGCGCTTGCGCGCCATCCGCCATATTGACTTTTTCAAAAACACCCATTTTTCAGGGTTTTTTCTAAATTGCCAAAAATTTTTCTATTACCGCTACCCTGAAAATACTTACCATCGTGTCCAGCGTCGCAAGCCGCATCCAACGACGTGTCGCACGCCGTGATCCGGCACCTGAAAAACGAAAAATTGCCCCGCCCAACCCACCCTGTTGAGGCTTTGGGATATCAACTCGGTCAATTTCCAAAAATTTTATCAAGTTTTATTTTTTATTTTAGGACTTTTTTGAGTCCCTTTCTATATTAAGACCCTGCTAGCTAGCTAGCTTATTAGGTAGTCAATAATTTCGACTGAGTTATAAACTATAACTCTACCACGAATGACCTTTTTGGTATAGAGGGATATACACTGAGTAGTTATTTGTTTTAAATTATCGACACGTACCCTAGTTTGTTACCCCTTTTTTATCAAAATGTATGGATATAGAACCCCGGTTAAGAAATCCACGCAGTCGCGAACCTCGCCGGACAGACTAGTGGAATCGCAACCACTCACCTCGACCTCATCGACCGCCTCGTCTCTTGCGTCAAATGAAAGACGTAGTATATCTGAGGTGGAAACTATACCTAAAACGCCACCGCAGAGTTCTCAAGTACCACTGCAGACCGACCTCACTGTCACCAAGCCCAAACCAAGTACGAGCCTCTCGCAGAGTGTCAGGTTCGCCGCGCGAAGATCTTCCACGGAGGGCAACAAGACTTCACCGAATTCGGTTAAGTATATGAACCGAACAACTGAAGCTAGAGCGTATCTACAAAAAGCTAAACTACACCTAAACAACTCACGAAACCTAAAAACCGATATTAAAACCGAAGTGACGCAAGCGGTAGAAAACTTGTATCGACTAGTGAGGGAAACTGAAGCAGAACTAAATGAGCTCAAACAGGGCCATATCGTAGGAAAGAAGACGCAAAACAACACTGGTGAATCTAAAGAACAAAATAACAATAGTATAGGGCAGGACCTTATTATATCAAAAATAGAGGAAAATAAAAAATTGTTATTGGAAAATAACGGAAAAATTGAAGAAATGAGACAACTCCTGCAGAAACGGACAGACTCTGCGGATGGATTGACATACGCCAGTGTGACTGCGGGTCATCCATCAAACAGATTTTCAGAAAGAAGAGCCCTTCACTCAGTAGTAGTTGCCTCAAGGGACGAAACCGAAACTGGAGAAGATGTACTTAAGAGAGTAAGGGAAGCGGTTGACGCAAAAGAAGGCTGGATTCAGGTGGAAAGAGTCAGAAAGGCTAAGGATAGGAAAGTCGTCATGGGCTGTAAAACAAAGGAGGAGAGAGAAAAGATCAAGGAAAGGCTTAGAGAAGCAGGAGACCACCTCGTTGTCGAAGAAGTGCAGAACAAGGATCCGCTTCTGGTCCTCAAGGATGTCTTACTGATCAACAGTGATGAGGACATACTGAAGGCGTTGAGGAACCAGAATCGAGATGTTTTTAATGGACTCGGCAGTGGGGATGATCGTCTTGTCATCAAGTACAGGAAGAAAGCCAGGAATCCCCTTACCAATCACGTGGTACTAAGTACATCCCCGGTTATATGGAGGCGTGTGACCGCGGTGGGGACACTGCACATTGACCTGCAACGGGTTAGAGCTGAAGACCAGTCTCCACTTGTGCAATGCTCGCGTTGTCTGGGATACGGTCACGGCAAGCGATTTTGCAGAGAGTCTGTGGACCTGTGCAGTCATTGTGGTGGTCCTCACCTAAAAACAGAATGCGCCGAATGGCTGGCCGGAGGATTGCCATCGTGCAAAAACTGCAGTAAGGCCGATTTAAGTCGGAGAGAGCATAATGCATTCAGCAACGACTGCCCAGTACGTAGAAAATGGGAAGCACTGGCTCGCTCCGCAGTAGCCTACTGCTAAGGTTGCACCTGGCCCCACTTCCCACTACAGGATGTTTCAAGCCAACCTCCAAAGAAAAAAATTGGCAACTGAAGAATTACTTCTAGAAAGTAAAACACAAGGGATTGCCATGGCCCTGATCCAGGAACCCTACATAGGTGGCACAAAAACCATGAGAGGATACGGAGGTGTGCGGGTCTTTCAAAGCGCTGAGCAGGGAGAAGGGGTAGTCAAGGCGGCAATACTGATCTTCGATCCCGACCTGGACGTTAAGCAATACCCGAAACTCACCACTAACAACATCGTTGTGGTGGGAGTCCAGACCAGCGCTTGGAAGATCACCCTAGTCTCCTACTACTTCGAACCGGACCAACCTATAGGGCCATACCTGGAACAGCTGAAAAGAATTAGCGAAGAAGTCGGTCATTCTAACTTAATTGTTGGGGGGGACTCAAATGCGAAGCATCCTTGGTGGGGAGGAACTGAAGTGGACCACAGAGGAGAGGAGGTGTTGGGAGCGTTGGATGAGCTGGGACTCCAAATAATAAATAGCGGTAACACGCCAACCTTCGACACCATCAGAGGGGGCCAAAGGTTCACCAGCTTCGTTGACATCACTTCTTGCTCTAGTGACTTGCTCGATCTGCTGGAGGAGTGGAAAGTAGTGGTTAACTTGACGTCCTCCGACCACAGTGGCATAGCATTTAATATTCGTCTCAAAAAAGCCAAAGGCACAAAAATAGCAAGGACAACTCGAATATTTAATACAAAAAAGGCAAACTGGAGCCAGTTTCGTCAGAAACTGGACCAGTTAAAGCTCGAATACAATTTAACCAAAACAGAAGTCGGAAAAATCAATTGCGTTTCACAGTTAGACATAGCTATCAATCACTATAATAAGATAATAAAAGAAGCATGTGAATGCTCCATCCCTAAAAAGAAAAACACCGAAGTCCTTGCTATGCCATGGTGGTCTGAGGAGTTAGCTGCCATGAAAAAAGAGGTCACCACAAAAAAACGCAGAATTCGTTGTGCTGCTCCAGTCCGAAGAGCTAGAGTTGTGGAGGAGTACCTAGAGGCTAAAACAAAATACGAGTCGGAAGCTAAAAGGCGTCAAATAGAAAGCTGGAAGGAGTTTTGTGGGAAGCAGGATAAAGAGGGATTGTGGGAGGGTATATACAGGATAATAGGAAGAACGACAAAAAGAGAGGAGGACCTACCGTTGGAGAGCGAAGGGAGGACGCTAAACGCAAAAGACTCAGCGAAGTTACTCGCAGAGACATTTTATCCTGAGGATAAAATGGAAAATGATAACTGCGAGCATCGGCAAACAAGAGAGAAAGCAGATGTGGTAAACGAAGGAAGTCATGATGACATGAATGATCCTGAATTTACCATGACTGAACTCCTAACAGCCCTGAGGACGTTTAATCCCAAAAAAGCTCCTGGAGAAGACGGCTTCACTGCGGACATTTGTTCTCATGCAATTAGCAGTGACCCCGAATTGAGTTTGAGCCTGCTAAACAAATGTCTGCAGTTAGGTTATTTCCCAAAATGTTGGAAGGAGGCCACTGTGGTAGCCTTGAGGAAGCCAGACAAAGATGTGTATACCAATCCAAAATCCTACCGACCGATAGGCCTCTTACCTGTGCTGGGTAAACTATTCGAGAAGATGCTGGTGGCCCGTCTCAAATTTCACCTTCTCCCAAGGATGAGTACTCGCCAGTTCGGATTCATGCCCCAGAAAAGCACCGAAGACTCTCTCTATGCCCTGATTCAACATATAAAAAGCAAACTAAATGCGAAAAAGTTGATAACTGTTATCTCATTGGACATAGAGGGAGCCTTCGATAGCGCATGGTGGCCCGCAATTAGAGTCCGACTGGCTGAGGAAAAGTGTCCAGTAAATTTGAGAAGGGTCTTGGACAGCTACTTGAGCGAGAGACTGGTGAAGGTGAGGTACGCTGGTGAGGAGCATAGTAAAAGAACAAGTAAGGGCTGCGTCCAGGGCTCTATTGGTGGTCCAATGCTCTGGAACTTGTTGCTCGATCCGCTCCTAAAAACATTGGAAAAAAGAGGTGATTACACACAGGCTTTTGCCGACGATGTGCTCATGGTGTTCGACGGTAATACAGCTCAAGAGGTGCAAAGACGGGCCAATGCCGCTCTCGAACATGTTCGGATGTGGGGTGTCCGCAACAAACTAAAGTTCGCGCCACATAAGACCAAAGCGATGGTCATCACGAGGAAACTCAAATACGATACACCACATCTGAGCATGGGCGGGATCGACATTGGTATGTTTGATAACATAAAAATTCTGGGTCTTACCGTCGACCGAAATCTGACATTCAACGACCATGTCACCAATGTTTGTAAAAAAGCAATTGGGATTTACAAGAGATTGATCACGGCTGCCAAAATCAGTTGGGGACTGCACCCTGAAATAATAGGTATCATATACAGAGCCTGTGTGGAACCAATCGTGCTGTACGCTGCCAGTGCCTGGGCCCCAGCTGTGAAAAAACTAGGAGTCATTAAACGGCTTAATACCGTTCAGCGTGGATTTGCACAAAAGCTTTGCAGGGCATACCGAACGGTCTCCTTAAACTCGGCACTGGTCCTGGCTGGGATACTTCCCCTTGACCTTCGGGTTCGCGAGGCAGCCTTATTATACGAGGCCAAAAGAGGAGTGGGGGATCCCTTGCCGGGACTGGGAGATCGAGAGGTCGAGCGTATGGCCCTAGCAATCGAAGCTCCCCACCCTGCAAAGCAGGTCAACCTTAAGTTCGACTGCCTAGCGGACCAGCAAAGTGTGGACTCGAGCAGTAATCACGATATACGAATTTTCACGGACGGCAGTAAGATTGGGGGTAAAGTCGGAGCAGCCCTATCCATATGGAATGGAGCTTTAGAGATTAAAACCCTCAAACTAAATTTGCCATCGTACTGCACCGTATATCAAGCTGAGCTTCTGGCAGTGTGCAGGGCCACAAGGATGATCCTGGGGCACGGAGCTTCCTCTTTCAGTATATACAGTGATTCCATGGCGGCACTTCAAACTGTCACAAACCTCGGAACCCTCCATCCGCTGGCTGTTGAGACAAGAGAAAATTTAAGGACAATATCTCACCAAGGGAAAGCTGTGTCTTTATTTTGGATAAAAGCGCATGCCGGATTTGAGGGGAATGAGAGAGCTGACCAACTAGCAAAGGAGGCCGCCACGGGATCAAAGAGGAAACCTGAATATGATCTATGTCCTGTCTCATTCGTCAAACGAATAATCCGTGAGGAAACGCTCGGCGAGTGGGACAGGAGATACATCTCAGGTGAAACCGCCTCAACCACAAAAATCTTTTTCCCGGGAGCAGTCGCGGCGTATAGGATAATACGCAAAATTGAAACAAGCAGCCTATTAACGCAGGTAATGACGGGACACGGAGGATTCTCCCAATACCTGAACCGCTTCGGCCTAAAAGAGGATCCCTCGTGCGAATGTGAACCCGGAGTAGCAGAAACAGTCCCACACCTATTGACTGAATGCCCAATATTTGCGAAAGAGCGCTTTACACTGGAATGTGTATTAAACAGCAAAATATTAATAGAAAATATATGCGAAATAATGATTAGTAAAGAAAGAGAAAAGTTTTTGGATTATTGCACTAAAATAGTTAAAATTGTAGCAGGCAAAAATAAAACCAGAAGTTAAAAATATGATGGCTGAATATACTGAAGTATATTTTAAGCACACCATATACAGATGAATAACCTGAAAAAAAATAAATAAATAAATAAATAAATAAATAAATAAAAAAATAAAATAAAAAATAAAAACTAAATATCTATAGCAATCGCAAATAGGATGTAATATACGCCATGACTAAAAAATAAGATAACTATAATAAAATTAAATTACCATTAAAAGAAGGTCTCTGCTTATGGCAGAGGAACAACTAGGGTACAAATAAAAAAAAAAAAAAAAAAAAAAAAACCTAACCTAACCTAACCTAACCTAACCTAACCTAACCTTTTTTTTTTTTTTTTTTTTGACGCGGGGAATGCGTTACGCACCTTACCTTCCGTTGGGGGAGACGGAGGCGTGTGTGGGACTCCCACTAAACCCCGCGGTGTTCCTGCATCGCCTGAGTGGCGGTGACATGGGTGTCCGGACGAGCCTTAGTCTTCCACATCACCACCGGCGACCTGCCCGCCTACATAAGGCCGGGCCCGGCATGCCCCCTCTGATTAGGGGGGCTGGTGGGAATAACCGGGAACACCGAGTTATTTCCACCCAATAAAGGTAGTGGCCTGTGCAATGCAGGCGGCGGCGCCCCCGCGCCTCCGGCCTGCTGACCACCACCAGGGATGAGAAGATGGCGATCATACATTCGCCTTCTCATCCCTCTTCTACGTCTGCGGAGCGATGGTGCGAATGGGTCATCCTCTCGCTCACGCTCCGCGGACTCCTTCTGTGAGATTACTTCTTCACAGAAGGAGGCTACCGCCTTCCAGGCTCCTTCACTGTCAAGCATGGCATTGACCACGCTTGGCAGTGAAAGGTCCTGGCCAACAACCGCGCAAAGCACACGGCGCTGTTCCTCCCAGTTTGGGCAAACTGCAAGGGTATGCTGCGCTGTGTCTTCCGCCGCGCCACAGTGGTGGCACGACGCGGATTCCTCCCTCCCGATTCGGTGCAGGTACGATCCGAAGCATCCGTGCCCGGATAGTACCTGCACCAAACGGTAGGTGAGAAAACCGTGCGGACGTTCGACCCATTGATCTACGACTGGACCTATAGCGTCCAAGGTGCGACGGCCATATTGCGCTTGAGCCATTTGCTCTTTCCACAGTCGGAACATGGCTTCCCTTTCCTCTAGCCTTTTGGTGCCGACTTCATCTGGTGCTGGGCGCCAGCCCTGCGCTTTTTGCGCTGCCGTCCATTCGTAAACGGCAGCCAAGATACCAGCTTCCAGCTCCCAAGGAGGGGTACCGGCAAGAACGCAAGCGGCAGAGTGGCCTACGGTGCAGTAGGCCCTCGCCACTCGCCCTGCTATGACCCGTTGGGGCCTGCGGAGGAGAGTCGCATTCTCCCTCCTGGCGATCGCATCCACCCATATAGGAGCGCCATAAAGAGCCATGCTCTTTAGGATTCCGGCATAAAGGCGCCGGCATCTAGTTTTTGGTCCTCCCATATTTGGAAGGAGCCAGCTAAAAAAACCAGCCGCCTTGATGAGACGCTCTGACAAGGCGCTGAAGTGCGCTCCGAAACGCCATTGCCCGTCCAATGTAAGGCCCAGATATTTCATCTGGGCCTTAACTTCCACCCGTACTCCGCCGACGATGATGTGAGGGTCTGGAGGAGTACGCTGCCGGGGCCCCGGAAAGAAAAGTGCCTCTGTCTTCTCTAGAGCCACCCGCAGGCCCAGGCGACGGATTCTCTCAGCGACTAAAGTCCCGCCCGCCGAGGCCAGCCGCGCCGCCGCTTCGAAGGTTTTCCCTCGAGCGGTGACGAGAGTATCGTCCGCGTAGCAGATGACACTCATGCCTGGCAGAAGTGCACCTCGGAGTAGCCAGTCATACCCGATATTCCACAGGAGTGGCCCAAGAACCGACCCCTGTGGAACACCAGTCTCAGCACTTCTACGGCCCAGGTGGCCGTCCCTGTTGATGAATAGGACCTCGCGGTCCTTAAGGTAGTCTGCCAACAGGGTCTGCAGGTAGTGGGGCACTCCATGATAACGGAGAGCCTCCAAAATTGCAGAATGAGGGATAGAATTGAAGGCGTTGGCTATATCAAAAGATACAGCCAACACTCCCTCTCCCCTCTCCGCAGCCTCCTGGGTGACGCTCTTAAGCCTCTTCAGGGCATCTATTGTGGACCGGCCTTCCCGGAAACCAAACTGTTTGTCGGATAAATCTGGGCCGGTCGAAGATAAGTGCTCCTTCAGACGGTAAGCTATGATCCCTTCAAAGAACTTCCCCGCCTCTATTAGGAGCACTATCGGTCGATACCCTGACGGTGCATTAGCTGGTCGTCCCTCTTTACGCAGCAGGCACAGCAATCCCTCCTTCCAGGATTTCGGGAACTTGCCAGTCTCAAAGCAGCGGTCAAAGAGGTCCCGAAATCTATCCTCCATGAATCTTACGACGATCGCTAGCACTTTCGCCGGTACACCGTCGAGGCCCGGCGCCGTCTTTTTCAGACGGAGGTGCAATGCCGCTCCTCTGATCTCCTCGACTGAAACTGGGTCGAACCCGTCACTCGGAGGAACACTTCCAACCGGGGGATTCATTCCTGGAGGGGTAATGAATTCGGCGCGGTCTGGGAACAAAGCCCGCACCACATCCTCTAAGAGAATGGGCTCAAGAGTCTCTGTCAGTGGGGGACCAATGGGGCGCAGTTTGTTGCGCGCCGCCTTGTACGGTCTCCCCCACGGATCGTTGTTGAGACCCTCAAGCATCTCCTCTCTGGCCCTGTCTTTCGCCGCCGCTATCGCCACTTTGAGGACGCGCTTTGCCTCTTGATAAGAGGCATATAAGCGGTCCTCGTTTTGTTCGTCTCTGCGGCGGCGGCGGCGGCTCCGCGTGTATTCCCTCCGGGCCGCTACACAAGCTGCACGAAGGTCTGCGATTTCTACCGACCACCAATAAACGGCCCGACGAGGGGGAGGCCGGCAGGATCGAGGCATGCTTGCGTTGCACACCTCGGTCATAGCTTCTTGCAGCTGAACAGCGGCCACGTCTACATTGGAACTGGTGGGAGCACCAAACCAATCCTGCACGAATGCCGCCTCACAAGCCATATCCCGGTCCAAACGGGTAAGGGCCCATCTGGGAAACGGTGACTGGCCTGCGCGAGCCGCTCTCTGTGGGTGAAGGGTGGAGAGCTCGATCCGGATGTATCTATGATTGGAGAGGTTCTCCACCATATCGACCTGCCATTTGGACACGTGTGCAGCGAGTGCAGGGGTGGCGAACGTGACGTCCACCACTGACCCTCCCTGCCGGTGCAAACACGTGTGAGTTGCCCCTCTGTTAAGGAGGGACAGGCCAGCCGACGTGGCCCAAAGCTCCAGAGCCCGTCCTCTAGGATCGGTGGCGGGATTACCCCAAGCTCTCGACTTGGCATTCAGGTCTCCCAGGACTAAGACCCACCTGAAGCCTGAGATGGCGCGTCCCACCACGGCCCCCAGCTCCTGCAGAAAGCCCTCAAACTCTGATAGAGGGCGGTTAGGGGAGAAGTAAACGCCCACGAGAGCTATCTCACCCCATGCGGCGGCCACGTATCCCTGTCCTCTCTCGATAGTTGAGAGGGGAGGGGAATCTGAGGAAGACCGCGGGATGATTGCCACCAAGCCGTCCCGGTCACCCACCCAGTTGGGAGGCACCGAGTACGGCTCGGCTACAACGGCTACTCCAGCCGACCACTCTGCCAGAGTCTGTATTAACAGATCCTGAGCCGCTCTGCAGTGATTCAGGTTGCCCTGGATCATAGTGCGTTGTGCTGTAGGCGGCATTTATTCTGACATTGCACCGGTTCCTTCATTGTTCGGGCAAGCCTGAACGGTTGCAGTGGCAGGCCGGGTCAAAGCCTGCATTCTGCCCTTCTTTGCGGGGGGATTACACCTTTTCCCTCCCATGACGTGATCTGCAGGTCTTCCACTGGCCGCACAGATAGCGCACTTTGCCTTCTTTTCGGTGCAGGAGGCGGCCTTGTGGCCGGATTGCCCGCAGCGGAGACAAAGCTCGGCCCTGTCTACATCCGACGGACACATAGCCCGCGTGTGTCCGGTGGCGTAGCACCGGAAGCAGCGCAAAGGCTGCTGTTCAAGTGCTCGGACTACGCACGAGCTGAGGCCAATCATTAGCCGCCCCTTGTTTAGGACGGTTCCGGCGGCAAGCACAGGACACTGAAGGCGTACAGTGCCCAGTCCTCCACGACCACGTCGGACATCACTTGCCTTTATTAGCTCCGCAGAGCAACCGCCAATCGAAGCGATTGCTGCCACCACGTCGCTCTTGGTGACAGAATCCTCCAAACTGCAGACCTCTATGGAGGACAGTTTTGTCGGCCTGATGACATTGGCCAAGTCTGACACAGCCTCCTTTAGTTTTGCCGCAAATGAGTCGGCATGAGTGTCACGCTCCGCTCCAGGGAACTCGAAGATTCGAGCCCCCGTCTGAGTTTGGCGACATGTAACGGATTGAATGCCCATTTCGGCGGGCTTAACCGTCTCGCGCGCTTTAATGAGCACCGCCTCGTATGTGACCCCCCGTTTCGCAGCCTCGGGTGAGATGGTAACCACGACTGCCGCGGTTTTAGGGGGCGCCAGCTTTGCTTTTTGGGCCGGGGTGGCAGAAGTTTTTCCGCCAACTTTCTTCCCCTTCCCAGTCGATGTCGACGGTTTGGGGTCTGAAGAAGGGACTGCCTTCTTATTCTTTTTCTTCTTCCCCTTCTTTCCTACCCGAGTCCAGCCATCGTTGGCTGCAGTGGTGGAGGGGAGCAACACATCTTCTACAGATGCCTGTGCCTGTGAGGGTGCCGGGGCAACATACCTCAAGGGCTTAGATGGGCCAGGTTGCGGCTCAGAAATCGGCGGAACCGTCTCCGTGGACCTAACTGCCTTTGACGCCCTAGGATTTGGCTTAGGTTCAGCTACACGTGACGGGGTCTCTACAGCCTTGGTTTTCTTCCCCCTACCCTTACCCTTGGTGGGCTTAGGTTTGGGAAGCAAAACAGTTTCGGTCTCAATGCCCTCCATCGAATCCGTGACCGGGTCCAGAATTCGTTTGGAGGCAGACGACGAATCGGCCACAAGACCACTCTGAGCCAGCCTCTTTTGGTCTGCAGCGAGTGGAGGACGTATCCTTTTTTCCGGCAAGAGGCGGTCTTCGATGCCTGCCAGGCATGACCGAGTAAAGGCCCTTTCCTCCATAACGACCCTGCGTATGAGAGACTCAAAGTCAACAGGCAGGGGCGGCTGAGAGGCCTGAGAGGCCTTCAACTCTTGAGTTACCGACACAATCGCAGCTGTCGGAGCAGCTGAGGCAGCTGGGAAGGAAGAGGCAGTCTGCGCAACCGGATCTATGGCAAGTTTCGCCTGTATTTCCTCCAACTGCCGCCTCATGCTCGTCATCTCTGCCTGCAAACGAACATTGGTCGCCTGCAGCCTTTGCGTCTCTTCTGAGACGGAGCGCCTCGAGAGTTCCTCCATGATCGCTTTGAGGGAGCAAGCTCTAGTTTTCAAGCTCTTTTGGAAGGTGCCTTTGAGGTTGGAGGACTTGGCAGCGATTTCAATAATCTCCGCCGTGTCCTCCTCTACCATCACTAAGAGCTCGTCCACTGTCTTGTCCTCAAAGTTGGAAAGAGACACTCCATATCCGTGCTTGGCACGAGCAAGGCGGGTCTGGCGTTCTTTTTCAGCCACCCTTTCCTCTAACTCCAACTGGAGTCCTTCTTTCTTGAGCCTATTGAACTCTTTTTGAGCCTCTGATAGGCCGACGTAATGCCCTGTGGTGGGCTTTCGTCCACGCTTTGGAGCCGCAGCCTTCTTGGCTGACTTCTTTGATGGGGTGTCGGATAGCGATCCTCCTTGCCCGTCCTGCTTGCGTTTGCGCAAATATTTAGCACATTCGCTGGTTGCCGACGCATCAGTGAGTGTAGACGCATCTGAGTCAGACATGTCACTTTCTCGGAAAAAATCGGGAACCACCCTGAGATGCCACCGAAGTGGCACGGCTTGAAGCCGTAAAGCTAAAACGTGCACCAGCGTTGCCGCCGATGCTCGTAGTTGGGGTGACTTCGAGATCCTCCTCCTCTCGTCCAGGATCTCTTGGTCGAACAAACAACTCCTGAGAGTCGTCCATTGCGCTCACAAAATCGCACTCAATAAATTTGCTCCTAGTCGCCACTGCGTGACCGCGCACGAACTAGGGCCAACGCCAATAAAATACTCGATTCGCACTCAAATTCGCCCACAATTTCGCCCTTGCGAGTTCTGCCACCTAGTTCGCCACTGCGTGACCGCGCACGAACTAGGGCCCAGGCCTGACGACGGGGACGTATCGCAAGAACGTAGATCACAAACACTTAGATCAACATTGTGGGCCAGGCCCAACCTAACCTAACCTTTTTTTTTTTTTTTTGACGCGGGGAATGCGTTACGCACCTTACCTTCCGTTGGGGGAGGCGGAAGGCGTGTGTGGGACTCCCGGCGCCCTGAAAAGGGCACGGCTCCGTCCTGATAAGGACGGGGTATACCCACTAAACCCCGCGGTGTTCCTGCATCGCCTGAGTGGCGGTGACATGGGTGTCCGGACGAGCCTTAATCTTCCACATCACCACCGGCGACCTACCCGCCTACATAAGGCCGGGCCCGGCATGCCCCCTCTGATTAGGGGGGCTGGTGGAAATAACCGGGAACACCGAGTTATTCCCACCCAACAAAGGTAGTGGCCTGTGCAATGCAGGCGGCGGCGCCCCCGCGCCTCCGGCCTGCAGACCACCACCAGGGATGAGAAGATGGCGATCATACATCTGCCTTCTCATCCCTCTTCTACGTCTGCGGAGCGATGGTGCGAATGGGTCATCCTCTCGCTCACGCTCCGCGGACTCCTTCTGTGAGATAACATCTTCACAGAAGGAAGCTACCGCCTTCCAGGCTCCTTCACTATCAAGCATGGCATTGACCACGCTTGGCAGTGAAAGGTCCTGGCCAACGACCGCACAAAGCACACGGCGCTGTTCCTCCCAGTTTTGACAAACTGCGAGGGTATGCTGCGCCGCGTCCTCCGCCGCTCCACAGTGGTGGCACGACGCGGTTTCCTCCCTCCCGATTCGGTGCAGGTACGATCCGAAGCATCCATGCCCTGATAGCACCTGCACCAAACGGTAGGTGAGAAAACCGTGCGGAACCTAACCTAACCTAACCTAACCTAACCTAACCTAACCAACTATATCTCGACTGAAAATATTGATATTTTGATCGGACTTTTTTGTTTTTCCTGCGTGTTTAATTTTACCCGAGTGTGCTGTGCACTTTTTGGAGCGATCTTGCGCGAATTTTTCAGTTTTTAGCGAAATTTCAGTTTTTTCATACATTGTTAAATTTCAAATTTGCATAACTCGCGATCGGCTTAACCGATTCGCGTGATTTAAATTCTCAATAGCCTGGTGCATTGTTCTTCACATCCTGACTGCGTGACGACGCGCTTGCGCGCCATCTGCCATATTGACTTTTTCAAAAACACCCATTTTTCAGGGTTTTTTCTAAATTGCCAAAAATTTTTCTATTACCGCTACCCTGAAAATACTTACCATCGTGTCCAGCGTCGCAAGCCGCATCCAACGACGTGTCGCACGCCGTGATCCGGCACCTGAAAAGCGAAAAATTTCAAATTAAAACATAATTCTATAGAATACCTACCGACCGAGGCTACCTGGTCAACCTCGACATTTTTAAAACTAACTATATCTCGACTGAAAATATTGATATTTTGATCGGACTTTTTTGTTTTTCCTGCGTGTTTAATTTTACCCGAGTGTGCTGTGCACTTTTTGGAGCGATCTTGCGCGAATTTTTCAGTTTTTAGCGAAATTTCAGTTTTTTCATACATTGTTAAATTTCAAATTTGCATAACTCGCGATCGGCTTAACCGATTCGCGTGATTTAAATTCTCAATAGCCTGGTGCATTGTTCTTCACATCCTGACTGCGTGACGACGCGCTTGCGCGCCATCTGCCATATTGACTTTTTCAAAAACACCCATTTTTCAGGGTTTTTTCTAAATTGCCAAAAATTTTTCTATTACCGCTACCCTGAAAATACTTACCATCGTGTCCAGCGTCGCAAGCCGCATCCAACGACGTGTCGCACGCCGTGATCCGGCACCTGAAAAGCGAAAAATTTCAAATTAAAACATAATTCTATAGAATACCTACCGACCGAGGCTACCTGGTCAACCTCGACATTTTTAAAACTAACTATATCTCGACTGAAAATATTGATATTTTGATCGGACTTTTTTGTTTTTCCTGCGTGTTTAATTTTACCCGAGTGTGCTGTGCACTTTTTGGAGCGATCTTGCGCGAATTTTTCAGTTTTTAGCGAAATTTCAGTTTTTTCATACATTGTTAAATTTCAAATTTGCATAACTCGCGATCGGCTTAACCGATTCGCGTGATTTAAATTCTCAATAGCCTGGTGCATTGTTCTTCACATCCTGACTGCGTGACGACGCGCTTGCGCGCCATCTGCCATATTGACTTTTTCAAAAACACCCATTTTTCAGGGTTTTTTCTAAATTGCCAAAAATTTTTCTATTACCGCTACCCTGAAAATACTTACCATCGTGTCCAGCGTCGCAAGCCGCATCCAACGACGTGTCGCACGCCGTGATCCGGCACCTGAAAAGCGAAAAATTTCAAATTAAAACATAATTCTATAGAATACCTACCGACCGAGGCTACCTGGTCAACCTCGACATTTTTAAAACTAACTATATCTCGACTGAAAATATTGATATTTTGATCGGACTTTTTTGTTTTTCCTGCGTGTTTAATTTTACCCGAGTGTGCTGTGCACTTTTTGGAGCGATCTTGCGCGAATTTTTCAGTTTTTAGCGAAATTTCAGTTTTTTCATACATTGTTAAATTTCAAATTTGCATAACTCGCGATCGGCTTAACCGATTCGCGTGATTTAAATTCTCAATAGCCTGGTGCATTGTTCTTCACATCCTGACTGCGTGACGACGCGCTTGCGCGCCATCTGCCATATTGACTTTTTCAAAAACACCCATTTTTCAGGGTTTTTTCTAAATTGCCAAAAATTTTTCTATTACCGCTACCCTGAAAATACTTACCATCGTGTCCAGCGTCGCAAGCCGCATCCAACGACGTGTCGCACGCCGTGATCCGGCACCTGAAAAGCGAAAAATTTCAAATTAAAACATAATTCTATAGAATACCTACCGACCGAGGCTACCTGGTCAACCTCGACATTTTTAAAACTAACTATATCTCGACTGAAAATATTGATATTTTGATCGGACTTTTTTGTTTTTCCTGCGTGTTTAATTTTACCCGAGTGTGCTGTGCACTTTTTGGAGCGATCTTGCGCGAATTTTTCAGTTTTTAGCGAAATTTCAGTTTTTTCATACATTGTTAAATTTCAAATTTGCATAACTCGCGATCGGCTTAACCGATTCGCGTGATTTAAATTCTCAATAGCCTGGTGCATTGTTCTTCACATCCTGACTGCGTGACGACGCGCTTGCGCGCCATCTGCCATATTGACTTTTTCAAAAACACCCATTTTTCAGGGTTTTTTCTAAATTGCCAAAAATTTTTCTATTACCGCTACCCTGAAAATACTTACCATCGTGTCCAGCGTCGCAAGCCGCATCCAACGACGTGTCGCACGCCGTGATCCGGCACCTGAAAAGCGAAAAATTTCAAATTAAAACATAATTCTATAGAATACCTACCGACCGAGGCTACCTGGTCAACCTCGACATTTTTAAAACTAACTATATCTCGACTGAAAATATTGATATTTTGATCGGACTTTTTTGTTTTTCCTGCGTGTTTAATTTTACCCGAGTGTGCTGTGCACTTTTTGGAGCGATCTTGCGCGAATTTTTCAGTTTTTAGCGAAATTTCAGTTTTTTCATACATTGTTAAATTTCAAATTTGCATAACTCGCGATCGGCTTAACCGATTCGCGTGATTTAAATTCTCAATAGCCTGGTGCATTGTTCTTCACATCCTGACTGCGTGACGACGCGCTTGCGCGCCATCTGCCATATTGACTTTTTCAAAAACACCCATTTTTCAGGGTTTTTTCTAAATTGCCAAAAATTTTTCTATTACCGCTACCCTGAAAATACTTACCATCGTGTCCAGCGTCGCAAGCCGCATCCAACGACGTGTCGCACGCCGTGATCCGGCACCTGAAAAGCGAAAAATTTCAAATTAAAACATAATTCTATAGAATACCTACCGACCGAGGCTACCTGGTCAACCTCGACATTTTTAAAACTAACTATATCTCGACTGAAAATATTGATATTTTGATCGGACTTTTTTGTTTTTCCTGCGTGTTTAATTTTACCCGAGTGTGCTGTGCACTTTTTGGAGCGATCTTGCGCGAATTTTTCAGTTTTTAGCGAAATTTCAGTTTTTTCATACATTGTTAAATTTCAAATTTGCATAACTCGCGATCGGCTTAACCGATTCGCGTGATTTAAATTCTCAATAGCCTGGTGCATTGTTCTTCACATCCTGACTGCGTGACGACGCGCTTGCGCGCCATCTGCCATATTGACTTTTTCAAAAACACCCATTTTTCAGGGTTTTTTCTAAATTGCCAAAAATTTTTCTATTACCGCTACCCTGAAAATACTTACCATCGTGTCCAGCGTCGCAAGCCGCATCCAACGACGTGTCGCACGCCGTGATCCGGCACCTGAAAAGCGAAAAATTTCAAATTAAAACATAATTCTATAGAATACCTACCGACCGAGGCTACCTGGTCAACCTCGACATTTTTAAAACTAACTATATCTCGACTGAAAATATTGATATTTTGATCGGACTTTTTTGTTTTTCCTGCGTGTTTAATTTTACCCGAGTGTGCTGTGCACTTTTTGGAGCGATCTTGCGCGAATTTTTCAGTTTTTAGCGAAATTTCAGTTTTTTCATACATTGTTAAATTTCAAATTTGCATAACTCGCGATCGGCTTAACCGATTCGCGTGATTTAAATTCTCAATAGCCTGGTGCATTGTTCTTCACATCCTGACTGCGTGACGACGCGCTTGCGCGCCATCTGCCATATTGACTTTTTCAAAAACACCCATTTTTCAGGGTTTTTTCTAAATTGCCAAAAATTTTTCTATTACCGCTACCCTGAAAATACTTACCATCGTGTCCAGCGTCGCAAGCCGCATCCAACGACGTGTCGCACGCCGTGATCCGGCACCTGAAAAGCGAAAAATTTCAAATTAAAACATAATTCTATAGAATACCTACCGACCGAGGCTACCTGGTCAACCTCGACATTTTTAAAACTAACTATATCTCGACTGAAAATATTGATATTTTGATCGGACTTTTTTGTTTTTCCTGCGTGTTTAATTTTACCCGAGTGTGCTGTGCACTTTTTGGAGCGATCTTGCGCGAATTTTTCAGTTTTTAGCGAAATTTCAGTTTTTTCATACATTGTTAAATTTCAAATTTGCATAACTCGCGATCGGCTTAACCGATTCGCGTGATTTAAATTCTCAATAGCCTGGTGCATTGTTCTTCACATCCTGACTGCGTGACGACGCGCTTGCGCGCCATCTGCCATATTGACTTTTTCAAAAACACCCATTTTTCAGGGTTTTTTCTAAATTGCCAAAAATTTTTCTATTACCGCTACCCTGAAAATACTTACCATCGTGTCCAGCGTCGCAAGCCGCATCCAACGACGTGTCGCACGCCGTGATCCGGCACCTGAAAAGCGAAAAATTTCAAATTAAAACATAATTCTATAGAATACCTACCGACCGAGGCTACCTGGTCAACCTCGACATTTTTAAAACTAACTATATCTCGACTGAAAATATTGATATTTTGATCGGACTTTTTTGTTTTTCCTGCGTGTTTAATTTTACCCGAGTGTGCTGTGCACTTTTTGGAGCGATCTTGCGCGAATTTTTCAGTTTTTAGCGAAATTTCAGTTTTTTCATACATTGTTAAATTTCAAATTTGCATAACTCGCGATCGGCTTAACCGATTCGCGTGATTTAAATTCTCAATAGCCTGGTGCATTGTTCTTCACATCCTGACTGCGTGACGACGCGCTTGCGCGCCATCTGCCATATTGACTTTTTCAAAAACACCCATTTTTCAGGGTTTTTTCTAAATTGCCAAAAATTTTTCTATTACCGCTACCCTGAAAATACTTACCATCGTGTCCAGCGTCGCAAGCCGCATCCAACGACGTGTCGCACGCCGTGATCCGGCACCTGAAAAGCGAAAAATTTCAAATTAAAACATAATTCTATAGAATACCTACCGACCGAGGCTACCTGGTCAACCTCGACATTTTTAAAACTAACTATATCTCGACTGAAAATATTGATATTTTGATCGGACTTTTTTGTTTTTCCTGCGTGTTTAATTTTACCCGAGTGTGCTGTGCACTTTTTGGAGCGATCTTGCGCGAATTTTTCAGTTTTTAGCGAAATTTCAGTTTTTTCATACATTGTTAAATTTCAAATTTGCATAACTCGCGATCGGCTTAACCGATTCGCGTGATTTAAATTCTCAATAGCCTGGTGCATTGTTCTTCACATCCTGACTGCGTGACGACGCGCTTGCGCGCCATCTGCCATATTGACTTTTTCAAAAACACCCATTTTTCAGGGTTTTTTCTAAATTGCCAAAAATTTTTCTATTACCGCTACCCTGAAAATACTTACCATCGTGTCCAGCGTCGCAAGCCGCATCCAACGACGTGTCGCACGCCGTGATCCGGCACCTGAAAAGCGAAAAATTTCAAATTAAAACATAATTCTATAGAATACCTACCGACCGAGGCTACCTGGTCAACCTCGACATTTTTAAAACTAACTATATCTCGACTGAAAATATTGATATTTTGATCGGACTTTTTTGTTTTTCCTGCGTGTTTAATTTTACCCGAGTGTGCTGTGCACTTTTTGGAGCGATCTTGCGCGAATTTTTCAGTTTTTAGCGAAATTTCAGTTTTTTCATACATTGTTAAATTTCAAATTTGCATAACTCGCGATCGGCTTAACCGATTCGCGTGATTTAAATTCTCAATAGCCTGGTGCATTGTTCTTCACATCCTGACTGCGTGACGACGCGCTTGCGCGCCATCTGCCATATTGACTTTTTCAAAAACACCCATTTTTCAGGGTTTTTTCTAAATTGCCAAAAATTTTTCTATTACCGCTACCCTGAAAATACTTACCATCGTGTCCAGCGTCGCAAGCCGCATCCAACGACGTGTCGCACGCCGTGATCCGGCACCTGAAAAGCGAAAAATTTCAAATTAAAACATAATTCTATAGAATACCTACCGACCGAGGCTACCTGGTCAACCTCGACATTTTTAAAACTAACTATATCTCGACTGAAAATATTGATATTTTGATCGGACTTTTTTGTTTTTCCTGCGTGTTTAATTTTACCCGAGTGTGCTGTGCACTTTTTGGAGCGATCTTGCGCGAATTTTTCAGTTTTTAGCGAAATTTCAGTTTTTTCATACATTGTTAAATTTCAAATTTGCATAACTCGCGATCGGCTTAACCGATTCGCGTGATTTAAATTCTCAATAGCCTGGTGCATTGTTCTTCACATCCTGACTGCGTGACGACGCGCTTGCGCGCCATCTGCCATATTGACTTTTTCAAAAACACCCATTTTTCAGGGTTTTTTCTAAATTGCCAAAAATTTTTCTATTACCGCTACCCTGAAAATACTTACCATCGTGTCCAGCGTCGCAAGCCGCATCCAACGACGTGTCGCACGCCGTGATCCGGCACCTGAAAAGCGAAAAATTTCAAATTAAAACATAATTCTATAGAATACCTACCGACCGAGGCTACCTGGTCAACCTCGACATTTTTAAAACTAACTATATCTCGACTGAAAATATTGATATTTTGATCGGACTTTTTTGTTTTTCCTGCGTGTTTAATTTTACCCGAGTGTGCTGTGCACTTTTTGGAGCGATCTTGCGCGAATTTTTCAGTTTTTAGCGAAATTTCAGTTTTTTCATACATTGTTAAATTTCAAATTTGCATAACTCGCGATCGGCTTAACCGATTCGCGTGATTTAAATTCTCAATAGCCTGGTGCATTGTTCTTCACATCCTGACTGCGTGACGACGCGCTTGCGCGCCATCTGCCATATTGACTTTTTCAAAAACACCCATTTTTCAGGGTTTTTTCTAAATTGCCAAAAATTTTTCTATTACCGCTACCCTGAAAATACTTACCATCGTGTCCAGCGTCGCAAGCCGCATCCAACGACGTGTCGCACGCCGTGATCCGGCACCTGAAAAGCGAAAAATTTCAAATTAAAACATAATTCTATAGAATACCTACCGACCGAGGCTACCTGGTCAACCTCGACATTTTTAAAACTAACTATATCTCGACTGAAAATATTGATATTTTGATCGGACTTTTTTGTTTTTCCTGCGTGTTTAATTTTACCCGAGTGTGCTGTGCACTTTTTGGAGCGATCTTGCGCGAATTTTTCAGTTTTTAGCGAAATTTCAGTTTTTTCATACATTGTTAAATTTCAAATTTGCATAACTCGCGATCGGCTTAACCGATTCGCGTGATTTAAATTCTCAATAGCCTGGTGCATTGTTCTTCACATCCTGACTGCGTGACGACGCGCTTGCGCGCCATCTGCCATATTGACTTTTTCAAAAACACCCATTTTTCAGGGTTTTTTCTAAATTGCCAAAAATTTTTCTATTACCGCTACCCTGAAAATACTTACCATCGTGTCCAGCGTCGCAAGCCGCATCCAACGACGTGTCGCACGCCGTGATCCGGCACCTGAAAAGCGAAAAATTTCAAATTAAAACATAATTCTATAGAATACCTACCGACCGAGGCTACCTGGTCAACCTCGACATTTTTAAAACTAACTATATCTCGACTGAAAATATTGATATTTTGATCGGACTTTTTTGTTTTTCCTGCGTGTTTAATTTTACCCGAGTGTGCTGTGCACTTTTTGGAGCGATCTTGCGCGAATTTTTCAGTTTTTAGCGAAATTTCAGTTTTTTCATACATTGTTAAATTTCAAATTTGCATAACTCGCGATCGGCTTAACCGATTCGCGTGATTTAAATTCTCAATAGCCTGGTGCATTGTTCTTCACATCCTGACTGCGTGACGACGCGCTTGCGCGCCATCTGCCATATTGACTTTTTCAAAAACACCCATTTTTCAGGGTTTTTTCTAAATTGCCAAAAATTTTTCTATTACCGCTACCCTGAAAATACTTACCATCGTGTCCAGCGTCGCAAGCCGCATCCAACGACGTGTCGCACGCCGTGATCCGGCACCTGAAAAGCGAAAAATTTCAAATTAAAACATAATTCTATAGAATACCTACCGACCGAGGCTACCTGGTCAACCTCGACATTTTTAAAACTAACTATATCTCGACTGAAAATATTGATATTTTGATCGGACTTTTTTGTTTTTCCTGCGTGTTTAATTTTACCCGAGTGTGCTGTGCACTTTTTGGAGCGATCTTGCGCGAATTTTTCAGTTTTTAGCGAAATTTCAGTTTTTTCATACATTGTTAAATTTCAAATTTGCATAACTCGCGATCGGCTTAACCGATTCGCGTGATTTAAATTCTCAATAGCCTGGTGCATTGTTCTTCACATCCTGACTGCGTGACGACGCGCTTGCGCGCCATCTGCCATATTGACTTTTTCAAAAACACCCATTTTTCAGGGTTTTTTCTAAATTGCCAAAAATTTTTCTATTACCGCTACCCTGAAAATACTTACCATCGTGTCCAGCGTCGCAAGCCGCATCCAACGACGTGTCGCACGCCGTGATCCGGCACCTGAAAAGCGAAAAATTTCAAATTAAAACATAATTCTATAGAATACCTACCGACCGAGGCTACCTGGTCAACCTCGACATTTTTAAAACTAACTATATCTCGACTGAAAATATTGATATTTTGATCGGACTTTTTTGTTTTTCCTGCGTGTTTAATTTTACCCGAGTGTGCTGTGCACTTTTTGGAGCGATCTTGCGCGAATTTTTCAGTTTTTAGCGAAATTTCAGTTTTTTCATACATTGTTAAATTTCAAATTTGCATAACTCGCGATCGGCTTAACCGATTCGCGTGATTTAAATTCTCAATAGCCTGGTGCATTGTTCTTCACATCCTGACTGCGTGACGACGCGCTTGCGCGCCATCTGCCATATTGACTTTTTCAAAAACACCCATTTTTCAGGGTTTTTTCTAAATTGCCAAAAATTTTTCTATTACCGCTACCCTGAAAATACTTACCATCGTGTCCAGCGTCGCAAGCCGCATCCAACGACGTGTCGCACGCCGTGATCCGGCACCTGAAAAGCGAAAAATTTCAAATTAAAACATAATTCTATAGAATACCTACCGACCGAGGCTACCTGGTCAACCTCGACATTTTTAAAACTAACTATATCTCGACTGAAAATATTGATATTTTGATCGGACTTTTTTGTTTTTCCTGCGTGTTTAATTTTACCCGAGTGTGCTGTGCACTTTTTGGAGCGATCTTGCGCGAATTTTTCAGTTTTTAGCGAAATTTCAGTTTTTTCATACATTGTTAAATTTCAAATTTGCATAACTCGCGATCGGCTTAACCGATTCGCGTGATTTAAATTCTCAATAGCCTGGTGCATTGTTCTTCACATCCTGACTGCGTGACGACGCGCTTGCGCGCCATCTGCCATATTGACTTTTTCAAAAACACCCATTTTTCAGGGTTTTTTCTAAATTGCCAAAAATTTTTCTATTACCGCTACCCTGAAAATACTTACCATCGTGTCCAGCGTCGCAAGCCGCATCCAACGACGTGTCGCACGCCGTGATCCGGCACCTGAAAAGCGAAAAATTTCAAATTAAAACATAATTCTATAGAATACCTACCGACCGAGGCTACCTGGTCAACCTCGACATTTTTAAAACTAACTATATCTCGACTGAAAATATTGATATTTTGATCGGACTTTTTTGTTTTTCCTGCGTGTTTAATTTTACCCGAGTGTGCTGTGCACTTTTTGGAGCGATCTTGCGCGAATTTTTCAGTTTTTAGCGAAATTTCAGTTTTTTCATACATTGTTAAATTTCAAATTTGCATAACTCGCGATCGGCTTAACCGATTCGCGTGATTTAAATTCTCAATAGCCTGGTGCATTGTTCTTCACATCCTGACTGCGTGACGACGCGCTTGCGCGCCATCTGCCATATTGACTTTTTCAAAAACACCCATTTTTCAGGGTTTTTTCTAAATTGCCAAAAATTTTTCTATTACCGCTACCCTGAAAATACTTATGTTAAAGTGGTGGTGTATGCATTACATTTGCCCTGCCAAGTGACATTGACTTTTGGATGACGTTTGGCTGTCACTTGTCAATCTGCTCTGTTCGCTCGCTCGATTTGTTCTGTGTTTTTGTGTCGTCCATATTTATAACTTTTGACCCGACTTATATAATTAATCCGAATGTATCTAATGCAAATACTGACTATTCTATGTGAATTGTGTATGGTGAGAATAAATGAAACACATAGAACATTGATCGTGGTTTATTTTCAAACATTCGTCACCTTGTGGTTGGCATTCATAGAAACAACCATACTGCGGTCTGCTGCTGATGTTCACGAGAAAACTGCTGCGCTTTGGGCTCTGTCAACAGGTTCTGCACCCAGAAGATTTAGCGGCGCCATACAATACAAGGTATTTACGAAAATCCGATCAAACATAACCTCAATACATTTTCACCAAGAATGTCTCAAACGTCAGTCAATGGAGGTTCGATTATTGAGAAATTGGAAGGAGTTTCCAATTATATAAGTTGGAAATTTGGAATGAAAATGCTCCTTACCTTAGAGGGACTATGGGAATGTGTCCTTGGTACTGAGACCGACACGTCAAAACAAACGAAAGCTCTTGCCAGAATATGTCTTAGCATACAGTCTAATCTCTATCAATATGTACGTGAATGCACCACGCCTAAAGATGCTTGGAATAAGCTTGCTGATGCATTTGAGCATAAAGGCTTGTACAGAAGAGTTCTTCTCCTGCGACAACTTCACAGAATAGAATATCAGACCTTCTCTAATATGAATGATTACATCGAAGCGGTCATGAAGCTTGTACACCAGCTTGACGATATTGGGAAGACGATTGAAGATGATGAAGTAGCGGAGATTCTGTTAAGCGGACTTCCTCAGGAGTTTGATGTTTTGGTGTCTAGTCTTGAAACTGCGAAGCTTACGGGAAACCTCACATCGGATCTCGTTAGAACTAGGCTTCTTCAGGAGGATCACAGACGTGTTAATCATAATTCAACGGCTTTTTATTTGAAAAAGAAGACTGAATTTAAATTAACCTGCGACTATTGCAAGAAATCCGGCCATACAGCGAAGCGTTGCTATAAAAGGAAGAGAGACTTAAGAAGCAAACAGAACCCAGAGAATACGCTTTATGCAGCAGCGTATATGGCTTCAAGTTCGGAATCCTTTGTTATAGACAGCGGTGCAACGTCACACATGTGTTCGAATCGCAAGTTTTTCACCGATTTTAAGAAGAAGGACAGTGTGGTGTCTGTGGCTAATGGACAACAATTGCATAGCGATTATATAGGTAAAATTTCTTTAACTTCTAATATAAGCCTTGATAATGCACTTTATGTTCCCGATATCTCTTGTAATTTGATCTCTGTTAGTAATATGACTGCTAAGGATTATGTCGTGGTTTTCACAAAGGATGATTGTAGGATTTATAAAAATTGTAAAATCAATGGCAACCAAATCTTGTCTGCAAATAAAATTAATGGTCTTTATATTGTCAAACCAACGCAAGTTGAGCCCGTCTTTGGATTGGAGTGTTCCAAGCCCCTGCGTGTTAGGCAGAGGACAGAGATTGCTCATGCTGCTCAAGCTGTGCCTTATTCAATATGGCATAAGCGTCTTGGCCACTTGTCGGCAACAGGTATGAAAATACTTGGTGGTGGGAATCAGTGTGTGGGCATGTCTTTTCAGGAAACTGATGACAAGCTTGATGGCTGTGTTCCTTGCCTGACAGGAAAGATGTGTGATGCATCTTATCCTCAGGCTTCGAAGGAACGTGCTACACAACCGCTGGACATCATTCATTCCGACGTGATGGGCCCGATGCAAGTCAGCAGCTGGGGCGGAGCTAACTACTTGCTTACCTTCACGGATGACAGTACCAGGAAGACCTGGGGATATCTCATGAGAAGAAAATCTGAGGTGAGTTCCCATTTTAAAAATTTTAAAAGTATGATAGAAAAACAGACTGGTTTGCATTTAAAGATTTTACGTACTGACAACGGTACAGAATATTGTAACAATGACTTGCTAAATTATCTTAAACAGGAGGGCATCGTGCATCAGACAACGGTTCCTTATTGCCCACAACAAAACGGTGTGGCGGAACGCGTTAATAGAACAGTGATGGAGAAGGCTAGGGCTATGTTACAGGGTGCTGATTTGTGCAATAGATATTGGGGAGAAGCTGTAATGGCAGCTATATATCTCAAAAATAGATCTCCTACCAGTGCATTGCTTGCAAATGCACTACCTGAATACGTGTGGTCTGGAAATCCCGTGGATTTGAGCCACTTGCGTGTCTTTGGCTGTATAGCTTATGCACTTGTTCCTGATGCTAAACGACGCAAACTTGACCCTAAATCAAAGCCATATATCTTTGTGGGTTATGATGATAATTGCAAGGGATACCGTCTCAGTGATCCTACAAATCCTAAACAAGTTATATATGCTAGAACTGTAAAGTTTTTAGAAAATGAATTTTTAAATAATGGAGACACACTAATGGCTGGACAGACTAATAATAGTAATTTTTATTTTTATAACATTGCAGACAATAATAAGATAAATAATGAAATAATTAATAATGATGATAAATCTTGTAATGAATTGAATAATAATAATAATAGTAGTAATTTTATCTGTGATAATAGTGTAAGCTCTAATAAAGATACTTCTGTTTCAGATGTGGACGAATCGGCACCAACGTGGTCTCCACTGTCTGACATCGTGTATGCCACTGGTGATGAAGGAGATTATTCTGAAGGTGATGAAGATGGCGTGCGTGTGCGCGCTGTGTCTTCTCTGCCGGAAGGCCCTTCTCAAGGAGCGGTTGAGGCTTCTTCGGTGTCTGCCGAACGGCCTGTCACTCGCCCTGTGCGTGCAACACGTGGTAAAGTACCTGAGCGTTATACAGATTATGATATGTCTGCAATGATAGCCAGAGACTGGACACAAGCAGAGCCAGAATCTTTTCAGGAGGCAATGAGTTCAGCTGAGAAGGAGGAGTGGTGTAATGCCATGCGCAGTGAGTACACTTCTCTTATGAAAAATCAGGTATGGACTCTGGTGGACCGTCCAAAGGATGCGAATGTAGTAAAGTGTAGGTGGGTTTTTAAAAGGAAATTAGACGCTTCCGGGAATTTTGTTAGACATAAGGCTAGATTGGTTGCCTGTGGTTATAGCCAAAAGGAAGGCGTAGATTTCTCTGAAACTTTTTCACCAGTTGTGAGGCATTCATCACTTAGGATTTTGTTCACAATAGCCACTGAATTAGATTTAAAGATTGATCACATTGATGTTACAACAGCATTTTTAAATGGAGAGTTAGAAGAAACTTTATATATGGAACAGCCTCAAGGTTTTAAAGAAAGTAATAAAGTTTGCTTATTAAAGAAAAGCATATACGGACTAAAACAAGCAAGCCGTATGTGGAATGCAAAAATACATGCTGTTTTAACTGAAAATGATTATAAACAATGTAAGAGCGAACCATGTATATATGTTAAGAGAACGAGCGAACAATATATAATTATTGGGCTCTACGTAGATGATCTGTACGTGTTCCATAATGACTGTATAAATAGTGTTTTAGCTATTTTGGAGAAAAATTTTGAAATACGTTATTTGGGGGAACTAAGAGATTGTCTGGGTATGACTGTAACTAGAAAAGAAAATGTAATAATTCTAGATCAAAAAGGTTACATAGAGCAGTTGCTGCATAAATATAATATGACAAACTGTAAGACTGTAGCAACTCCTTTGCCTGTAAATCATAAGTATGAGATGTCAGATAAATGTCTGGACGATAATGTGTACAAATATAGACAATTATTGGGTAGTCTGATGTATTTAGCTGTTTGTACGCGACCAGACATTTCATATACTTGTAGCCAGCTGAGTCAATACAACAACTGTTTTGATGAGGGTCATTGGCGCATAGCAAAACGTGTGCTTCGCTACTTAGCAGGAACTAAAAATTATGGTTTGTGCTTTATTAAATCAGGTAGTTTTGATATAACTGCATACGCAGATGCTGATTGGGCTAATGACTTACTCGATCGTAGATCTTACACAGGTTTTGCCATAAAAATGGGTAATAGTGTGATTAACTGGGAAGCCAGGAAACAGCGTTGTAATGCTCTATCTTCAACAGAAGCAGAATATCTGGCTATAGGAGATGTTAGCAAGGACATTTGCTTTGTGAGGAATTTTGTGTCTGAAATTCTAAACAAAGAATTGAGTGTCACTGTTTTTAATGATAGTCAGAGTGCACAGAAGTTGCTGTATGTAAAAGAATATTCACACAAAAGAACTAAACATATAGATCTGCGCTATCATTTCATTAAAGACTTAGTTCAAAAGGGCTATCTTAATGTAAAATATTTAGAAACAGGTTTAATGATTGCTGACATATTGACAAAACCTCTTTGTAGAGAAAAACATAGTAAATTTGTTGAGGACTTAAACTTACAAATTGTTTAACTTTATTTGCTATGTAATGTAGAGTCTGAGCCTAATGATAATTATGTATTATGTATTAGTTATTTGACATTATATAAATAGACTATGTGTGTAAGGTAGCAGAGATGTTCTCAGATTATGTTTGTAAATTTGAGGACAAATATAATGCATAAGGAGGAGTGTTAAAGTGGTGGTGTATGCATTACATTTGCCCTGCCAAGTGACATTGACTTTTGGATGACGTTTGGCTGTCACTTGTCAATCTGCTCTGTTCGCTCGCTCGATTTGTTCTGTGTTTTTGTGTCGTCCATATTTATAACTTTTGACCCGACTTATATAATTAATCCGAATGTATCTAATGCAAATACTGACTATTCTATGTGAATTGTGTATGGTGAGAATAAATGAAACACATAGAACATTGATCGTGGTTTATTTTCAAACATTCGTCACCTTGTGGTTGGCATTCATAGAAACAACCATACTGCGGTCTGCTGCTGATGTTCACGAGAAAACTGCTGCGCTTTGGGCTCTGTCAACAACTTACCATCGTGTCCAGCGTCGCAAGCCGCATCCAACGACGTGTCGCACGCCGTGATCCGGCACCTGAAAAGCGAAAAATTTCAAATTAAAACATAATTCTATAGAATACCTACCGACCGAGGCTACCTGGTCAACCTCGACATTTTTAAAACTAACTATATCTCGACTGAAAATATTGATATTTTGATCGGACTTTTTTGTTTTTCCTGCGTGTTTAATTTTACCCGAGTGTGCTGTGCACTTTTTGGAGCGATCTTGCGCGAATTTTTCAGTTTTTAGCGAAATTTCAGTTTTTTCATACATTGTTAAATTTCAAATTTGCATAACTCGCGATCGGCTTAACCGATTCGCGTGATTTAAATTCTCAATAGCCTGGTGCATTGTTCTTCACATCCTGACTGCGTGACGACGCGCTTGCGCGCCATCTGCCATATTGACTTTTTCAAAAACACCCATTTTTCAGGGTTTTTTCTAAATTGCCAAAAATTTTTCTATTACCGCTACCCTGAAAATACTTACCATCGTGTCCAGCGTCGCAAGCCGCATCCAACGACGTGTCGCACGCCGTGATCCGGCACCTGAAAAGCGAAAAATTTCAAATTAAAACATAATTCTATAGAATACCTACCGACCGAGGCTACCTGGTCAACCTCGACATTTTTAAAACTAACTATATCTCGACTGAAAATATTGATATTTTGATCGGACTTTTTTGTTTTTCCTGCGTGTTTAATTTTACCCGAGTGTGCTGTGCACTTTTTGGAGCGATCTTGCGCGAATTTTTCAGTTTTTAGCGAAATTTCAGTTTTTTCATACATTGTTAAATTTCAAATTTGCATAACTCGCGATCGGCTTAACCGATTCGCGTGATTTAAATTCTCAATAGCCTGGTGCATTGTTCTTCACATCCTGACTGCGTGACGACGCGCTTGCGCGCCATCTGCCATATTGACTTTTTCAAAAACACCCATTTTTCAGGGTTTTTTCTAAATTGCCAAAAATTTTTCTATTACCGCTACCCTGAAAATACTTACCATCGTGTCCAGCGTCGCAAGCCGCATCCAACGACGTGTCGCACGCCGTGATCCGGCACCTGAAAAGCGAAAAATTTCAAATTAAAACATAATTCTATAGAATACCTACCGACCGAGGCTACCTGGTCAACCTCGACATTTTTAAAACTAACTATATCTCGACTGAAAATATTGATATTTTGATCGGACTTTTTTGTTTTTCCTGCGTGTTTAATTTTACCCGAGTGTGCTGTGCACTTTTTGGAGCGATCTTGCGCGAATTTTTCAGTTTTTAGCGAAATTTCAGTTTTTTCATACATTGTTAAATTTCAAATTTGCATAACTCGCGATCGGCTTAACCGATTCGCGTGATTTAAATTCTCAATAGCCTGGTGCATTGTTCTTCACATCCTGACTGCGTGACGACGCGCTTGCGCGCCATCTGCCATATTGACTTTTTCAAAAACACCCATTTTTCAGGGTTTTTTCTAAATTGCCAAAAATTTTTCTATTACCGCTACCCTGAAAATACTTACCATCGTGTCCAGCGTCGCAAGCCGCATCCAACGACGTGTCGCACGCCGTGATCCGGCACCTGAAAAGCGAAAAATTTCAAATTAAAACATAATTCTATAGAATACCTACCGACCGAGGCTACCTGGTCAACCTCGACATTTTTAAAACTAACTATATCTCGACTGAAAATATTGATATTTTGATCGGACTTTTTTGTTTTTCCTGCGTGTTTAATTTTACCCGAGTGTGCTGTGCACTTTTTGGAGCGATCTTGCGCGAATTTTTCAGTTTTTAGCGAAATTTCAGTTTTTTCATACATTGTTAAATTTCAAATTTGCATAACTCGCGATCGGCTTAACCGATTCGCGTGATTTAAATTCTCAATAGCCTGGTGCATTGTTCTTCACATCCTGACTGCGTGACGACGCGCTTGCGCGCCATCTGCCATATTGACTTTTTCAAAAACACCCATTTTTCAGGGTTTTTTCTAAATTGCCAAAAATTTTTCTATTACCGCTACCCTGAAAATACTTACCATCGTGTCCAGCGTCGCAAGCCGCATCCAACGACGTGTCGCACGCCGTGATCCGGCACCTGAAAAACGAAAAATTGCCCCGCCCAACCCACCCTGTTGAGGCTTAGGTATATCACCTCGGTGTATTTATTGAAAATTTTATTTACCTTTTTGCTTTTATTCACGCAAATTGAACTTTGACAAGTCATTTTGACCATTTAGTGACTACTTACAGTTCTTTTGACTGTACTTTGTCTTACTATAATACCTATTCTACATTGTTTACAATATTATATCTTAGTACAATTAATTATTATTTTTAATTGTTATTGACTGTAATATTAATCTTATTGATTATTTACTTACGTACGTACTTTTGAAACACTTATCATGCATCTGTCAAGAACTCCCATGTCTAAAGACAAATCTCCTAAATCTTCTGGAAGAAATAAAACTTTTAGGGTAGAACCAAGTACTTCAAACTCCGCCAACCACGCAACGGTACGAAAGTCTATAGAGTTCCTTGAAGCTAAGTCTGCGACTATACAGAAATCACCAGAGTGCTTACTTCTTGATATTGGCTTATCGGACGCATCGGCGCAGCCTCGCAATTTAGCCGCTGAAGCACGAGCCCTGATACGGAAGGCAAAAACGCAGATTGACCTTTCAAGAAACTTGAAAGATACTATTAAGCAGACTGTTATAGAATGTCTGAGTGAACTAACAAAAGTAGTAAACGAGTTGGATTCTGCGGCGAAGTCTGGTAATAAATCAGTGGGGTCAGAAGGAAGGAAGGAAGATGCGATTAGACCTGAGGACGGGGACAAGTTGACAGAAATATTGACGGAAGTCAGAGACGTAAAGAGACTCATTGAAGAAGAAAAAGAAGAAAGAAAAATTACATACGCTACTGTAGCGGCAACAAAGGCTGTTACATCACCACAAGTGGATATGCGAACAGGGGATACCCCTAAGGTTACTGGCTCTCTGCACACCGTGGTTATCTCCTCAGAAAATGGGAAAGACACGAGTGAGGATCTGATTCAGAAGATTCGAGGCGCTGTTGATGCCAGGAGAAATGGATTAAAGATTGATCGACTGCGCAAAGCAAGAGATCAAAAGATCATTGTTAGCTGCCAGGACAAGAACGAAATGGATAAAGTGGTTAAACAAATAAAGGAAAAAGAACATAACCTGATTATCGAGGAAAAAGAAAATCGAGACCCCCTAATAATTTTAAGAAATGTGCTGACATACAACTCAGATGACGACCTAATAGACGCTCTGAAGAAACAGAACAACCATCTGGTGGGAGATATCTCTGAATCAGAGTTTAGAGTGACAGTAAAATATAGGAAAAAGGCAAGAAATCCATACGAAAATCACGTAGTAATGCAAGTGTCACCCAAAATCTGGCAGAAATTAACTACAGCTGGTAAAATCCATATCGACCTTCAAAGAGTTCCAGTATTTGATCAGTCGCCTGTAATGCAATGTTCAAGGTGTTTAGCATATGGTCATGGTAGGAAAATGTGTACCGAGACAGTTGACCTCTGCAGCCACTGTGCTGGTCCCCACTTGAGAGCTCAGTGTCCCGCTTTGGAACAAAAGGAACCACCATGTTGCAAAAACTGTCTACATGCAAAATTGGACGTTGTTGAACACAACGCGTTCCACGAAAACTGCCCCATTAGAGCAAAGTGGGATAGGCTCGCCAGAAGCAGAGTAGCGTATTGCTAAAGTTGTACACGGGAACGTTCTGGGTAATGTTAATGGGAATGAACCGCGATTAGAGAGGTGTAGAGTCATTCAAGCAAATCTACAGAGGAAAAAGCTGGCTATGAAAGAACTCCTTCAAGAATGCACAAAACGAAGAGTGGGATTTGCTCTGGTCCAGGAACCTTATATTGGCAGTCTGGGTACGATACAGCAGAATATGGGATACAGGGTAATACAGAGCGCCGGAAGTCGCGAAAAGCCCGTTAAAGCAGCAATCATAGTCTTCGACGATAATATTGATATTGTCGTTCGGCAGACTTATACAAATAACAACATCGCTGTAGCACGACTGAGTACCGGCGCATGGGAAATCACGGTTGTATCCATTTATTTTGAAGATACCCAGCCTTTACAGCTATATCTGGACCAGCTCAAGTCAATCCAAGACTCGGAGGGTGGTTGCAGTCTTCTTATGGGGGGAGATGTGAATTCCTGGAGCCCTTGGTGGGGAAGTGCTACAGAGGATCATAGAGGAGAAGAACTAATGGGGACGTTGGATGAAATGGGACTGCATCTACTCAATGAGGGGAACACACCTACTTTTTTCACAATAAGGAACGGAAAGGAGTTCAAAAGTACAGTGGACATCACGACCTGTAGCCAGAACATTATACCAAAAATTCAGAACTGGATGGTGGATGTTGGAATTACAAGCTCCGATCATAATGCGATTACCTTCGACATTGAAATTAGAAGAGATAATAAAAAACCTGAAAATGACAAATCTACTAGGAAATATAACACCAAAAAAGCGAAATGGGAAGAATTTAGACAAAAATTAAAACAGGAATTTGAAGAAAAACAGCTAACAGAAGATAAAATTAATGATATTAACTGCAAGGAAGCATTGGACGAAATTGTAGAAGTGTATACCGAATGCATTACGGAGGCTTGTGAAGCTAGCATGCCAAGAATTAAAAAAGCAAAAAAGGATTACTTACCTTGGTGGAACGAAGAACTGGAAAGGCTGAAGAAAGAAGCTACGACGAAAAAGCGAAGACTCTCATGCACCTCGGAGCGCCGTCGCCAGTATGTCCTTGAAGAATACCTGGAAGCAAAAAATAAATATGAAACAGAAGCAGAAAAAGCGCAGATTGAAAGCTGGAAGGAGTACTGTACCAAACAAGAAAAAGAAAGTATGTGGGACAGTATATATCGCGTGCTAAGAGGTACTGCCAGACGATATGAGGACCAGATGCTTGTCTCGGAGGGAAAGGTGCTCAGCTCAAAGGAGTCTGTTCGGTTGCTGGCTGACACATTTTTCCCACTAGATACAGCCGCAGGTGAGAACGAACACCACAAAAAAATAAGAGAAGAAGTAGAAGGGTATGAAAAGAACGGGGACTTGACGGATCCGCCTTTCACTGAGCTAGAGTTGGAACAAACAGTAGCCAGTTTCAACGCCAAAAAAGCCCCAGGGCCTGATGGATTCACCGCAGATATTTGCCAACAGGCGATTCGCGTGGACCCAAAGGTATACCTAGCGATTGCAAATAAGTGCTTGAAGCTGGCTTATTTCCCAAAGCGATGGAAGGAGGCTGCGATAGTTGTGCTAAGAAAGCCTGGACGGGAAGACTACACCAATCCGAAGTCATATAGGCCCATTGGGTTGCTCTCGGTTCTCGGGAAGATTCTGGAAAAGCTGTTGGTGAGAAGACTAAGGTGGCATTTGCTACCCAAGTTAAACACAAGACAGTATGGTTTCGTGCCGCAGCGCGGGACAGAAGACGCCCTCTATGACCTAACCACGCACCTAAGAAAAAGCATAGAGAGAAAAAGCGCTAGTGTTGTAATATCCTTGGACATAGAGGGTGCTTTTGACAACGCGTGGTGGCCGGCCATCAGATCCCAGCTGATTCGGAAAAACTGTCCCTTGAACCTTAGAAATCTAGTCCGTAGCTACTTGTATGAGAGAACCGTCCAGGTTGCCTACGCTGGAGAAAAGTGCAAAAAGGAGACCAACAAAGGATGCGTCCAGGGCTCAATAGGGGGACCTATGTTCTGGAACCTGCTCCTGGATTCACTTCTCGAGGAGCTGCGTACGCAGGACGTATATATACAGGCTTTTGCTGACGACGTTGTCCTGGTATTCTCCGGTCACGACCCAACTGCAATGGAATCAAATATTAACACAGTTCTTGCTCGTGTGCATGACTGGGGCAGTAGGAATAAATTAAAGTTCGCAGCTCAAAAGACCCATGCTATGGTTGTTACCAAGAAGCTCAAATTCGATACCCCTGTCATGCGCATGAGTGGAACCCCAATTGAAATAGTAGACGAAATCAAAATTTTAGGCCTCACGATTGATAAAAAATTAACATTTAATACTCACGTAAGCAAAACTTGCCGGAAGGCTGCAAACATTATAAAGCAGTTGACCAGAGCAGCAAAACTAAAGTGGGGTCTGTGTCCGGAGATTATCAGGACCTTGTACACAGCGGTAGTAGAGCCTGTTATGCTGTACGCCGCCAGTTCTTGGGCTCCTGCGGCAGAAAAAATCGGCATCCAGAAGCAGCTGAACACAATCCAGCGAAGTGTAGCCCAAAAAATCTGCAAGTCCTATAGAACTGTCTCGCTAAGTGCCGCAATGGTTTTAGCTGGACTCATTCCGCTTGACCTGAGGGCAGGAGAGTCTTTAAGACTTTACGAGGCAAAGCGGGGGAAACCGTTGCTGCAAATGCGAGACAGGGAAGTAGAAAAAAGAGAATGCTTCTTAAAACTGCCACACCCTGCCAGAGACATAAAAATATCCTTCAGGTGCCTGAACGACTTGAGCGATGAGACGGTAGTAAAACATCAAATCCCAACCATAAGGATATACACAGATGGGAGTAAAATGGAGGAAGGAGTGGGTGCGGCTTACACATGTCAGAGGGATGGCAAGGAAGTAAGAACCAAGAAGTTAAAACTGGATGACAGCTGCACAGTCTATCAGGCAGAACTGTATGCATTATATCAGGCTACTGAGTTTGTTCATAAACAGCTGAGAGATTGTGCAGTTGCCATTCTAAGTGACTCAAGGTCTGGGCTGGAAACGGTGACAAACCCAGAAACCTGCCATCCACTGGCAAGGAGAATCCGAGAAAATATAGCCGTTGCTCAAACTCAAGGTAAAAATCTCCAGCTTTACTGGATCAAAGCTCATGTCGGTGTGGCAGGAAATGAGAGGGCGGACGAGCTTGCAAAACAAGTGGCAAGGAATAAAAAGATGGCGGCCCACTATGACAAGGTACCGGTATCCTTTATAAAAAGGCAAATAAGACTGGAAAGCGTTGAAACCTGGAACAAAAGATACGTAAGCGGAGAAACAGCTGCGGTAACCAAAAAGTTCTTGCCATCCGTACAAGCAGCTTACAGAACCTTAGGAACAGTGGTACACAACCAGCTTTTGACACAGGCACTGACTGGACACGGGGGATTCTCCGCCTATTTAGTAAGATTCAAGTGCAAATTGGATTCGTCGTGTTTGTGCGGAGCTCAATTCGAGACCATAGAACATCTATTGGTAGAATGTCCAAAATATGCTACTGCTAGGTACGATCTGGAATGCAAAGTTAATATGAACGTAACAGAGAGCAATCTACAAGACTTGTTCAATGGAATGCAGTCAAGATCGTATCTGGTAGAGTACATTTGTAAAATAGTAAAAGAAGTAAATAAAAGAAATAAAACGTAAAAAGTAAATAAATAAATATTGGCAAAAAACCGTATGTATCGTTTATATAATAAATATATAAATAAATACATACAAAAGCTGAAAGACATATATACATACAAAATTTTATAAGGACTATAAAAATACAGGACAGAAATAATAAAATAGAAAAAAAAAAAAAAAAAAAAAAAAAAAAAAAAAGCATTTTGTAATATAAAGTGTACAACAAAAACACAAATAGGCATTAGACCTTACTAAAGAAACCTAATGGAACAAATAAAAATTGAAGAAAAGGTCTCTGATTCTGTCAGAGGAGAATATCATGAATTAAAAAAGGAAAAAAAAAAAAAAAAAAAAACCTAACCTAACCTAACCTAACCTAACCTAACCTAACCTAACCTAACCTTTTTTTTTTTTTTTTTTTTTTTTTTTTTTTTTTTTTTTTTTTTGTTGACGTGGAGAAAACCTGCGATCCAGGTACCCAGCCCCTCGGGGGAGGAACTAGGTTATGTGGGATTTCTACCCACTAAAAACTCCACGGTGGCCATCCTCCGTGCTTATTCGGATAGCTCCGGGATCTCCATTGGAACACACCGGTGCTATCCTAGCACAGCGCCCGAAGGCTCCTCCCGGGCAGGTCGATCTATAACCTGCCCTTTGCACCTCTTTGGTGCGCAGCGACTTGCTGACCACAACATGTCGCTGCCCTCCCCGGGATCGTTGACTGGACGTCACGGCCCCCGCCGCAATCGCCCACGATCCCGATGATCCCCTTTAGTCGACTCTTACGACAGGCGGGGAGGACCGTAGCCATATTCTTGACCGTGGCTACACGGTTTGACGGCCCAGATTAATCTGGGCCGCGACGCGCGTGAGTGACTCTGCTTGTCAGAGCCCTCCGTCGTCGCCGTCTTGCGGGATCCGCTCTTTCGCGGTCCCGTTCCGAAGTCTCTTTCTGCACCATGACGGTTTCACAGAAAGTGACAGCGGCGTCCCACGCTTCGCTACTATTTAGCATAGCGGTTATCACTGCTGGTAATGATAGGTCTTGCCCAATTGTTTGGATCAGTGCCTGACGCTCGGAGTCCCAAGCTGAGCAAATCTCAAGCGTGTGCTGCGCTGAGTCCAGACTATCCCCACAGTGATGACACTGTGGTGACTGCTCTCTCCCAATGCGGTGCAAATACTCACCGAAGCAGCCATGACCGGTGAGTATCTGGGTCACGTGGAAAGTGACTTTACCTTCTCGCTTTAACCAAGCATCAAAGTTTGGCAGAATAGCCGAAACCACCCGCTGTCGAGCACTTTGAGGCTCGTTTAGACGGGTCCGCCATTTTATTATAGCCTGTTTGTGGGCTCTTTGGCGCAGCGTGTCTAGCTCTCCGTCGGCTAAAGTATTACTCTCTCGATGAAGAGAGTGATACACAATCGCATCCATTTCCGCCAGAATATCAAAAGGAGGCAGTCGCGCCAAAATAGTTGCTGCATCAAATGATATGGTACGATATCCTCGTGCCACCCGAATTGCAATACGCCTTTGGACAGCGTTCAGTTTCCCTCTGTGGCGGCGCACCGATAAAAGCTTATCAGACCATACCGGTGCACCATAAAGCGCAATGGATCTCACAACACCCGCGTAAAGGCGACGGACTCCTTCCTGTGGGCCCCCAAGATTGGGTAGCAATCTCTGCATAGCGCCCGCTACCTTCTCGATCCGAGGGACCAGTCGGTTTAGGTGCTCCTCAAAGCTCCATCGTCCATCAATGTAAAGGCCCAAGTATTTCAGGTATTGCCCTACTTGTACCTCGGTGTCGCCTACCCGCACCATTGTTGCGGGCGGAGTCGCTCCTCGCGGGAGTCCGTGGAACCATAGCGCCTCAGTTTTTTGAGGAGCAATCGCTAAGCCGAGTTCACGGATCTTTCCAACAACGCGTGCTATACCTAGCTCCGCTAATCTCGTTGCCCTCTCGAATGATTCCTCTTCAACCAAAATCAAAGTGTCGTCAGCGTAGCAGACGAGATTAACGCCGTGCGGCAGTTGAGTCCGCAGTACGGCGTCGTAAGCAAGGTTCCACAGAAGAGGGCCAAGCACTGATCCCTGGGGCACCCCACAAACGACTTCTCTTGTCTGTTCTTCCCCATTAGAGTCGAGATAACAGATGCTTCTATCGGAAAGGTAATTACCAATCAGGTTCCTGAGGTAAGCAGGAACATTGTGATAGATGAGAGCATCAAAAATCGCTTTCCATGGAAGAGAGTTGAAAGCGTTGACTATGTCAAGACTGACAGCTAGAACAACTCTCCCCTGAGATATTGCCTCCTCAGTTATTGACCGAACTTTCAGGATTGCGTCTACGGTAGAACGGCCCTGCCGAAAGCCGAATTGATTCTCTGACAGGTCCGGACCTTGTTCTCTCAGGTGTTTATTGAGGCGAAGAGCAATGATACGCTCTAGGAGCTTTCCCGCTTCCTCCAACAGGCAAATGGGCCGATACGCTGAAGGCGAGTTCACGGGTCTCCCATCCTTCCTTAAAAGAACCAACTTGGCAACTTTCCATATCTTCGGGAATTTTCCGTGGCGAAAGCAACTATTGAAAAGACGTTTTAGCCTGTTTCCCAACGCCTCCATAGCAATGACTATTGCTCGACCCGGAATACCGTCAGGACCAGGTGCAGTATTTCGGGCGGATAATCGTCTTACGGCATATATAAGCTCCGCATCAGAGATCTCAAGTTCACTTGACCAAGATGCGTCCAGCAAGGACTGTGGCGCAGACGGAATACACGGAAAAAGTGTATCCACTACTCCACGAGTGAAATCTACATCAAGGGTTTCCGTCAAAGGGGGAGCCCAGGGGCGCAGTTTACCTAGCACCATTTTGTATGGACGACCCCATGGATCTCTGTTCAGTCCATCCAGCAACTCGCCCCATGACTTGCTTTTAGCATCTGCTATTGCTTTCTGCAGAGAGACGGTTGCTGATCTGTAAGCCGCGTAAGCCCTGGTCTTCTCATCTTCAGTAGCCAGCCTTCTTCTCCTAGTCCTCGTGAAAAGACGACGAGATGATAGGCAAGTCTCACGTAAACGAGCTATGTGTTCAGACCACCAGTAAACGGGAAACCTCGCATTCTTTTTCACCCTTGGCATCGCAGCATCGCAGACAGATGTCATTGTGTCCCGGAACCATAGAGATTCACTCTCGGGCATGGCAGGATCGTCCCATTCCGGAGGAGGCACCCAAGCAGCAGTTTGTGCCGCCGCAGACAAAAGGTCCTTGTCTAGCTTCTTCAGCGCCCAGCCACGCGGAGCGCTGAATCGACGAGATCGTGTACCGTACTGGCGAAAGTGGTTCACATTGAAAACAATGAAACGGTGATCTGACAATGTGACAATTTCTTCCGCAACTCTCCATCCCGAAACCATTTGCTCGGCCAATCGGCTTGCCCAGGAAAGGTCCACAATGGACTCACCCTGCCACCGAACACAGGTGCTAACTGTCCCTCTATTTAGAAGCCGTAAATCAAGGCTGGCAGCCCACTCAATCAAGGTTTCCCCTTTAACGCTGTCCTGATGGTCTCCCCAGAGTGGAGAACGCGCGTTCAAATCACCCAAGACAAGCATTGGACGAGGGAAGTACTTTCTGACAAAGACCTCTACTTTGCTAAGATACTCCTCGTATTCAATGAGACTGCAATTGGGTGAAATATAGCAACCGAATACTACAAGAGATCCCCACTCCACAACGATGATTCCCGAATCGGAATCAACTTTGCGACACGGGGGGTCGCCATGCGCACCGCCCCAGTAAATAGCTACTTCACCCGCTGTATCACCGAACCACCGCGGATGTTGTAGGACCCTGTACGGCTCTGAGATAACTCCTAAGGCAATCGACCACTCCGAAACAGTTTGAAAGAACAGGTCTTGCGAACTGCGGCAGTGATTGATATTACCCTGAAGAACTTTTGGCGGCGGATTGAATTTTAAGCCTCCATTGCCTCCTGGGTCGGGTAATTACCCGCGTTTATCCCCGCACCTATAGGAGCGGCTTCACCTTCTGCTGCATGAGGGCGATCTTGTGTGCCAGACTCAGGCCTAATCACGACTTTTCTTGTCTTCCCCTTTTTCGGAGGGTTGCACCTTTTGCTACCTACGCGATGGTCAGAAGGGCGACCAAGATCCGCACATACTGGGCATGAAGGCGCTGCGGCTGTGCATTGGGCAGCCCTATGCTCTGGTTTCCCACACTTGTAGCAAAGCGTGGAACGATCTACCGTGCTAGTGCATTGATGACGTGCGTGTCCTTGCTCGAGGCACCGGAAGCACTGCAATGGTCTTGTTTCCAACACTTGTACTCTAGCCGATACCCAACCTATCCGGATACGCTTTGCAGCCGCCATTTTATGAACCGCTGTTAGCGGGCAACGGACCCAGGCTGATCCAAGGGAACCGCTGCGGTTGTTTTTTATTTCACCCACAAGTACCTCTTCAGGAGCGCAATCTCCAGCTGCTGCAACCGCTGTTGCTACATCCCATTCGGAGATAGAATCGTCCAGATCCATTACTCGCACCTCGCCCTTTTTCATTGGCCGCGAAATAATGACATTCATTTCGCTTAGGGCTTCCTTCATTTTATGAGCTAGCTGGTCAGCTTTAGCAGCTCCGTTATCTCCCAACACTTCCAACAAGATGCCACCATTTAGAGCTCGCTTTTGCCGAACTTCAGTTATTCCCAAGTCAATTGGCCGCACTTTTTCCTTGGCTGCGGACATTACCTGAGCATAAGTAACTTGAGCTCCCTCAGGAATGGATACTGCGACCGCCACAGTACGAGGTAATTTTGGTGGTCTGACAGTTTTATTCTTCCCTTTTCTGTCTTTTTTAGGAGCTGTTTGCTTTGAAATATTGCCTTCCTTGGATTTTGTTGCCACTTTTGCCTTTCTAGCGCCAACAGTAATCCACTCAGACTCCCGTGAGGCATGAGTAGAAGGCACCGGTTGAGGCTGTTCCACAGTCGCGGGCTGAGACCTTGGCATTTCCGGATTTCTCTTTACTGACACCATACTCTTTACCGCTCCTTTCTTTTTCTTTTTCCTTGACTTGGCCTTCTTTTGTACGTTAGCTTTTCCAGGTTCTTGAGGAACTGACGATGATTTCGTACCCTTATTCCCAAGTGGTGGTCGTACGACCTCTTGTGGAAATAGCTTGGACTCGAAGTGGGCCAGCTTGCCATCAATCATAGCCTTGATCTGCTCAATAAGCTCGTCATTAGTGCCACGAGACTCACTGGGTGCCGCAACACTGTCCTCCTTCCGTACTTTTGACTTCCTGAGCTCTGCTAACTCGCGAGAAAGTTCCGCCACTCTAGAGTTGAGAGTACCGAGTTCAGACCGTAGCATCTCATTTTCCCTTTCAAGGTGTTCAGAAGAGGTCCTCTGAACCAACTCAGTAATAGCAGCTTGAGCCACCCGAGCTGAGACCCGCAAAGCTCGAACCATGTCACCCTTCAAATTCTTCGATATGGAGGCAACTCTCTCCACCTTTTCAAGGCTTTCAAAAGCCCTACTTGCCAAATCCGCATTCGGTTGGTTCCGCATTTCAGAAGAAAGGTCCTCAACACTTGGAAGGGACGCCATCGACTTAGTCTTCTTTATTGTAGGCCCTGGGGTGCAAAACAACTCAAGGTCACAATCATCAGGCGTCATTCTTTTTCGAGGTTGTGAAACCGACGAAAAGTTTGAAGCGGAAGACATAATAGAGCTATCAGATTCTTCCCCAGCATCCGCTATTTGTCCGAAGACAACAGAGGGAGGAGCAGGGCTCGAAACAGAAGATCGAGCACCACCTCTGGAACGAGTTTGTTTTGTTCCCTTCTTTTTTGACGAATTATTCGCCAAACCTTGTACAACTTTTCCTAATCGCGTATTTGAATCAGAGTCCAGTAAACCAGCCAGGTCAGATTGTTTATCTTCCACAGTTTTTCTTTTATTTTCCATATTATTATCCATCTTGTTCCCACGAATAGCAAGGGAATAAACACACCACCCCGCAGAGCCCCGCATGCGGGGGGCCGGCTAAGGATAGACCCTGAGGGCGCCAGGTATCAGGGCCCCACCGTTTGCGACTGAGCTCCCCCTCAGCCACGCAGCCACAGGCACGGTTGATAACACCAGGGCTTGGGGTTTTTGGTGGTTCTTAGCCACAGCTGGAAAGAGGAGATCGGTAAACCAATCTCCAGTCGCCAGGTGCGTTGCCCGGGATGTGCCGGGGAAGCAGGTAGCCTTCGTGAGGTACAAGTACCCACACGACTACTACCCACCTCCCACTCTAGGAGGCGACCACCAAACATCCCAACCTAACCTAACCTAACCTAACCTAACCTAACCTAACCTAACCTAACCTAACCTAACCTAACCTAACCTAACCTAACCTAATGTTACGGAACCGAACTTTCTTAACATAACGATAACGATGACGGTTACGAAAACGATAACGGTTACGAAAACGATAACGGTTACGAATACGATAACGGTTACGAATACGAAAACGGTTACGATAACGATAACGGTTACGACAACGATAACGGTTAAGATAACGATAACAATTACGATAATGATAATGGTTACGAATACGATAAAGGTTACGAATACGATTACGGTTACGAATACGGTTACGGTTACTGTTACGGTTACGGTTACGGTTACGGTTACGGTTTCGGTTTCGGTTACGGTAACGGTAACGGTTACGGTTACGGTTACGGTTACGGTTACGGTTACGGTTACGGTTACGGTTACGGTTACGGTTACGGTTACGGTTACGGTTACGGTTACGGTTACGGTTACGGTTACGGTTACGGTTACGGTTACGGTTACGGTTACGGTTACGGTTACGGTTACGACAACGACAACGACTACGATTACGATACCGTGCTACGAAAAACTGGCAAAAATTTCAAAGTCGACAAACTTGGCTAAAATCGAAGAATATTTAAAAATAATTCTATTCAGTGGCCTATTATGAACCGCCGCCACATGCCACAACAAAAAAAAATTTAAATGAGTACTTTTGAAAAAAAGTGCTACGAAGTGCTACGAAACCGCTACGAAAACTCAAAATATTAAAGTTTGCAGAAATCGATAAAAAGTTAAACTCTTTGTTATATTAATCAAATTGTATAAAATAATAATTACCTATGTAAAAATATTTTGAAAAGATGCAACGCCTGTGGAGTTTCTTCCGGCGGGTTCTTCTCCACAGAAGACAGCCAAATTGTGAACCCGCCTCGACGTCAAAAAATGATTTGTGAAATCTTACTTTGAATAAACACTATTTGACTTTGACTTTGACTTTGACTTTGACTTTGAAGTTAGTGGGTTAATGCGGCCGTACTGTTCGAATAGTTTCAACTTATTTTTAGCGTCAAAACTGGCAAAAATTTCAAAGTCGACAAACTTGGCTAACATCGAAGAATATTTTAAAAATTTTCTATTCAGTAGCCTATTATGAACCGCAGCCACACGCCGCAACAAAATAAAATAACAAAAGAGTACTTTTGAAAAAAATTGCTACGAAAGTGCTACGAAGGTGCTACGAAGTGCTACGAAACCGCTACGAAAACTCAAAATATTAAAGTTTGCAGAAATCGATAAAAAGTTAGTGGGTTAATACGGCCGTACTATTCGAATAGTTTCAACTTATTTTTAGCGTCAAAACTGGCAAAAATTTCAAAGTCGACAAACTTGGCTAAAATCGACGAATATTTTTAAAATTTTCTATTCAATAGCCAACTTGAACCGCCGCAACAAACCTAACCTAGGTAAACCTACACTTACCTAACCTAACCTAATGTTACGGAACCGAACTTTCTTAACATAACGATATCGATGACGATAACGATAACGATAACGGTTACGATAACGATAACGATAACGGTTACGATAACGTTAACGGTTACGAATACGATAACGGTTACGAATACGATAACGGTTACGAATACGATAACGGTTACGAATACGATAACGGTTACGAAAACGATAACGGTTACGAAAATGATAACGGTTACGAAAACGATAACGGTTACGAAAACGATAACGGTTACGAAAACGATAACGGTTACGAACGTAACCTCGAAACCTTAAGCTCGACAACACAACACAACACACAACAACACACCAACACAACACAACACAACACACCAACACACGACACACAACACACACACAAGGAACTTGATCCACATAGACTAGCGCATTCATTCCAACCATTCGGCCATTCTTGACACTACTTTGAAATAAGGCTATGCTACTATTTAGTAATAGTTTGATTGCAATGAAGTTAGCTTCAGAACAGTATTGGCTTGGCGGTTCTCCTAAATTGAGAGAAGACAAACACTCGTTTTTGATTTTATAGGGCCTTGTTTTAAGGTAGATTTTTCCTTAATATTAACGACAACGTAAACGGTTACGAATACGAAAACGGTTACGATAACGATAACGGTTACGACAACGATAACGGGTATGATAACGATAGCGGTTACGATAACGGTTACGTTAACGATAATTTAGGTTACGAATACGAAAACGGTTACGATAACGGTTACGACAACGATAATGGTTATGATAACGGTTACGATAACGATAACGGTTACGATAACGATAATGGTTACGAATACGATAACGGTTACGAATACGAAAACGGTTACGAATACGAAAACGGTTACGATGACGATAACGGTTACGACAACGATAACGGTTATGATAACGGTTACAATAACGGTTACGTTAACGATAATGGTTACGAATACGAAAACAGTTACGATAACGGTTACGACAACGATAACGGTTATGATTACGGTTACGATAACGATAACGGTTACGAATACGGTTACGGTTACGGTTGCGGTTACGGTTACGGTTACGGTTACGATTACGGTTAGGGTTACGGTTGCGGTTACGGTTACGGTTACGGTTACGGTTACGGTTACGGTTACGGTTACGGTTACGGTTACGGTTACGGTTACGGTTACGGTTACGATAACGGTTACGGTTACGGTTACGGTAAAGTGCTACGAAGGTGCTACGAAGTGCTACGAAACCGCTACGAAAACTCAAAATATTAAAGTTTGCAGAAATCGATAAAAAGTGAGTGGGTTAATGCGGCCGTACTGTTCGAATAGTTTCAACTTATTTTTAGCGTCAAAACTGGCTAAATTTCAAAGTCGACAAACTTGGCTAAAATCGAAGAATATTTTAAAAATTTTCTATTCAGTGGCCTATTATGAACCGCCGCCACACGCCGCAACGAAATAAAATAACAAAAGAGTACTTTTGAAAAAAAAGTGCTACGAAAGTGCTACGAAGGTGCTACGAAGTGCAACTAAGTGCTACGAAACCGCTACGAAAACTCAAAATATTAAAGTTTGCAAAAATCGATAAAAAGTTAGTGGGTTAATACGGCCGTACTATTCGAATAGTTTCAACTTATTTTTAGCGTCAAAACTGGCAAAAATTTCAAAGTCGACAAACTTGGCTAAAATCGACGAATATTTTTAAAATTTTCTATTCAATAGCCAACTTGAACCGCCGCAACAAACCTAACCTAGGTAAACCTACACTTACCTAACCTAACCTAATGTTACGGAACCGAACTTTCTTAACATAACGATATCGATGACGATAACGATAACGATAACGTTAACGGTTACGATAACGGTTACGATAACGGTTACGATAACGGTTACGATAACGGTTACGATAACGGTTACGATAACGGTTACGATAACGGTTACGTTAACGATAATGGTTACGAATACGAAAACGGTTACGATAACGGTTACGACAACGATAACGGTTATGATAACGGTTACGATAACGATAACGGTTACGATAACGATAATGGTTACGTATACGATAACGGTTACGAATACGAAAACGGTTACGATAGCGATAACGTTTATAATAACGGTTACGATAACGATAACGGTTACAATAACGGTTACGTTAACGATAATGGTTACGAATACGAAAACAGTTACGATAACGGTTACGACAACGATAACGGTTATGATAACGGTTACGATAACGATAACGGTTACGATAACGATAATGGTTACGAATACGATAACGGTTACGAATACGGTTACGGTTACGGTTAGGGTTACGGTTGCGGTTACGGTTACGGTTACGGTTACGGTTACGGTTACGGTTACGGTAAAGTGCTACGAAGGTGCTACGAAACCGCTACGAAAACTCAAAATATTAAAGTTTGCAGAAATCGATAAAAAGTTAGTGTGTTAATGCGACCGTACTGTTCGAATAGTTTCAACTTGTTTTTAGCGTCAAAACTGGCAAAAATTTCAGAGTCGACAAACTTGGCTAAAATCGAAGAATATTAAAAAAAAAATCTATTCATAGGCCTATTTGAACCGCCGCCACACGCCGCAACGACATAAAATAACAAAAGAGTACTTTTGAAAAAAAGTGCTACGAAAGTGCTACGAATGTGCTACGAAGTGCTACGAAACCGCTACGAAAACTCATAATATTAAAGTTTGCAGAAATCGATAAAAAGTGAGTGGGTTAATGCGGCCGTACTGTTCGAATAGTTTCAACTTATTTTTAGCGTCAAAACTGGCTAAATTTCAAAGTCGACAAACTTGGCTAAAATCGAAGAATATTTTAAAAATTTTCTATTCAGTGGCCTATTATGAACCGCCGCCACACGCCGCAACGAAATAAAATAACAAAAGAGTACTTTTGAAAAAAAAGTGCTACGAAAGTGCTACGAAGGTGCTACGAAGTGCAACTAAGTGCTACGAAACCGCTACGAAAACTCAAAATATTAACGTTACGGAACCGAACTTTCTTAACATAACGATATCGATGACGATAACGATAACGATAACGTTAACGGTTACGATAACGGTTACGATAACGGTTACGATAACGGTTACGATAACGGTTACGATAACGGTTACGATAACGGTTACGTTAACGATAATGGTTACGAATACGAAAACGGTTACGATAACGGTTACGACAACGATAACGGTTATGATAACGGTTACGATAACGATAACGGTTACGATAACGATAATGGTTACGTATACGATAACGGTTACGAATACGAAAACGGTTACGATAGCGATAACGTTTATAATAACGGTTACGATAACGATAACGGTTACAATAACGGTTACGTTAACGATAATGGTTACGAATACGAAAACAGTTACGATAACGGTTACGACAACGATAACGGTTATGATAACGGTTACGATAACGATAACGGTTACGATAACGATAATGGTTACGAATACGATAACGGTTACGAATACGGTTACGGTTACGGTTAGGGTTACGGTTGCGGTTACGGTTACGGTTACGGTTACGGTTACGGTTACGGTTACGGTAAAGTGCTACGAAGGTGCTACGAAACCGCTACGAAAACTCAAAATATTAAAGTTTGCAGAAATCGATAAAAAGTTAGTGTGTTAATGCGACCGTACTGTTCGAATAGTTTCAACTTGTTTTTAGCGTCAAAACTGGCAAAAATTTCAGAGTCGACAAACTTGGCTAAAATCGAAGAATATTAAAAAAAAAATCTATTCATAGGCCTATTATGAACCGCCGCCACACGCCGCAACGACATAAAATAACAAAAGAGTACTTTTGAAAAAAAGTGCTACGAAAGTGCTACGAATGTGCTACGAAGTGCTACGAAACCGCTACGAAAACTCATAATATTAAAGTTTGCAGAAATCGATAAAAAGTTAGTGGGTTAATGCGGCCGTGCTGTTCGAATAGTTTCAACTTATTTTTAGCGTCAAAACTGGCAAAAATTTCAGTTGACAAACTTGGCTAAAATCGAAGAATATTAAAAAAAAAATCTATTCAGTGGCCTATTATGAACCGCCGTCACACGCCGCAACGAAATAAAATAACAAAAGAGTACTTTTGAAAAAACGTGCTACGAAAGTGCTACGAAACCGCTACGAAAACTCAAAATATTAAAGTTTGCAGAAATCGATAAAAAGTTAGTGGGTTAATGCGGCCGTACTGTTCGAATAGTTTCAACTTATTTTTAGCGTCAAAACTGGCAAAAATTTCAAAGTCGACAAACTTGGCTAAAATCGAAGAATATTTCAAATATTTTCTATTCAGTGGCCTATTATGAACCGCCGACACACGCCGCAACGAAATAAAATAACAAAAGAGTACTTTTGAAAAAAAGTGCTACGAAAGTGTTACGAAGGTGCTACGAAGTGCTACGAAACCGCTACGAAAACTCAAAATATTTAAGTTTGCAGTAATCGATAAAAAGTTTGTGGGTTAATGCGGCCGTACTGTTCGAATAGTTTCAGCTTATTTTTAGCGTCAAAACTGACAAAAATTTAAAAGTCGACAAACTTGGCTAAAATCGACGAACATTTTTAAAATTTTCTGTTTAGTGGCCTATTATGAACCGCCGCCATACGCCACAACAAAATAAAATAACAAAAGAGAACTTTTGAAAAAAAGTGCTACGAAAGTGCTACGAAGGTGCTACGAAGTGCTACAAAACAACGAATCAACGAATTTTTTTTTTTTTTTCTATTCAATAGCCTATTATGAACCGCCGCGCCGCCGTAACAAAATAAAACAACAAAAAAGTGCTTTGTATTTTTGTATCATTGGGTGTTTGTTTACCTAATAACTGAAAATACCAAAACTGTGTTAGTTACTTGAGAAAAGTGTTTTTGCATTGTTACTTTCAATTCAGGTTTCGAGGTTAACCTACCTCACAAACCCTGGTGTCAGAATCATTGAGCCGCCTATGGCTTCTGACATGGCTCATTATGTAACGACTATGTAACGAGTTAGTAACCAGATCAACGGCTTAATAGTTACATTAATTATTATTACTCAATTAATGTTCGTCTATGTCTGTAGTTGCAATAACAGCGTTCATTGCAGGTGTGGCAAGGTCGAGGGTAACCTGGAGATGTCGCGGGCGTTATGCCCCCGCTCGTGAAGTGTCGGCTCGGCTGGCTGCGTCCAATTAGCCGCGCGGGTCTCTCACGCCTCATACATAATTTAGCCGCAGATGGATCACTTCACACTCGCGCTCCACTGAAAACAACACGCAGGCTAACTTTGTTCGCTTTTTATTCCACTTTGGAGTCCTTTAGAATACTTATTATTTACTTTGGAAGATTAATTTTAGCATAATCATAATATTATGAGATGTTTCAGATAAAACATTTTAAAAGATACATCTAGTTAAAACTTTGTTATTAAATAGCTAGAATACTAGTCAAAAGTCAGTTTACAACTTGTCTCTGTATTACATGTTAAAAATCAGATACTATATTTATACCAATCCATTACGTTACTCGTAAAAGGTATTAAGGAGTCGAGCATATTATTATAGTAGTAACCTTAGAGTATTTATGAACATAGAGCACGCGCACCGCTCCGCTGCCTTTATATCAAGCGTAAGCAGATGTTCTATGGGCGCTGAAATCAATATAATAACATTTTTCTTTTTGGATTTGTACCTCGAGTCATGTTTGCAACTAATCACTGCACATTTCACAATGTTCTCCTATTAAATTACTTATTTTTACCGAGAAAAACAATCAGCACCGATAACCATTTTGTACTAAATAAACGCGCTGAAGATATTCGGACTGTGCATACCCGTGCTTACGGTGCATCTATTATAAAGAGGAAAGGTTTGTTTGTTTGTTTGCATTGAATAGGCTCCAAAATTACTGATCCGATCTAAAAAATTCTTTCACTGATGAGAAGCTACATAATCCCTGAGTAACATAGGCTATATTTTGTTTTCAAAAAAATTAGGAATCTTTACAAAAACTTCAATAATGTAACCAAGGTGTAAAAAAAAAAGTAAAATATTCCTAACAATTGAAAAAGCTCCGAAAGTACTGAACCGATTTTGTTGAAACTTGGCACAAAGTTAGAGTAGACATTAGGAAAGAACATAGGTTAAATTTATCGCAGGAAAATTTCTCATTCCCACGGGAAAAATAGTTAAAACGGGTGGAGCTGGCACAAAGATAAAATAGACTTTGCGGAAGAACATAGGCTAACTTTTACCGCGGGAAAATTCCTCATTCCCATGAGAAAAACTATTAACGCGGGCGGAGCCGCGGCGAGAAGCTAGTACTTGATAAAGCGTGCTATAGGCCACCACATTTTTTATTTATACTCTAAAAGTAGTAACGTTGCAACACCATATCAGCTTACATACGTAGAACCCGAAACCTGATTGCGTCAGACTAACGAAATCAAAAACATTAAAACTTTTATCAATGGAATTTGAAAGATTAAATGATCATGATCTTGATCAATACTTTATATTCCACGCGTAACAAATAATCCAGTTTCTGTAACCACTGTGAGCAGTGAGATTAGAAACCTAAATAAATCTCTTCTTTCAAGTCATCTCGAGTTATTTAAATAAGGAAGTGTCGAGGAAAATGGCGGGGGAAGGTTCTTTGCTCAGTTGTGACGTGAGTCAGAAGCGGGAATTAGAATTGCGAGTTAAGTCACTGCAATGAAATAAATAATCTATCCAATGCTAATTACTAATACGGAAAATAAATTTTTGTTTGATAATATATTACGAAAAATTATCGATAACGTGAGAAATTGAAACATACCTGTTAAAAAGGAAGCCAAATTCCTATCGGCTCGCCTAAAAAATGGTTGAAATCCAACCCAATACCAAGTTTAGATGCACTTAAAAATCAATCATCGAATCATCTTCATCAAACAGCCTGAACGGGAAAAACGGTTAACGCGTGTAAAGCCACAGGGCGAAAAGTTTTGATAAAAAAATAGGTAAAGTGATAGAATAAACCTTGGAGAACGACATAGGCTACCTTTACCGCGGGATGAACCTCATTGCCACGGAAAAAACTGTAAATGTCAGGCTGGAAAATATCTGATTCCCACGGGAAAAGTCGAAAACCAACGCGGGCGTAGCCGCGGCGGGCGGGCAGCTAGTTTTATTAATATAACAAAGAGTTCAAACGAAATATACAATTAGAGGAAGGCAACCAGTCAAAGTAGAATAAAACACTAATATTATAAAGGCAAAAGTTTGTGAGTGTGTATGTTAGTTACTTCTTCACGTCTAACTGCTGGAGTGATTCTAATAAAATTAGGTATGGAGTTAGCTGATACCCTGGATAAACACATTGGCTTCCTTTGACCGCGGGAAAATACCACATTCCCATGGGAAAATTTGTTAACGCGGGCGGTGCCGCAGGGCGGAAAGCTAGTTTTAAATATTTTTAATGACTTGGAAATTTATTTAAAAAAAACGAATACCGTGAAATTAAATTTATATGTAACAACCACGATATACCGCCCCTTGGACTCTCAGTAACTCACGTCATGTTTTTTTCCATCTCATAAAATAGACGTACGGATCATTTTGTTACAAAAGAACATTAAATGCGAGCTCGCGGCCAGAATTAACTCAATCAAACTTTATATCATTATATACCTTTATAAACTAATACACCTTGCTCTGAAGAAGCAGAGTTTAAATTGGCAGTGACGATAATCTCATAGATTGGCAGATGATAAAGGGTTAATCGCATAAATAGGAGTTGGGGCTTGAGACATAATTAAGGCGGGCGTCTTGGGAACCGACCGGGGTGTGAGGGGGTGAGGGGGGCTCGTCGCGTCACTCTCTGCGTTTATTCAACGAGTCATGAACTTGACTGATCGATAAGTAAGTAGTGCTTTACTTAAATATGTACGGACAACAACCCAAAACAATTAACGGCGCATAAAAAAGCGGCCTTATTGATGAGGTAACATTTCTATTAGGAGTTTCCTACAGGAGTTTCAACGACAAAAACAGTATGTTACGTTAAAATACTAAAATAAAACTTATATTATATTAATGTTAAATACTAATTCAACCAATAACGTAACGTTCAAGTCCTGTGAAGCTCAAGTCCGGTGAAGCTTGACTTGACTTGAAAAAACTTTACGTATATTATTCTACTCTGCATAAGATAAATATAATATTCACTCACAGGTCCTCCTAAGCATAGGTGCGTAGTGGGCTAGTGAAAGGGCATATTTAAATTTATTTATGTCATACTCGTATCATAACAGAACACTGTTATTCTTGCTGCCGCTCCCTGACAACACCAACATTAGGTAGTTTTTTTATTATATAAGTTTGGCAATACTATTAAGAACTTCCGCTACGTGTCTGTGTCGTGTTGTAAAGTGTTATAAAACGTGCTTTAAGTTATTATAATCAGCGTCGAATTACTGAGAACTTCACCTAGGTATTTATACACTCCACACTAATTAATTATTTACTGTCTCAAGAATCTATTCTAACAGACACAATTACCTGGTTTTGTTATAGTTACGTATTTAACTGTCATATCATAACCCCGTGGTGAGGTGGTGTATGCTGGTGGTGATATATTGCCAATATCGCTCCGTGCCTCGACTGCACGAGACAAAGCCGTCCACAAAGCAAGGATTTACGAGCACCGTGCGCGCGCTCACGGCATGCGGCAGTGGTGCAATATATGCATAATATTTGCTTTCACAAGCTTTATGTTAACTACCGCTACTAGGTTTCAACAAAATGTTATTTGATGACTAAGAATCACATCGACTGCAACACATAGGTTAATATAGAAGTTGAATTAAGATATTATTATAGCTGTATCATCATTTTATTTTTTAGACATTAATTACCCTGTATACTTTTTATTCCAGGCCATTGGGGCACAGAACGGCCAAGAAGGAAGCTCAAGTATCTGAACCGATGGCCCCAGAACCGTTGCGTATGGCGAAAATTACGAGGAGTAAGCTACCCCAATTGAGATGGGACAAGGCTAGACGTAGAGAGAGATTGGCGCCGAAAGGCGTAGTTCGGACAGGCCCTCGCAAGATGGACGACGATCTGGTGAGGGTCGCGGGGAGCCGCTGGATGCGGGCAATGCGGGCAATGCAGGCCATAATCGTGGTGGAGATTTTCAGGGGAGGCCTTTGTATGGATAATGATATAAGGATAATGATAATAAGTCGAATTTATTTTATAATTTATAAAGTTCAATTTCAGAATATTAATAAAACACGAAATTATATAAAAATAAATATCAATAATTATTAAACAAACCCCTCAAAATTAAGTGGCAACAATTAAAATTGCTTATTAGACTATTATTAGCCATCGAAAAATTAAAATACGTAACTTCCACCAGATTGTGTAGCTCTAAACCCCTTAATTTGGTATAGTATGAATGACTGTATCCAGTTGTTTTTATAAATGGAATGTAAACATTTTATCTAGAAATATTAATTTAAAGGACGGACGTATATCTTTTGAGTTTACTGTTAAGATTACGTTAAACAAAAACTGAATATTACATAAGGTGACGTTGAATTAAAGGATTTCATAAAATATCAATGGAACCCTATGTATGTATTACCACAGAATATACCTAGGTAAAAGTTTTAACTAGTTCCGCTTTTTAGTTTTTTACTAATTTCTCATGAATGGTAAAAAGGAAATGATGTGGGGTGGTTTAGAAAGTCTCTACTTACAGTTTTAATGCATCCTTTTTGTAATAAACACAATTAAATCACTTTCACTAAATAAATTAGTTACATACATTTTCAGTACAAAACACGCTAATTTCTTTTTTTCTAACCTTTTTTTTCCTTTAATCGTTACGTAGGCAATGGTGAAATTATTATACAGCCTAATCTTGTATAGGTATTTTATTATTTAAGTCCAGTTTACATTAACAAAAATCAACTTTGAAAAATTTAATTCTCCGGCGGTCGCCGACCGCTGCCGCGGTACGCTCGCTTCGCTCGCTCGGCTCCCTCCGCTCTGTTATTGACATCAGTCTAACCTAACCTAACCAATCGATTTAATTCTGTGTAGAGATTTGTTTTTTTTTAGCGGGGGGCTGCGCCCCCCGAGCCCCCTCTTTTGGGGGGCTGCGCCCCCCCGTCCCCCCGCTTCGGTTGACGCCCTGGCTACTATTATCAAAGCCAGTAACCTTTTTGTAATCGGGTTGAAAAATCTATAAGGGCTTAGAATACCACTTCAGAAATGGGGGGGCTTCGCCCGCCTTTTTTCCTCCTATAATAGGTTGAAGCCTTCATTTGCCATTCATTATACACAGATTGGACTATATTTTTAATTGGCAGAATACATAATTCTTTTTTTTTTTGCTGTATGCCTGTTGCCTTTCTCTTATTTTTTAATGAAAATTAAAAGATACGTAACATCAACTAGCGTTTATAACCCCAAAATGTATGTAAATTACAGAATTTTTTAATATTTATTTTTAAAAAATCTTCGCGTGCTTCATTAGAAAATCTTATTGATATTGTAAGGTAAGACCTCATAGTATACCGCTGCATCATTATTTTTCAGCTAGCAATGCGAATTTAGCTAAAAACTCAAAGCGGACTTAGTTAAAACCCGACCCAACTTAAGATGAAATTTGTAGACCCCTTACCCTTGTGCAAAGGTCATATTGTAAATTTCATCTTAAGTTTACCAGCTCTAAGCTCACATAGTAATGTGTTGACAAGAAGCTCGGTAAGGCCAGTTTTTGTGCAGCGTACAGGCAGGTTGCACAGAGGTAGCCTCGTGTGACCGACCCGCCTTGCGCCTTGCGGTCAAAATACCCCTCCCCTCTCCGCTGCTTTCCCCCTGCCCTTCCTCGCAGGTTTAATTCAATTAGTGAACTCCTAAGTCGAATTAATCCCGCAAATGTTTATTCAAGCTATATTCAGAAGTTAGAATTGAATGGGCAAATAAGGGCGAACCACCTGGTGGTAAGTGGTTACATCTTGCGTCTACCAGTCTACCTACGTAACCCTTGATTTCGAAATAATTGGTAAAAGTGATTGTACAGAAAAATAGTTAAGAAATACGGTCAATCTGTCAGTTTTGTTTGATAATAATTATTGAAATGAAATAAATAATAATATAATTTATTTCAATCTTCTCATGCATATACGTCGTCCTTAAATAGAGAGCCTACTAGGGGCTTTAATAGTCGTTCCTTTACGTTATTCTAGTCTATATTTATTATTACCTATGCTGTCTTATTGAATGAAATAAACTCTAAATTCTGAATACAAATGCATTGATAGTAAGAGGAATCGCATTCGCTGTACACTGGCTTGGGCCGTTTATTTTAGTAAAAACAATAAATCGATTTTGTGGTGCAGCACATTGCAACGGTCGTAGCACTTTTACGAGCTGTACGGTCGTAGCGTTATTCTACGGACACGTAGACGATAATCTTGGTGAACGGTTCAATCCGCCACGAGCGACGCTGAGGGCATTGACCCGCGAGGTCGGTTAGTCTCCGCGAGGAGGTTTCGCTCGAGCTTCGACTATTTATACATTTTATTAAAATAAGTATTTATAATTGTCAGATTTTTGAATAAGAATAAGAAACATTTATTTTAATCAAATATTACTTAGTTCATTCCTTTGAAATGTGCATACCTCTCTCTGTTGTATAAGTAACATAATGTACAAAATTATTAGTAGATAGGTTTGTCCGAGAGTCAAATTAGGTTACCTTTGTAATTGTCAAATAATCACTTCATAAAATAATAAAACGGTAGGTAATAATATTATTGTGCTGTTTTGCAATGATTATAATATCGCTGGTAAAAATTAAAAGATGAAGTGGACTGTATGATGAGATTTGAAAAGAAAAAGTTGTTTTTGTGATGTAAATAAGTAGCATGACAACGGGGTAAAAAATCATTTGCGAATTTGAGAAAAGCACCAACCTTGACTATCCTTGCGTCGTCGGCAGCAGGCGACACGCGGTGCTGTTGCTGCATTTCTCGAGTAGAAAGTCGCTGACGAGACTGTCTATTTGTTCATAAAGTCGATGTAAGTAAAACATTGACTAAAATGTTATACGTTTGCTACACTATATACTAACACTCGTATCAAAGTGCGCGCGCACACGGTGCGACTTCACGTAAGATTGGTATTTCTTTGACCACCTTCAATAGAAAAAAAAAATTGAATTTTCTCAACTTACCCACCAAATTGCAAACGGAAATTTAACATCTATGTAAAAAAAAAAACATGCTATTTTGGATTAGTAAGCCGGTTTTAAAAACATGACGTGTTTATCTTTATGACGCTGCTATATATTTTTTAAAAGCACCAAATATAATAAAATTATTAAAGAGGCGCGGCGGCGGTAGTGCGCTATTCGTATACCTATATGCATAATGGTTTAGAGAATCGGCAACTGCGGTCCGTTAGAGCTGATGTTTGTTAGACTTTTAAACTTTGGAACTTCTGCGTGTACTCGCACCTTTGTCAGTTATTGCTAGTAGGCAAATAAACTATTTATTAGTAGGATAAGCGCAACCCGAACACTCCCCGCTGCGCTGCCGAGTGGGGGGGGAGTGCATATACAAAGTGCACCGGCGGCGATCGGCGAGTTGGTTAATTGCAATAGTTGAGCGGCTGCATCGCTGTGCGGGGGAATGCGGGCGTTGTTAGATACAAGGCGGGCATTAAGTTACAACACTACTGGTACCAACTGATATGATTCGGCTATTACGACATGTAACTCGGATATTTCAAAGGCATTATTAATTGCTTTAAATAAAGGTTAATCGGATAAAAATGTAAACTGATGTTTACTGTTATTTTATAGTTATGTACGCTGTGACTAACAAAATACAAAACGAGCTGCCGCTCTGCGGCTGTGCCCGCAGTGCTTTTTATTTCAAATGCAAACCCCGGGCAGTAAAGAACAAAGAGCGGCCGTTATGAAGAGATATAATATGCTTATTAGTTATGTATCAATTTTTTATTATCTAAAACCGCATATAATGTAGAACTTTTCGCAAAATTTGTAACAAATTCCAATAATGGGATATGTTTTATGACAGCAGCTGAATAAACTAGCCTTTATTGCCTCTTTAAAGTCGGCTCGATCGGGTTATGTAGCGCCTCTCGCGGCGTCGTCATGCGCGGCGCATGATAGTCCGGACAAAGTTGCTAACTGCTAATAAAATGTATGCTATTACGATATAAAATATATCTTTGCTTATAAATCGATTTTATGTAAAATATTTTTAGAGGCAAGTTTAATATTCAAAATTATTTTATTTATTACAGGCTCCCTCAGAAAATGACGTCATTAAGTAACAAGTTAGTAGAAAGAGTCTTAAAAAGACACACATACTCGTACATAAAGACAATGCTTTTTTTCCAAACGAGGTGAGAAGAATTTTTGGAAGATCTTAAAATTATTTTCAATTCAGTATTCGGGGGCCCCTCGGTGGGGGGACATAAAATATGAGCTGTTCATAATGATGATGATTCAGATAAAACAATTTCCTTACTTAAATTTTATATGGATTTGATTTTGGTGCTTGATATTTTGGAAACGAAGAAAAATAACAAAAATTAAAAAAAAATCCTCTGGATAATGAAATCAGCTACAATTTGAGCCTAAAACAAAGACGACCGAGGGTTTGCCCTGTAGCCTAATCTTTTTGAAAATTGACAAAAAACCAGAACAAAATTTTAACATTACAACAAAGCTATTATTTATTTATTTTTTATTATTCGTATTATTTATTTCTTGTACTCATATAATGTAATATAATAAGTGCATTGTCGTTTAAGTTGTATAAAAGGTCATGATAATCTTGTCCGATACATAAAATAATTATGTTACGTTCTACTAAACGTAATGCACTGAAAGTTATACCGCGAAGTGAAATAAAACAGATCAATAAGTGCGAGTCATCAAACAATAACTTAGTAAAATTGAACGTTGTATGCGGCGATGCTGTTCGGCGACAAATCGCCCTTTCCAGACGTGACGTGATGCGTCGCGACAACGCTCGCTAAAGTTAAATAGCCAGCAGCAAATTGCGCGCTTTGTCAACCGCCGCGCGACGCGACGTGCGACGTGTGACGTGAACCAGTTTGCTCATTTCCTGTAAACTTGAGCTCAGAAAGTTATTTATCGCTGTGTCTGCGCGGCTCACATCACTACCACCGTACTTACGGTACACTCCGGCGCGTGTTTCAATATTACCCAACTCGTACTTTGAATTGTGAAGAATAAAGTTCTTAATTCTTTCAGTCCTGAAAACAACCACTCCTTGCTAATATTATATCAATATACAAATAAACATGTAAAATATTGTCTACTTTTTGTGTGCAATAAAATGTTTTAATTTACTTATTTGTATTTACCTTTGATATAATTTTATAAAGATTTGCCATTAACATTAACTACACGAAACACATAAAAATATTACCAGCTTATATAAAAATCTAACTATTTATAAGTTTTTAAAGATCTTCAACATTTCAAAACGTGGTTTCACGCGTAAAACTTGAAAACAACCTGTTTGTAAGAGCCCAAGTTGACACATAAAGCTATAAAATGGTGTTTTTTTACCTAATTAACCGCAGCGAGGAGCCAGTGAACGGCCTTTGAAGTGCAAATTACAGCCGTAATAGGAGAACTTGGCCGCGCGGGGCCCACAACTAATTCGCTACAATAAACCAGTGTAATGGACGATTCCCAACAACTCTCAAACAATAATAAGGACGTAGCCCAACGAAACTTTTTACAAGAATATTTCAGCACTTTTAAAAGTTTTACTGAAGTTTGAATTTTGGAATTCAATAATGATTTTCAGAGCGTTTTCATATTATTAACTTTTAGAAAGTGCTTAAATTTTGATTTTATCTTGATTCTTACTATTAATTTTACAAACTTAGTTAAGCTTTAGGTAAGCAAATAAAATCGTGTTGAGTATTTAAAAAAGTTTGAGACAATGATTCTTTAATCTTTAGAGCCTGTATGAACTCTGAATTTTTGGTGACTTATTATTAATTATGAAAGCTTTTAAATAATATCTCTATAGACTAATTAAAATTAAATGAATTTTAAAGTTGTAGCGTGCATGTTTCTCTCATTAATCACAGTGTTTATGCATCAAGCTGGCCGCAGCTCTACTGTGCAAGCTGCGCTCTGGAGCCGGACAAAAACTCACTTAACTGCAAAAAGTAAGTTAACAGCTACCTCGAGCACTCGCTCACAGCTGCGAGAGGAATACAGTGAGCTGAGATATTCATGTGTGAATATATATTTACTAAACTAGTGCGAAAAAGTAAAGTCTAAATTGAGAAAAATAGTAAAAGAAAATACGCAACATTCATAAGAAGATAGATGTAGGTACGTACATTGTAGAGTGAGCAGATAGACTATATAGCGATAAAAGAATTGAATATAATTTTCGCACAGTTCTATAGTATAAAACGTTATAAAGTTATAGCGTAGGGCGCAATAGTCCGAATACCGCTTACATTGGGCCGCGCAGATGTTGGGGCGGATCGTATCTTTTTAGTATTATCCCTTCTGCTTCTGCCGGCGGTTAATACTCATACCCACAGCCGCTGTCTGAATAACACGCGCTGCTCCCAAATACTGTGCACATCAATCTCACCCAGAACTATAGTTCTAAATAGACATTTAAAATAAATATTGCAATTATCACCGATATTACAAACCCATAAACCATGTTTAAGTAGCATGGAAAATTAAATGGTGTAATTATATCATTTATCTTACTAAGTGTCTGTTCTTCAGTTTTGCATGTTTTTCCAAAGAAAATCTTTCATACATTTGTCCCAACAAAACAAATACAGCAACATATACAGGGCGTCCCAAAAAGTATAAAAAAGTACGCTGACTGAGAGGAAAATATATTTTGAATAAGTAAATAGACATTGAAAGGTGATGTTTTCTCTAGTGAAACCGTTTATAACGCTGTAAAAGTGTCAGAAAAATGAAAATGTACGTTTTCAAATATTATCGTATAATCCTAAAAAGTGCCCATACCTGAGCCTTAAAAATAATATAATCTGGTGTAATGGCGGTGGGCCCGCGCGGCTCCGGTTAAGTAATAAGCCCTATTAGGGCCGCTACGACCAGACAAAAGAAAGGGGACCATTCCCTCGGGAACGGGAACATACTCGTTACTTTATTCAGCATGATAAACAACGGCAAACGACAACACAGTATAAGATTAAATTATACTCAGTGAAATTGAATCACTTCCAATCTTCCACACTACTTTCTATCTTGGAATGATTTCCCAGCTTGCATGCTTCACTTCATCTTATATGTATATATAACCTCAGGATATCGATTGACTTATGTAGTATAGTCGAAAAAAACCGGCGGTTAAAACTAACCAGGTAAAAGGTAACAGGCCGTTAAAAAGTTTTAGAAATTACTGATTTTGGCCATACTTTTACTATTACTTAGTGTCGATCGTCGGGTTTTTTTAAATTTATTCAGAATGGTAAATCTGCTTACCTAAAAATATTAAAGAATTTACGTGAAGTGGTAAACGTAAAATATTATTTTGCACTTTACTGAATATTGTTGTATCCATAAGCCATAAAAGAAAAACACATACTTAACGTTGTTTTAAATAATACCATTAATGAATAGCGCTTTGTACATTTTTAATTTACAGTATTAATAAAAAAGTGAGCAAATATTTGAACAGCTACTATAAACATTTCGAAGCACAACATTCTTAAAATTCAAATATTTAAAGGGAGCATATTATTATTCATTTAATGAAAATTTAGATTGATCTTTATGATTACTAACTGTAAATATTATACTCTCAATATGTTACATAATATATTATTTGTATGTATACTCTGTATATACCTCAGTACAATTACATAATAATGCGTTATACAACTAATTAATTAAATACAAACACGCTTACAAAATTACAAATAAAAATTAATTTACTTGGTTGAATTGAGTCAGTGCTTAGATTCCCATCTATTAATAATTAAATCGTTTTTAGTTATTTATATACTTTTACGTATCAATATTAATTTTATAAAGTGATTTACACTATACAGTATGTTAGGAAAAGGTATAGTGTCAGTGCCGTGCCCAGTCAATATAAAGTTCAAAACATAAAAAAAAGGCATTTAATTCATATTTTTAAAATAATGTTAACTTGCGCTGTTAGCGTAAACAATCACGTGGCGGCTATTCATGTCCTTTGTGAAACGACGCGACGTTGCCAAAACCAAAACTAGACAGTTTTTGTCTCATTTCCCAGCGAAGCGGTTCGTACTTTTTTAAAATTCGCAATTTAAAAATTGTTTGACGGTATTATTTTTTTTGTTTAACGTGTTACTCACTAACAAAATACGAGACTTTCCTTACACCCTATATAGTATGACTTAACAGCGATTTTTCTTTTTATTAAGTATTCCTTTTTATTTGTTATTACAGATAACAGTTTTATTTTAATGATATAGTAAATAAAAATAATGCTAGGAAACGTATAGTACAATTACTGTCAAACTTACCGAGTTTGTCTTACCAATCAGGCTTCTCTCTTAGTTCGAATAACGTTTGAGCAAACAGTTAGAATACCACCAAACCATACAATCATGTATTGTAACTGAGCTCCCGATTCATCATGTGAAGCAATTTATACTCGAGTTGAGTTTCTAAGCCCGATCCTATTTATGCCAGCATTCGTCATATTGATAGTGCGATAAAGTGTACATTCATGAAATTCCACAAATTGAAAATTTATTATTTGAGAACATTTGTAGAACATTGTATTACGGCCCCGTAGCCTAGTGCCTACGTCTGCCTACTGAGCACAGGGTTGCGGGTTCGTATCCCGCCCAGGGCAAACATTCGTGTGATGAGCACTTGGGTTTGCCTTGTGTCTGGATGTTGTATATTTATATATGTATATATATCAGCTGTCTGACACCCATAGTACAGGCTCTGCCTAGTTTGGGGTCAGATGGCCTTGTGTGAGATGTCCCACATATTACATTATATTATTATATTAAAGTAATAATAAATCTAAACTTGTCGAGGCGCAAATAATGTAGTTTGTAGTTACATGACTATAATAATAATTATGTTTGGAAAATCCAGTATTACTGGATGCTTATTACTATATACGATTATTAAAATCATTGTTACGTTTGGCATTATGATCATTAAAGACATGGCTTGCATTCTCGTATCACATTAGTATGAAGCGCATATGGCAATGAGGTGGTGGCGAGTGGTGTTCATATCTGGTACTCCTTGTAGTTCCAGTTCCACGTCTTGTTGAGGGTGTTGTCGCCGAGCGTTGTCGTCATGGGCTCGCGGGTCTTCGATATCTCGCTCTGGAACAGATATATTCTCGTAGTAATGGATTTCACTTCATTGTTCTTAATATCATCGCTACTATAATTCTTATATACGTTGATGATAAAAGCTGACTGTAGTTTTAACACACAATACACTAAAATCAGGGTTTCATTAGAAGAGTCAACGTTTTCGGGAATCATTTACTCAAAATACATTTGTTTTCTGAAAATTTAAATCAACTTGAAACTCTCGAGGCAGACAATTAACCTGCCAGTTATATTAAGGGGCTTTTTGGAAAAGGGACATTTTATCACCAATTCCATAAACTAATCTATATGCCTCTCGTTTACCTATTTGTCATTTTGTTTACACGCCTAAGTAAGTAATCGAATTTGTTCGTTTTATGTTATAGCCCTAAATCAAGTTATACCACGGTCTTTTAGTTGGCCTCGTATGAGTCACTAATTAATAATAACAATAAGAATACTTTTTTAGAGCTCTTCATAAAAAAAAATGGGACTCAGATAGCGCAGCGATGGAATGTCTTCACCGACCCCTACCTCTAATTGCATGTCCTGTAGCCGCTGTAGCTCGTCGTTGAAGCTGTGCAGCTGGGGGCGCGGGGGGCGCGGGGGGCGGGGCTGGTGCGGGGTGTGCGGGGGGTGCGGGGGGTGCACGAGGGGCGCGGGCCGCAGCGGCTCGTACTCCCCCGACACGCCGCTGTCCGGCGACGCCAGCGCGTTCTCGAACCCGTGCGCCGAGCCACTCTTGCGCACGCAGTAGTCGCCCGTGAAAGGATTCTGGTATGCTACCACCGTTCTGGAAGAAGATCAAGCAGTACAGTTTATAACATCAATCTTATCTTTATTGAACATAAATAATAACTTAAAAATAAAAGTTCTAAATCCCCCCGCCACAAAACTGTTGTTTGTTACAACTAGAAAAGAGCTGATAATTTTCAAATGGCTGAAGTTATACTTTTTAAAACTTTCACAGAAGAAGATATTTTCTTGAAACATAGCTAAGAACACTCTCGACTGAGTAACCTTGAAAAAAAAAAAACAGATCAAAATCGGCTCATCTGTTTAGGAGCTACGATGCTACAGACAAACAGACAGACACACATGTTAAACTTATAACACCCCTATTTATCAGGGGTTGAAAAGGTTAATTAAATTATACTTATTTCAATTGGAGAAAATTATGTCATGATTAAATATATTAGTCTATACAGTCCACTGCTCCTTATCTTGAGCTACTTCTGGCTAGTATTTCAAGTAGTAAAATAGTAATATAAAAAAAATACTAGAAAATTTAATAAGCACGTGTCATTAATAGGTAGGTACCAAAAGAAACATTAAATTTAAAAAGTTCCTAACTACTAGCACAGAATACCAAATAGTAGTCCCTACTAGCTACTAACTCGCAATGAATCTCTACGAGGCTACGCCGTAGCAGTGGCTACGTGATCGTAGACACTTGCTACGAACTTTTGGAATGGGCAGAACAGAATAATTATAAACTTTGTAACTCCTTTACCTAAGTTCTTCGGTCGATTCTCCTTCTTTTTTGTGGGAAAATATTACTCTTGTAGGCCTTAGTAATATCCTCATCTGAAAAAAATAAACAAGTTTTCAACATATTAAAGTGACAATATTTTGAATATATCTCTTAAATTTTAATACATCTAGAGGGAACTAAATTTTTGATATCTCTGTACTTTTATAGGAAATAAATTATTACTATTTATTTTATTATTTTTTTATAATCTATTTCATTCCAATTCTTAACGTTTATGTTTTAGTAAACATTCGTACACATTCATGTTATATATAAAATACGACTTGTCGCCTAGTTGGGAGTACGTCCATTGAAACACAGGGTCGCGGGTTCGAGTCCCGCCCAGGGCAAACATTCGTGTGATGAGCACTTCTGTTTGCCTTGTGTATGGATGTTAAGGTGTGGCGACCCGATGTGGTCGCTTTTAGCTATGCAACATGGCAATACTAAAAATGTCTTTAGAGAGATGGCAAGGATTGTGCCGCCAATTAGATCTGTCAATTTGATAGATGATTATTATTTACTTCTTGTTCTACATAATATATTTATATACTACAATTCTATATATTATATTAACTGTCTGTCACCCATAGTTTGGTGTCAGATGGCCGTGTGTGAGATGTCCCACTTATTTATTATTATTATAAGTTATTATTTTAAGATTATTTTCAACAACATTCTTATATTTTTCCACAGACTGTAATGTTTACATACTACTACCTCCGCAATTTAATTTCAAATTGAGCTTACCGATATTTCGACTGGGTTACGCCAATCATGGTCACAGTACAATTTAGGAAGCTCAATTTAGAGTTAAATAAAATTGTGAACGCAACCCACAACAAATAACAGTTAGTGTAGTTGTTACTTGAATTTGAATTACTTTGATCAGTTCGGTTTTTTATTGGTAAAAAATAATAGTACTGGTATTATTATTTTTAATACATAAATGTGTTGTTACCTGCATACTTCTTATTATCCTGTAGACACAAAACACACTGTATCCACACATGAACATGATGAGTAGATACTGAAACCAAACAAAAAAAGGATGATGCAAGAAACAAACATTACAATGATACCAAAAAGAGGCTAAAATAAGTGTTCCATGTCGGCCGCTGGGCGCGGCTGGGCGCGGCTGGGCGCGCTGTCGAGTGGTCGCGGAATATTCCGGCCACGCTCGAGGACGCTACGACAAACACATTCCCAATATCTAGAACACACATGTCCTCTACAAATGGACCGCAATAATAAAATGTTTGTCGATGTTATTTATCTTACATTTTCTTTTCTCAATTTGACAATACATCAATATTTGTAGTGAGAAAAATTGTACTGTATTTCAGAAAACTATCGCATTTAGTAAATAAATAAAATGTGAAACATGTTCAAACAGGCAAATAAATTTACTTTAATTTAATCCTAACACAGACCTCCAAAACACAACGCGCACTCCCGCGTTGGCTACACCCAGCAATGTATTATGATATCTGTGGTATTATAACAACAAAATGTTATAACAACTTTTAAAATTAAACATCAGTTATTTTATTTATTTGTAAGTTTTGCCAGAGACTTGCCGCGGTATTGACCCTATACTTTTTATTATTACTCAATTTCAATTCACTTCCTGATAAGGGTTTGACAGCTGTCAAATCAGATGTCTTTTACCCAATTTATTTTTTAAATACTCAATTGACATAAAAAATAAAAAATATTTCGTGAAATATTTAAGACCTTTCTCCTCACTAATCATTTAAAGTCTTTTATTACTGCCACAATCGTAAAATTTCTCTAGCTAGATGATTAATCAATCACTGTGTTGGTACTATATACATACCTACTGCACTACTGTGTACTTTCAATTTCTACCTTTAATAAATATTATCTTAAATACTCACAGAATTGCCGACAATGCGGCCCTCTAGCGAGTTTTTATCTATATTAAGCTCGTTGAAGGTTTTCCTCTATGCACCATTCCAAAAATAGGTTACGGAACTTTTAACTCACCAAAATAACTAGAAGAATGATATCCACCACGTAAATGGCGGACATTTTGATACAACTAACACTTGGCACTCGGTGAAACTATTTTGTAAATGATTTAAATACAAAAATATATTAAACTCGAAAATAAACAACGCATTCCCGGAGCGTGTTATTGGGATTCTCTTCGAGGTTCAAATTCTTGCTAAAACTTCTCCATTGGCTAACTAATAATATTAGCTATTTCATGAATGGCTAGAATAGTAGTCTGTATTGCGATTGGTTGATATTGTTAGGAGAATGTAAATACACCAATGGCATCTTGTTAGACTCGGGGATGAAGCGACTACAGCATCCGAGTCATAGATTGGGTTCGGTAGATGTGCCATGTCGAGTAACAAAATAAAGTTTAAAAAGTACTAGAGGTACATTTTAAATTGATTGATTGTTTGGTTGTTTGTTAGGTAGTTTAAAAATATAATCAACTTGCCGGTTTTAGAGTTGTAAGAAGTTATGCATCTCATTACCATCGAATTAAAGAAAATGTCGTTAACGGGCCCACGTCTGATTTAGAGAGACGCAAACATCTTTCTTTCCCCCAGCCATGTGAAAAATCGTAATAATGTGTAATAAGTGTAAAAGCCTCAAACAAATATTCCTCTATCGATTTTCAAGGTATTCATTTATTTGCTTTTAAGTTGTTTTTATTCTTGATGCCACACCCTTAACGGCACATTTTTTGTAATACATTTAAGTTTTTCGTAAGAAAATTCTTTTGTCACAAAATAGGTACGAATATGAGTGGCCACTGTCTGGTCTGGCGGAGCGCGCTCTCCGCCGCGCGCGACCTGCTGGCGCCAGCACTGTCGCGCCGTCTGGCCTCCCGATCCATATTTTTATCCGCTGTGATTGCAGATGTTTAACTAACGAGCCTTCGCACTATGGAACGATAGCCATTTACGAGAAGTGGGTAAAGGTGGGTAGGTACGTCTCATACAAGACAGATGATAACTAGATTTTTTTAAGAAGGTGTGCAATGTCACCTTTTTTCTAATAATTTGTGTTTGTGTTTTATATAAAAATATACCCAAATGTAACGTCAACATAAAAAAACATATTGTACTTGTGTGTGTGTATAATAAAATAAAATTGATTATAATTCAAAATTTGAAAATTATCCCATTTAAAAAAAAAAACTATAATAATAACAAAAGTAAATAAATATTAACAACAGTTATGTTTTTAAGTTAATTTTATTATTAAATTGTTATTTATATTATGTTTGTCAACGTTGATACGAGTAACGTCAAAATTTTAAATTAATCAAAGAGTAATATCGCAAAGAATGATTCAATGAGTCACTTGCAACACTGTGAACTTAGAACATGCAACATGCAAAAATAAAAAAAAAACGAGTGTTCTTTATGATTTCCATAGATGACGCTACCTACTGAAATAGATATGCGCCTTGGAGGGCAACTCGGGCGGTTGGTGGTACAGCTACAGCGCTACAGCGGCTCTACTCGCCGTCAGACAAATAAGCTTAGTTTCACAGTTCAGTTGGCGCAAGTGATTCTGATACCCTCATGCCTCAATAAATACCTTGCAGGTTTCATTTAAAATGAAAAGACAGTAGTAAATTGAGTTATTTTATAGGCAAACATCAAACGGTATAAATATTTCTTGGCTAGTTTGTCTCAACTTCAGGCAATTTTAATTCTTGCTGCTATTATTCGAGTCAGCGCCTGTGGCTTGTTGACGTTCGCCCACCAAGGCCGCCAACTTTTGGATTTGTTTTTGTTGAGTGTGTTTAGTTGGATGAACCACAAGTTTTGGTTCGAGACAAGTTTGCTCGAACACGGTGACAATATCATGTAATAAACGTTTTTTTTTAATTTCACTGTACAGAGTTGAAATTGAATCAGATCGATCAATATCCGACAAATTTCGATAAACCACAATGCACAAGATATTCATTTTTTATTACTTAAATATAAAACTATTATATTATGCTAATTGTGCATCTCTTAACATGTATTTAAGTATTTAATAAGCATAGAGAACAAACAAACAAACAAACAAATATTACAGAACATGACCTACCTAAGGGAAATATGGGATCACCATCGACTAAGGTTTGTTCTGTATAATTGTGTTTATGCTCCTATATAATGTCTGTAACTCTTATGAAATAAATTATTATTATTATTATTATAAATTATTATATAATTCAGGGCAAGCTGGAAATGTATAACTAAAGTATTGACATTAGAGTCAATGCAGTCCTAGAGCACAGAATACTGTCCTTATATACATATTTGTTTAGTTTTCTTCAAATATAATGTAACACATTTTTTCGTGCGATTACTAAGTCAACCTGCTGTAACATTGTTCTGCAAGATCCAAACCCAATCCGCCAGTGTGCGAGATGCGGACATTATTGAGCGTTTCTTATCGTCGAGGGTTTTTGATGTGAACGAAAGGAATGTGGTGACAAAGTTTCTCGTTATCTCAACGTATTGACGAGTGAGAGCAACTCTGTCACACTCACAAAAAAATACGGACAGTAAAATAAGAGAAGTTGCAATGATCTAGGTAATTCTTCTAATTTATTAATAAATATAAGTAATATTTGTTTGGTATATTTTATGAACACGACATTGAAAGAAAGCAGAATAGTTTTATTCTTCCAAGAATAAAACAAGATAAAAGAAAGCAGAATAGTTTTATTCTTCCAAGAATAAAACAAGATAAAAGTTCTCGCAAAGAAAAAGGCCGCTTGTTACTTTAATTAATTAAAAGTTCTTACAAGTGCGATGATCGGTCAATCCGATCCACATTATTAAACGAAACTCAATTGGAGGTGGATTTGTTTTAAGAACAAGGGTTTTGTAAAATATTTTGTATTTCGCAAATTATTCTCAATGGCCCATCACTATCGTTATTTAGATTTCATCTCTACTGTTAAGATACCAAAGCGTGGGCTTATCGCGTCGTGATCCGGTTACGGCCGGTCTCGTAATCCTCGTCTGCTAATAGAGTGAATACTCCTCGCTAATGAACACCTGTACAGGACACTGCCAGTGCTGTGGTGTGGCCGTATTAAACGTAATACTCGCAGCGACCTACCACACACCGGCCAATATAAGTTTCTGATATTTATTGTAAGCATCTATTTAAATAATACTTTTGTATTGCCTTGGTTATCGAGTGGTAGAATTCTCGCCCAAGATTATGGAGGATCCGGGTTCGATCGAATCCCAGCGGGGCACCGCGCGCCGGTGAACAAAAGATCACGATTCGCCCCTTTTTGTAAGGACATTGCAGGCTGAATCATCTGATTGTCTGAAACGAAATATATTTCAGTGCTTCGGAAGGCACGTTAAGCGATTGGTCCCGACTACTATCTACGGGTGTAGTTGTTACACAAGCCACGTCAAAAGCCTTAGACGGCTCGCAAATTTGGATGCTAGTGATAATGAGGTCTGTGGATGAATTTACGAAGAAACAGAACTTTTTTAAGATAATTTTCTAAGACTGTCAAAAAGCGTATACTTACATAAGTTTGATTGAGTAATATCTTCCAAAAATTAATTCATCTCAAATACGAACTTAACTTCAAAAGCTTTCAAAAGCGTAACGAGGGGAAGTATATGCGCTATGTGCCGACAAATACTGGAACATTATCTAGACCGGGAAGGGCTGTTTGTACAAAGGTTGTTAGAATAGATTAAGGTAGACGAGGCTGTTATCGGCTGGGAGGGTTTATTGTTATTTAGATTGGATTAGATGGCCATTACAGATACAGAGCTAACGAACTGTTCTCGGGGATTCGTGGATGTACGACTAGGTAAAACAAAGCAAAGTTTATCGAACTCTTTTCAATTTGATTAATAACAACTATGACGACTAACAACTAGAGACATTTCGATCAAATTATGAAATCACGTAAAGATCTTATATAATTTTTAAAAGAAAAATGGTCGCTCTATACTGCTCTACTCGTATCAACAAGCACTTTCTGATACACGTTTTTCCCTTTTATTTCATCAATAGAAACAAAGTGAACCATGAACATTAACAGGTAAAAACATAGTTGAACCAATAGTGACCCATACACACTGGGCAACTTGAGGGTACTTATTGATAAGGGGTCAAAGATAAATAACCCGGAACAGAGGCGTTCGAAAGGACAACAGATGCGATGGTCTCAGAAACGGATAACATTTACTTCAATCCTTCGCTATGCCCTTTTAGGTTCATGAACAGAGCATAAAATGCGGACATATATACTAAAGACAATAACAATACAGTTTGAATTTCCTTTCTTTTTAATAATGTTAAAATTTGTACTTTCGACTCCGTCTGCGTTAACTGTTTTTCCTGTGGGGAAATGGGTATTTTCCCGTTTAAAAAGTTCATACAAATCTGCCTGGTCTCGACAATAACGAACACAACTATAGTATCCAAATTGGTGCAGCCATTCTGAAAGGATGCGCGGAGGGCAAAAATCAAGCTAAACACACAAAAGGATCAACTTTCACCTTTAATAATGATTTATTCCCTTTTTTTAAGGGATATAAAAATGGTACGTTGAGTTAGTCTAAAGAGTTTATCTAGACGTGCTCGTGAAATCATACAATTCGGCGATTTTTTTAAATAAGTAGATTTTACTTGACAATTTTTCTAAAATTATTTGAAGACAACTATGAAATTACTCAATTACTCAGTTTCATATTTTTTCTCTGCCCTCTTTCTCTCTCTCGTCTCTCGTCTCTGTCTTCCCCTAACCTACTCCATTAGCCCATAGCTGCTGGACAAAGTGAAGCAAATAAACCAGGTCCGCGTCGCTAAATGAGGGCGCTTTGTCAACTGCAGCCCAGATTTACTTGTACCGCTGCTGTAACTCAAACATCCTGACCTGACTAGTGAAGTGAGTTTCTTTTTTTTTTTAATTGACCTACGCTTGAGTCGAAAAAGTACGACGGATCAAGCTTCACCGGACTTGTAGTGAAGCGAGGTGCACACAAATTGAAAAATATTACTTGTACTTTTTCTTCAAAATGTATGATTTATGCTGAAAAAATTAATTCATAATACATTTAAAATGTTTTTGGACAAACCACAACACCCTTTCGAATTCTTAGTTCTAGATGTTAATCTATTTGTGTGTTAAAGTCTAAGAAAGATTTTATTAATTTATTTGTGTTTTATTTTCAATTGAAAGCGTCGTGTACACAGTTTTCTTCTTACCATTTTTATAAAATTGAAAATGACAGAAAAATAAGAATACGAGTATTAAGATATTTGGCAAAGGCACAAGACGGAGGTATTTTGAGCGCAGAATTCACAAACTTTGGGTTGTTAGCTAACATGCTCCGACTTTAGTTTCTCCTTCCTTTTTGAAAACAGTTTTATACTTACACACAAACATGGTTTTGCTTAAAATGAAAACAATAATAAAATACTCATAAAGGAAATCTGAGTTTCTCTCTGCATTTGCGAACACTGTTGGTAAATTGTGATGATTGTTTTTACATTTCCTTGAATGTCTTGAATTTAGCTTTATAAAATATCACTACTTCTTTTGCTACTTAGTAGAAATTAAATATTTATAATACTTACACAAACAAAAAAAAGTGGCCAAGTGCGAGTCGGAATCGCCCATGAAGGGTTCCGTAGCAGCCAGTAACATAATATAAAAGTTTTTGTAGTTCGTTGTGACTTTGATCGATGTTTTAATTATAATAGTGAAAGGTAAATTGCGGTTTACGATTTATGACGTATTAAAAAAAACTACTCACTAGATCTCGTTCAAACCAATTTTCGTTGGAAGTTTTCATGGTAATGCACATCATATATTTTTTTTAGTTTTATCATTCTCTTATTTTAGAAGTTAGAGGGGGGGGGACACACATTTTTGCACTTTGGAAGCGTCTCTCGCGCAAACTATTCAGTTTAGAAAAAAATGATATTAGGAACCTAAATATCATTTTTGAAGACCTATCCATAGATACCCCACACGTATGGGTTTGACGAAAAAATTTTTTTTGAGTTTCAGTTCTAAGTTGGGGACCCCCCAAAATTTATTGCTTTCTTTCCAATTTTTTGTAAAAATCTTAATGCGGTTCACAGAATACATCTACTTACCAAGTTTCAACAGTATAGGTATTATAGTTTCGGAATAAAGTGGCTGTGACATACGGACGGACGGACGGACAGACAGACAGACAGACAGACAGACAGACAGACAGACAGACATGACGAATCTATAAGGGTTCCGTTTTTTGCCATTTGGCTACGGAACCCTAAAAACACAGATTTCGTGCCTCACAGGACTATCTATCATTGGAAATGAATATAATACTTATATTTTGTAATGTGAAAATTTCGTTCTGACTTTTTGACTACTTTCACTACAGGCACAGAAGAAAATAATTGTAGGCAAACCATTAATCCGATTGTCTTTGTTTAGGCTTAAATTGTAGCTGACTAAAGTGTCCAAAGCCCTTTTTTTCAAATTTTTGTTATCATTTTTCGTTTCGAAAATATAGAAAGCAAAAATTCGGAAAAAAAAATCGAAGTATCCCGCAAAAATAACACTATCCGAGACACCTAACAAGAGTGTAGTACAATCTCCAGATAAGGAGCGAAGGTCTTGGAGTTGGATTTTTGCCAGAAAAATGCGAGTTAGTCGCAGGAAGCGAGGAAACCGCGCTATGAGTTACTGTGGGGTTTTGGCATCGCCTGTATGATAATAACTTAAATAACAATTTGAGAGCACACAACAGCTTAACAATTCATTTCTATTTGGCTTTTAGAGCATTTTGTTGTAGATTATTGTTAGTTTATAATACTATCCTTTTTTTTTCAATAGTTTAAATGAAAAAAAAAAACTTTATCTGCTAACCAACACGTTAAACACTACTTGACGGGACAATAAAGAATTATAATGGTATTTTGCGTGAAACTTGGACTGTGTAGCTTTTAAAATGTACTACATCCATTAAGTTTTCCTTCTCGCTTGCCTCACATTATTTTGCTAGCAATTTGTTAAAAAGCGTTCTAACAAAATAGGTCTCGTATCTGTGTCATAAATTTTATTGCGCTATAAATTAGAGCGGTCGTCTGGTGGCTCCACCAGTACATTTGCAAACAAATAGCGCGCGAGTTTGAGCACACGATGAGGAAGCACTGGGGAATCTGTGGAATGTAAATAATTTTATGGAATATTTATTTTAAGACTGTGAAATGATTTATTAAAATGAGCAACAGGCCATTAAGATTGTGCTTAATTATTTTGGTTTACAAAACACTCTTTAGGTGAAATTGCCAATGATGCACAAGAGTTGAAAGAAGATAGAAAAGTTACTATGAAGTATGAACCCTATTTTCATTATTTTGAATATTTGTAATGTATAATTATTAAATGCTTTAGCTTTCTTTATTATTTAATGCTCGCAAGAACACAAGGAATAAAAAATCGTATTTTTCTTTTGTGAATCTTACGACCGCCACGTTTTCTGTTTCCATACCTGTTGTGATGTAGTCGCTAAGCACATTTACAAATATTCTTAAGGTTTAATATTCGGCCTTATTGTAGCTGTCATTCTGCTGTCCAATATTACTCAGCTTCGCTCTGATATTATTGCGAGCAAGCTTGGCTGGATTACTAAGTAACTAAGTTATTGAATAATTTAACAGTAATAGTATTAAAGGTTAGATCCATGAAGTCGGTTTCATACAATATAAATGGCTGTCAAAATTGTCTGTGGAATAAATTGATTTAATTATTTTTTCATAACAATATCAAATTTACTGAAAATAAACTTTTGCTCAAAGATAATATTTAATTTCTTATTCAATCTATTTTGGATTGAAGTGACCAATAGTTTTTTCTTATTTTCTACCACTATAGGGCCCATCCATAGAATACCAGCGTCGCGGTTCACGATCGCGGCATAATCTGAATGTGATCCTTTTATTGTGACGTCATGACACATCGTTCGGCACTTCCTTTCCTTTTTTTGTTGTTAATTTGTTCTGCTTTTTTATTGTAAGTAGGTAGTGTCTAATTTTTGTAGTTTATTCATTGTTGTGGCGTCATTAATAATAAAATATTTTTTTCTTTCTTTCTTTCATTAAAAAGTTTAATAATAATAGAAAGTTACATCCTGTTTAATTACTGTTTTTCGCTCTTCTCCCACATTTACTGTTTGAGAAGCAAATATTGGTAAAATACTTTACAAAATTTCAAAATTCGGAAAGCTACTCAAAGGCTAATCCTTGTTTGAGTTGAATATTAAAGTAATCAGGAGCAAAAAGCGGTATCCGCCGAACAAATAGCGCTTTGTATTAGAGTTTGATGGGTCCGGGCCACTCCGGGCCGGGCTTCGTGGACCTTTGATTGGGAAATCGACGCGCTCACTCAACTTCACGAGAGATATGGTGCGTGGTGCGAGTTACAAGAGCACAGTGTCTATAATAATATAAAGATTCTACTTACTTATTTTTATTCGGGTTGTTCAAACACATATTATTACACTTAGTATGAAGTCACGTGTAACTATTAAAATTTTTAATATACATAAAGTATATTAAAGTGTTTGTCTGAGTACAGTACTAACAACAATATTACATATTATATTATTAGTAAGAAGAAACTACAAAATAGGTCGTCATAGGGATATGTGCTGTAGTTCAAAGGTATTTATACCCTATAAGCATTTCCGAACATGAATTTTAACTTTTAAATTTTTACGATTGGTAATTGTGTAGAAAATACAAACCTATCAGTAATTGAACACTGTAGTTAAAAAAAATGTGAATGTTCATTTATTTACACAAGCCAAGCTGGTAACTTCTGCTAACTTCTTCTTCTTCGTGTGGGCTGCAATATAAGGTCTACAACCGATCTGGTCAATGTCGTCAACCCTTGCATCAGAATTACTGAGCCGCCTAAAGACTTTTATAAGCTTTAAAAGCCTTAAGCCTTTTAAGATTACTTTAAGTATGAATGTGAGACTTTCCCCAGTTTGGTTAGGACATTGCCGGCAGAACAATCTAAAGTCGTTGGTCTCGGTTATTATCTACAAATGTACCTATCTATCTATAATTCTGACACTCGTACCACGGTTTGTGAGGTAAATTAACCTCGAAACTCACACCATTCGATAAGATCGATGTTTCACTTTTTCAGCTCTAGTATGCATGTTTGTTGTTTCTGAGTTGCTCGCTGATAGCGCAGAATAAATAATAGTACTAGGTATTGATAGTCAGTCAGTGCTCCGCCGCGGATATTCGGTGAATCGAGTCTTTGTGACAGCTCGCCACGGCACTGATTTTTAATAACAAGCAACCCGCCGCCGCCGCCGCTATTGTCAACTACAGAATATCAATTGCCTTCGGGCGGTCCGTCTTTCTGCTGTTTTACTTTCGAGTTTTGGGATCCTTGTTACGCTTTGTTTTTAAAAGTAAAGATAATTTATCCTTTATTTTTTTAAGGGTAAGTAATAAATACCTATGAAATATTTTTTGGAAACTTCAAGTGCTACTAACAATACCTTGAAACTTTGACTAGGGAAAGAAAAAGTAAGTTTAATTTTATTTAATGTATTAATAAAATATGTAGTTGCTGTGCTAATAGACAAAAGTTTTTTATTTATAAGTTGTTTGTTTTGTATTCTTTTGGTTTTTTATATTATTTTATTTTTATGTTTGTATTTGTTTGACATTTGTATATGACTATTTTGTAAAGTGACAATTCGTCATAGACAAAAAACAAATGTAAAAAATTAATACAAGTGAGCACCGCACTGGCACAAAGCTAAAAGCTAGTGCTATTATGGAAAAAAAAAAAATAATAATAATACAACAAAATATTTTAAAATACTAAACTATTGAAATAAGATTAAATGTTAATGAATATAGTACATATTTCCAAGGGGTATTTTACGCGATATTTCAAAATAACGGTTATTTCAACGTTACATGTTATGGGTAGGTATGTTTTAGGTCCTACTGGATGTCAAATAATAAAGCAGATTGTATTAAATTAGGTCCCTCACATGTTGTATTGTTTATCGTCTAGTGTTCTTGCCTCACTAAGGATTAGTAGAGTATTATTATTATTATATTTTACACTGTTCACATTTTTACGATATTTTTAATCAATTTGGTGGTTCAGTAGTCAGTTCATTGTCTCTACCGTCGCTAGAGAGTATCCGACGGTTGTCTAATAATAATCTTTTTTTTTAACATCGTTATTTTGAAAATTATTAATACTATCCAAACTTACGCAGTTTAAAGTCATAAAATGTTACTAGAATTGTTTTTTCAATATCCATGCAATAGAACAAACTACAACCACAATAATCGTTATAACTTTAAATCGCGTACAAAACTATCTGTGTCGTTGCCAATAGCATAAATAAAATATTGAAACTTCAGTGATATCTTGTAATTGAGCAGAATTTAAACCTTACCAATTCATTCTTCCATTAAAGAGTGAACGAAATACATTGTGAGTGAACGAAATTGCGGAATGAATGTGCTGCAACGAAGCGTTCAATAATGGCCCACACGGCTTGCGTTCGCTAAATGGAACGTGAAAGAGAGTAATTTATTTTTAATTTGTTTCGTTTACGCTCGAGCGTGCGGCGTGTACCTGCATAATCAGTCGATGGAGGCAACTACATGAAACATTTTTGGCTACGTTAAGACGCAACATACTTCTATGTATCCATACGATTTAGTGAATGCAGACTGTGCTTAGCTAGTCCTCCCCCATTGAGCGATGAGTGATTACCATTCACACTTTGAATGATTCATAATTTGTCGGTTTCTAATCATAACATCCAAGGATTAGTTGAACTCCAACCACTGCCAGTCAGAGTAATTTTGTTACAAATAAAGGTAGTTAAATTGGAATAGATTATATTTTAATCAATACAATAAAATATTATTTACACCATAAGATAAAATATGTAATACTGAAAAGTCAAAAGTCTGCCTTAATAGTTTGGCAGACTGTTATTTTAGTGACAACAATAATCTGAGGATACCCAGAGGACAGTAATTATAGGCTGTTTTATTCCAGTTCAGATCAGATATTCCAGTTCAGATCAGAAGTGGTCTGATATACAAAACATGTCGTTCTTCTTTGGTATTGCCTCAAAATATAAGTTGTCATTACTCTTTTACTGTTTGCCATTAACATGAAAGTGGTTGCCAAAATCGTCAAGTTCAAGGCTTTCTTCGGAAAACGTTCGCAAGTAGATAAAGCAAATATCACTGCGATCCATCTTAATGAGCCTTTAGGAATGATTTATGGTCTAATAAGATTGTGGTGGCATATCAAAATAACCGCAATTCGGTTTTAGGTTCTTAGGGGCAGAAAATGAAACGTTTATAAACTTATTTCATGTTAGTTTTAACACGGCAGAAGAGTCGTAAGTCATGTTTTGACACTTTTTTTCAGTGCGGAATCCGCTATGTTTTTTTTCTTGAATGGTTTTTATTCTTTACTGTGAGACCTAACAAACTAACAATATGAGTTCACGAGAGGTACTCTGGAGCAAGTCCCACTGGCCATTGAGGCTGTTGGATCCTGTGGCTGGGAGCCCCGCGGCACTCGGCGGCACTGCCTTCCTTTGAGGACCGATCTCTTTGATGTAGCGCTCCTATTATAATTACTACCAATCTGACAGTTCTCTTACATCATTGTTATTTTATTATCATTATATGCTTTTACACCTGAAATATCTTATTATTACATTGTGGTCGTCTTTGTTACTAACCCAACTTTAGTTGTCAGAAATATTAAATAACCTACCGCTTTCGAAAATTGGAAAGGACTAAAATTTGGTATTTTGTAAGCAGATTCAATGTTGTCGTGATCCAAAAAAATTATAAGATAAGGAACGTCAAAACCCGTTGACGTCTTTGACTCGAATAGTACACCCATGTATAAGTGTATTACTTAGAGTATAAATAGAAAAATTTCTGGGAGGTTCATTATTATTATTATCTTCAAAGTTCAAAGTATTTATTTCTGTGGAGAAGAACCCGCCGAAAGAAACTCATCTACACAAGCGTTGCATCTTTCCAAAATATTTTTACAAATTATTATTTTATACAATTTAATTAATATAACAAAAAGTGAAACGAATTATACAAACGGGCTAGGCCTGCGTTGCTCATTGATAATATTTAACGTTATTAAATTAAAATATGGAAACTATGCTATTTCTAGTTTATCGTGTTATGTGTTTTCTATGTTTCACAAGTAATTTAATCGTTGGGTTTATAATGGCACTGAGCTTTGTTTCCGCAATTACATAATAACCAATTTCATTGATAATAGAAATAGTAATTTACGTGTATTTAAAGCTCTATTTAAAGACTATTTAAAGCTCTAATGAAGCTGTTCATTGCATAATCTTCTATATTATTCTTATTTATGTGTGTGAAAAAACCATTTATTGACGCATGACAATATATTAACCCTCACCCTCCTTCATACTATTTCAATATCTTTCTAGAAGTATTTCAATATGTAAGTTAATAAAAGCACTACATAAAATGTTCATTTACAGCCAACATAAACATACAAAATGTTTTATAGTGCATGGCGGTGGCGAGGCCTCCTCCTTGGGACGGATGCTCTCGGTTTACTATGATAGTTTCATGACTTCCTGCAGTATTCCTCGTATACTTTCATAGTTTTGTGAGGAAACTCGCGATATCTTAATGTCGTAACGGACGCTCGGCTGCATAAGTCTTCACCAACATTGTTCCGAACGAGATTTGTTGTAATATTGTTTGCTAGTTTATTACATGCTTGAAAGTTTGTAGATTCAACAAGTACTCTGTTACTGCGTTTGTTAAAGTATTCTGCATTTCCAACATTGTCAGGGAGATATTACCTAAGTGTAGTTTCAAGGAGTGTATGTTGGGTTGTTGTCCCCGAGTAATGAAGTTTTATCACCAAATTTTAATAATAGCAACAATACGTTATTTATTACTGTTGTTTACGGGTCTTAGCGCGATAATTGTAGGTAGGTAGGTATGTATTTCGTAAGATACCTTATTTTGCCCGTAAACAGTCGTAATAAGCGCGAAAGCCTCAAACAAACATTAGCAACAACACGTCTTATTAATCACTAAGTAAAACATCTTCAAAATAAGGATGTATGTTAACTAATTTTGTTTGTGTTTTTTTTTAAACCAATATTTGCACAAAGAATACCTGCTTTTCTTTGTATTGCTATCTGCATGTTATTAATATTCGCAAAAAAAAAACGTTATAATGTTACCAAAATACAATATTATACCAATTGATGTTAAAAAATACAAAACAAATGTAGCAGTAATGATTCCGGCTGGCATAATAATTAGGAGGAACTGTGCTCGAAACTCGATGCCTCTGTATGTAATCTGCTTCCACGCAGCTCTCGTCTGTTTAATGCTCCTACGCCGATGCACTCGGCTCCCTTCATCACGGGATTAGTTAGGATTAGAGCTCTTAGCGGTGCCCCCACTATCACGAACATCACATCACAATACTGCACGGGAAATTTACCGGGGTGCAGATCACGAACTTCATAGTACTGAGAAGTTTTAATATTATTAGTTAACTTATATTATTATGTAAAATTCAAGATGCAAAATCTTAACTAATATAGATGCGTAAACACATATTGTGTTTTTATGTTTTGTTTGATAATATAATACCAAATAATACAAAGAGGAGCGATTTTGTTTGTTTGTTTGCATTGAATAGACTCCAAAACTACTTAACAAATGGAACTTGGTACAATGTAAAAACTATTAACGCGGCGGAGCCGCAGGGCGGAAAACTAGTGTGGCAAACTAGTGTGGCAAACTAGTGTGGCAATTTTCTTGTGTTCATGACGATTCAGCGACTAGATATAAAGAGGACCAATATTCCGTCACGGCGCGGCGTGGGGGTTTATTTGAGTAGCAGTAATTAGCGCAAGGTGCACAAGATTATATGAATGCATCTCTGGATGCAGGTTGCATCACTGCAGGTGAGATCTGCTGCATACTGATGTCCTCACAACTGTCGGGTGTGGGCTAATCAAAGAGTGTGTGTTTGTTAGGGTCTTGATGATGTCTCCGAGTATAAAAAGTTTATCAAATTACTTAAATAATATATTTTTACAGATGTAAGATATTATTATGACAGATAAAATATAAGGATAATTCCTATTGATTGTTCGAAATCGTGAATATATTTAATCATCAATTAATGGGTATTATAAGCTTTAATGATGTCATCTGAAACTACAATTATTTAGGTGTAATCAAAGTCTTCATATAAAGTAACAGATACTGCAGTGTACAGCAGACACACGTTGAACTTTTGCTCTGAAAAGGCTTATTAGAACCTCTTGATGGTTTTTCATATCACAATGAACACCATTTGTTTGAATTTCCTGTCTAACATTTGTGTAGGAATGTGGGTTCCCGGGCGACAGAAATCTCCGGGATGCGAACCCGCGCCGCATTAGCCGGAGATCAACTTGCTTTGAATAATTCATCGGGCGGGCAGTCGCGGGCGGGGAACTTACTAATAGCGCTGCGAGCTTTAAACTTGCCTATACAATAGTTAAAAAACCTACGTATACAAATTTAATATAACGTTGATCAAGGAAGCTACGAAATTCCTGTATTTAACTGCAAAGTGTAGTTTTTACTGTCAGTGCAATTTAAATACGTTTCATACCCTGTATACTTGCAAAAACACTGCTTTTCATAAGTTTCAAGCCCTTTTTGTACATATGTACTAACTTATATAAACAGCGCACTGCTGGATTTACGCTCTTCATAAATCGAAAGTGTTTTCCATAATACCCCCAAGATTGGCAGACGGGTTCGGAATGCAGTTGATATGCTGGATATGAACCGTTACTCGCTTGGTGCGTACGATACCCATAGGGAACGTTGGGTTGGTCCGTTACATCATATTTCGGTGTAACGCGCAGGTAAGAAGGCCTTACCGTACATTACCCGAACTACACAATTAACCTTCCTACGACCATTACCGGAGTTTAATCTCGCCGGGCTCATGAATAGGCAGCACTCGTCAGTCATTCCGGCCATTCATTGCGCCGTGTCGGCTAATACATACGCATGTCTTCCGGGCGGCGGCGGAGGCGCCGTTACTCGGAGGGAAAAGGCTTGGGGTTGGGTGTATACCTAGAATATAATTAATACAGCTGCGTATAAATATATTGTGTTGTTTTGTATCTATGTAATAAAACGTTATACTACACAAACAGTCATGAGGTAGGAATCAAGAATTGCCAGAGCTGGTTATCATGAAGGGTTATACCACGTCAAACCTAGTAGATCGATAATGGTTATTATTAAGAATAAATTATTTAAAAATTTTATTAGATAAAGGACTACTATTTACTGAGAATTGCTTCTTTAAATTTTTCTAATTTAGTCTTTAGTAAATCTAACAACATTTAAATATGTACCAGATTTATTGTAGCTCCAATAAGGTTAAATTATCGTTTCATTAAACGACCGAGTGTTAAGAACTCTCGCCTTGAAAAAGAGGCTCTTTTACCTAGCTTTTTATGTAGCTAGGGGTTCAATCTTAATAGAATTAAACTCGATAGCGATAATTGCTTGGCAAGCTCTGCTAATCTCCAATTTTGATTATTTTGTTGTCTTTATATTTAGCTCTCACTACGATCAGTAGACAGTATTATTCGCGATAGGTTGGCCCAAGTTAGTTAGTCCAAAAATATTAGAGCTCACGCAGAAACTTGACAATTGACTTGCGGCGGTCATGTTATATTTGTCAGACCGTACATAATTGGGGCGACCAGTGTAAGGTGAGCCGTGCTCGGCCGTAGCGGCGGTGGCGGTCACGCGCGCGCGGCACGTCCCTCGGTAAGTGTTTCTTGTTAACGTTATCAGTTTGTAGGGAGGTCGCCGAGAGGGCCGGGGCTCCGCTCATCCACTCCCGTCCTCAATTGAGGATACTTCACTACAAGCTTGATCTATTCTCTTACCAAAGAAGACAACTTTGTTACATCGATAGAACGAGACACAAAAATGAAAAATTATTAAAATATTACGCATTTACCACTTTACTTGTTCTTATCGAGAGGCTCGAGCCTTCCCTGTTTTGAGGTGATCAAGAGTACCGCTCGTGTTTGTCGCCGCTGTCGTTTACTTGTGTCTTTTCATAGTAGGTTCGTCGATGTAGTAGGTACTCATGGAAAGGCAAAAGCGATGTGTCTGAAACCCTCGCGCTGCGCTTGTCGCATAACGAAAAGCGCACCTTGGCACGCTTTCCCAGTGTTCGTGGAGCCTTTATAATTTTATAAACAATCGTTTTCAAACACTGTACTGTCAAGTAACAATACAACAGCTGTATATTTCTCAGTAAGTTCTTAATTAAATTAGATGTAGTTCTGTTAAGTTCCCGAACCGAAGTGCTGTTCCCTGTTGAACTATGCCGTAGACCCGATTACTAAGCTTATTAGTCGCCTCACGGACAGAGTTTCCCACTACCTTTGGACATTTAGGTGATTACTGGCTAGTTACAGTCTTCCCTACGATCATCGCTAGAAAACTTTAAACTTGCTAATCATTTCCTAATTAGTCAAATTGTATCTGAAAGTATAATGAAGATAATACAAATTACTATACCTATCTAATAATTTATATTGTGTATGTCCAGTGTGTTTTTGTTAATATTAAATGTCTTAAAAATATATTGTATTATATGCCTTATAATAATATGAAAACTATACTTGCCTGATTTGTTTTATATTTAAAGTTGTACGGTCTGAGTTAACTTTGCTTTTTAACAAAGCTACTAAAAATCAATTTTGGACTGAGTAATAAAAATAAGAGTTTAGTTCAGAAACTACCAAATGGAATCCATAGATTGTGTCGATAGTGGCAGGAACTTACAAATATAAATATGTTCTTTATGTACGCTATTATAGTTCTCCTCTGCTGCATGGGCGCTCAATCAATTACGTTTTGAAAGAACTCGAAGTATTCTTAGAAAGAAGTATTCTCTACTAGCCATGATTACCTACTTCAGAGGGTTTTAATAAGTATTGAATAGTACAGTTATTAAAATTTGTGTACATAAACTTACAGTTCATATTACTTACATACTTTCTCATTTTAGTCACTAATAAAATTTTATATATTTTGGAGCGTGTGCGTGTGCCTACTGCCTATATGGCCGTGGAGCGTGGGGTGCGGTAAACCGATTGTCAGTAAGCAGCGAGGCGAGAGTAATAAAATCACCGAGGAGACTGAGCTTTAGAAACGAATTTGCAACCATGCTTTTATAGGAAGCTGGGGCATAGAACACGGGTTACAGGACGAAGCAGTAGTTCTTATATCTTTCTTTAAATGTAAAGAAAAAGATCTACATGATTATTGTTACAGAGAAAATTTGAAATTACATTACTGCCTAAATTCTTACATCAATTTTAAAAATTGTACCTAGTCTTCATTGCACATCCTGGCTTAAAACGATGTCTTAAAAGGCGTACCACTACTTAATTAGTAATTACTTATACTTACTAGTTATAATGTTGCAACAGCTTCCAACCACCAATACCATACCTTTTTTTAGTATTAAGTTAGTTTTTTGCTCAATAAATCGACATTTATAAATAAAACAAAATATATTTAAGTATATTTAAGTAAAGCATTCCTTACAACAAAATCAAAGATTTTCTATTTGATAGTCAATTTGGCACTCGATTCCAGTTTCATAAACGCGTCGGCACCTTGTTTACCAAACGATTTGTTGTCTAAGTGAAATCCCATAACAGTTTATTGACGCCGTAACGGAGAGGAAATAATGCAGGATTCAATAAGACGGCGCTTTCAAAGGAAATGGCGGCGCGGGCGGCGCTAAACAAACCTGGAGTGACGACACAGGAACACATTTACATAGGCACAGCCTTCATCGCGTCTTCACTAACGGTTTAAAACCTCTTCCGTATTTTAGCGGTAAATGTGTTTCTGTTCTAAAAACATCGGTTACGTAGTAACTACCTATTATATTATATACATATAGACTACCTGCCCGCCCGCGTTATCACTATCACTATCACTACATAGTATAAAATAAAGTCGCTTTCTCTGTCCCTATGTCCCTATGTCCCTATGTCCCTTTGTACGCTTAAATCTTTAAAACTACGCAACGGATTTTGATGCGGTTTTTTTTAATAGATAGAGTGATTCAAGAGGAAGGTTTATATGTATAATACATGCATAATATACTGAAGGATAACCCACAATAACCATTTTCCCGTGCGGAGCCGGGGCGGGTCGCTAGTTTTTTGACAAAATAAAATTATTTCAAATACCACTTCAATATTAAAATCCACAAAAACAGCTAGTGTATCCAAGCATCCTCTAAACCACAATAATTGTACCGCAAACATTCCCAAATTGGTTTGGGCCCCTTAACCGTTAAAACCTGTAAGTATAGGGCGAGGTAATCAGTTGAATTTAGTGCGACACGTGATCACACGTGCAATGGTGCGCGGGAGTTAGTTCAGAGGCGGCGGCGGCGGTGTAAAGTGTCGCCATTAACCAGACAAGTGGCGAGGCGGCGAGAGGAAGGCGCGATTTGGGAAAATGGGTGCTTTACAGAGAAAAGCTTCACTTTTTGCCGCGTCTGAAATACACAGGTTCCTTTCCTAGCAGACGGATAGTAAATGCACTAACATCCGTAGCTACTACGTGGGACGTTGCAATTACATTATTAGAAGAGTAATAAGCACAAAATAATAATATGTTATAGTTATATGATAAAATATTACTCTTTGTTATGTCACACAATCATCAAACATTAAAAGTATATCCATGCAAAGCAAAAAACCTTTCACTCAAGTGTGAACATATAGATAGGGGCGTAAAAATTAGAAGTGACAGTCACAAAGTGGCGATAAATCAATGTAAATGTAATATGTCGAGAGAGCTGCGCCACTATTTGTCTGGAGGAAAGCCTACTTTGTCTCGGCGCTTCTCTTGTGTTCGGCTGAATGCGACTTGCTACCAAACGCTTTGTCACCGTGTTCATTACTGAAATAAATACAGCATTCTGACACTATTTAAAGAAGTCAGGGTGAATGTAGCTTTATAATTGTGAAAGAATTTTTGAAATTGGTTCAATAGTTTTTGAGTTTATTCATTACAAACATACACACTAAAATACAAATCTTTCCTCTTTATAATATTAGTATGATATGATGTAAGGAGAACGACAATAGATAACTAATATGAGGAGTTTTTTATATGTGATATTTGAAATTTTCAATAACTCTGATCGGGTTTGTCCGGTTGGTGGAAGACTTTACAAACGACTCTATATTAAAAGAAAGATTCGGAATCAATATTCATCGTACGAATAATCGGTTATTCTGCGCACTAATCATATGTATTACGAGTACTTTTTTAATAATTATTCCTTTTAGGGCGGTATTTCATGTGAGATGAACTATAGCACTCTTTTGGAACTACAAAATCATATTTCAAGTTTCAGACAAAGCACAGAATTGGATTTCTCCATATTTTACACTCCCCCTTGTGTGTTCAAAGTTCGTGGTGCGAAATAAAAGTTCCAAAATATTACCACAAAATTCCGGGAATATTCCGGCACGGGTACAATCCGGGCGGTCATGGCTTTCACGGTTTTATGCAAGTGAATATTGTTACTGGAGGTTTTACGATTCAGATAAAAACCGGTTACTTTATACCTTTTGGTGTGAGCCACTAACTGACTTAAAGTTTTAAAAATATATGAAGAATATTAAATGCGGTCGACTGACGACCAAGTTTTGCGCATATTCGCGCGCGTTTCAGTGGTTAAATATCAGCATTTTTAATTACTCGTATTTATTAATACTTTAAGCGATTATCCTTTAATTAATGGAGTAAGTACCTATGCATTTTTTGAGTGTATGCCATGACCTATTATACTTATCTAAATTTAAATGCGCAAGTAATTTTTAAATATAAGGCGTTAATTTAGCGCCAAGAAAATTATAGCGCAACCTTCATGAAATGCGTTCAAATTTATTTTCCCGGATTTAACACGAAGTCCCTCGCCCCGCATATGTATTTGCATGCATTTTCGGGACCTCAAGTATTTGCTCAGCTCGGTGCCGTATTAGTATTCCGCGAACATATTCTCTGTATGCATACATACTGAGCAAATGTTTGTATACTGCAGCTGTGAACTTACTTAGCCCGGTCTGGTATTATTTGAGGAAATTATAATGTGATCCTGTGTATTACCTCGACAATAAGGACCAATTTGACGTGTGATAGTTATATAATGTCATCACTTCTTTTTGAATCGCCCAGTTGCACATGATTGGTCCACTATGGTTACAAAAAATATTTACCAAGTCACTAAAACTATACTCGTAATAAGGAAAGGCAGCAAGCTAATTATGTTGAAATGTGAATCTACTATGATGCATGCCACAACCGTATTCTTTTTCTAAAATAAAATACAAGGCTCTTTTTCGTCAGTAATATCCGTGCTCTGCATTTATGTACCGGCGCCATTTCCTGGTCTTACTAAAGCAGCAACTCGATACAATATTCCCAGGTTTTAAAAGCCAGGATTGAATAATAAAAGCGCGAGATGGTGAGACTCAAAGGGTGCGGCTAAAAGCACTCACTGTCGTTTTGTTCGCGAATTGTTCAAAAAGACGAATCGCACATTCTGTGCGCCAAATTTTTAAAAGGTACGTGGAAGTGTTTAGTCTTATTTAAGTACCCTGTTGCTTTCGTAAATAATTGTTTTTAATCGACAGCAAAGGAAGGGTTATGTTTTTCACGCGTATCTGTGTATGTATGTATGTATGTATGTGGTATTCTTTATACCCTCGAATTATCTAAACGACTGGATAAATTTTAAAGAATGAGGTGTCTCTCGACTCTCGATTCGTTTGAACCGTGCGATGGTTATAGGCTAGGTTTTGTTTGTAGTTACAAAATCAAAATGGCAGCCGAACAATATAAAATGGCGGTTGATACGAAAACAAATTTTTGCGTACCATATTAAGTGGCACATTATTAGATAGGCCCTTCAAAATTAAGATAATGTTTTTTAAACCATTATTCATAAAACTAAAAAGTCTTCAATAAAAGAGTAAATTTAAAAAATCTAAGACCTTAACTGCTTAAAAAGATGAAAACAACATGTAGGATGTATAATTGAAATCCTCTTTGTATATAAATTAAAATAGTCAATTGTTGTTATCAGTATTGAGCCTGCCAATTTAATGAAGATAGATAAAGTCTTGGAATCTGTAAAAAAAATATCCAATCAATATGATACATTATTGCAGTCGGAGGCATAAATATAGCTGAAGTCTCAGCAAGTAAAATAATATGAATAACTAGCTTTTCGCCGCGGCTCCGCCCGCGTTAATAGTTTTTGCCGTAGGAATGAGGCATTTTACCGCGGTAAATACACGGGAAAGACATATTACAAAACGGGAAGAAGTCGATGGAGTGCGGCGAGTAAGTATATTTAAGAAATTAGTAACTTAATTCCAGATCCAATTAGTTTCTATCCATCAACACTAAAGTTCAAGTCTCGCCTTAATTATATTATATCCAACAAGGAGCTCGATTTGATCTAAATTAGACACTACATTAAGCCAATTAGGCTTCTAGTCCTCCATCTTTACACAGTAAATTGTTAAAGGTATACAACAATGTGAATTCCTGCAGAATATAAGAGAGCGTCAAATACTTGGAATTAAACCCTAGTGATTTTATGAATCCAAAATAAAATTAGGTAAATGCTAATATTGTTGCTCTCGTAGTATGCTTAACTACTCGTAGTTCCTTGGTAGATATAATAATAGTCACAGATTCGAATTCTACTCAAGGTAAATATTTGCATGAAAAATAGTTACTCGCCTTTGTAACCACATCTGACCTTAGTCAAGCTTAATCGTGAATCCTTTTTTGAAAGAACTTCGTTCAAAAATTATCGAATAGGCATCGTCTGTTAAGGTCTCAGCTTCAGGCCCACCAATCACGGTGAAGCAGCCACTCGTGAACGCTTTGAATGCAGCGAGCAGTCAGCTGGTTCTTTGGACGACCGCCAGCTCCTAATGAGACTGATTGCTGCGGAAATAGAGACGACGTCTTCACACCCTCTCAAAACCAGGCAAGAATCACTTGCAGATGCTTTTGAAAATTTGTTTGCTGCAGATAGAGGGATGCTTTTTTATCGTATTGTACTATAAAGCATACCTTGTGGATTGGCTGATTAGTTATCATACTGACTCACAACTGTTACACCCGCGGCTCGTCTAGCTCCTGAACGAGCCTGCGGGCGCTGCGGGGCAACTACGTTTAGGATGAAGATGATGCACAAATAAAAGAGGGGACTAAAGTCACATAAATTATATTATATTAGCCACCGTGACAACACACTTTAATTATACATACTCTCAGGAGTTCATACTTTAATTATACATTTTGGAGGGTGGCCACGTAGTTCGTGGGCAAGAGTAAGACTAGGAATGAATAATTAAAAATGAATGATTGACGGATGATTTTAAATGAATTCCAAAATTAAATATATTTGAATTTAGATGAAAATGGTAAATGAGATGAGAAATGAAGTAGAAAACGTGGCAACGAGGTAGCTCGCAATGCACCTCGTTACACAACTTAGTCCGATTCCCATTGGATTGTAAACTACCCGGCGAGCTGACGTAAACTCGTGACGTGCGCCCGATGGCCGTCGCAACGCAGGTGCACCAAAAGCACCAACCGCAAACTATCGCAAACCGGCTCAAACTACCGCCAACTGGCTCAAACTGCAGCTCGCGACCGCAATCACACACGGCGCGACTAATCGCACTCGCACTTCGCACCTTTACTACTGATCTCACAACTTGCCACACGTTCTACTTAACATTCCCTCGAAAATTATTACCAGTATATACCTATGCGTATATTATACATTAAAATAATTTTCACTGTTCAAAAATTTTTATCCGTCAAATTTTTAAAGTTTTAAGCTTTGTTCTAAGTAACTAAGGACCAAGGCTCACTTAAAACGCAAAAAATTAAGAGCTGAAAAAAAATTATATCAGGTAGAGGTCCCTCTTGTTAACTCTTGATTAACAATAATGTGATACGCTAGAAAGAAACACAAAAGGGTTTCGTGGCGATACAGTTCAGCGTAAAATTTTGAGATATAAAAGCTTGATCTTTAAGCTGGTCGTTTAGTTCGCGGGGCTTTTTTCCGCCCTTTGTCACCGCGCGCCGACAGATGGCGTCCTAAACACACACGCCAGTGGCCGAGTGCACTTCAGCTGTCATTTTTCAGCTGTACACGTTTAGCAGCACAATCGTTTGTCAGCGTTATAATGCTGACATGTTATTAGAGATTGTATCGTATTGGTGAAATGATATTCGTACATCATCTCACATATAGAATGCGAAATCGTTTGCAAAAGAGCTTTCTGGAGTGGGAAGAAAGCTAAATACAGATGATCTCAGGCGGCCAATTTTAAATGTTACCTTTTACCACGGGAAAAGTTTTTATTCTAAGGGTAAAAAGAAAAACAACGCAAGTGTAGCCAGGAGTGACGTGTATATACAACATTTTGTTTAAAAACATGCATATTAACCCTGATAAGAAATTATTAATTTTATTCTAGTCAACAACAGCTTTACGTTGCATGAATTAATCTCTGTGCAATTTTAAACAGGTATAGAAAATTCTAAAGTGTTTTGGCCCGAGTGAAATGAATTTTCATTAGTGTTCAGAAAGTAAGTATAACAAAAAGCAAAGAGTAAAATAACGTTTTAAAAAATGTAGCTACTGTGTGAATCTGCCACTATGGTGTTTGTAGTAGTAGCAAGGAACTTATAAGAAGTGTATTGTAGTGTGTTGTACATACGTAGTACTTATGATATGAGATGGATGACCGAGATCTTTGAGTAGTAAGTAGGTAACTGTCATTGGTAGTGTTGAAGTGATTGTAGGTTGACATAAGAGGACGTTGTGTGTTATGACACTTGTGACTTCACGCATCTTAGCAGGACACATCATGACGAGAATAGGATTAAACTATAGGTCTCTCGCATGGTACTTGTACAGTAGGCAGCACATGCGGCTGGACATGTTGACCTTGAGAGTTTGAGAGCGCTAGTATTCCGTAGTGGTATGAGTGAATTTCGTAGTGCAAATGTCCATCCGCATGTGCTGGCTTCTGTACAATGAACGGAGCAGAAATTACAACTACAACTAGAAGTATGTAACCAAAGGAATGGTTACCAACGATCACCTGTTTAACCAATAACAACAGTGCTATAGGCTGCTTGTTTACTAATAGTATAAGTAATCCTGACGCATGCTTAAGATTTTAAGATACCTACCAAGGGAAATATATATTTTTAAAATCGTATTCTTATTTACCCGTTAGTTTTAATTGAACGGAGAATTACAAGATGGTCTCTCGTAAAATTCACGGTGTATGACACTAGAAATTGTAATTGCTACCTCCCCGGCCCGCCCCCGGCCCGCAGCCATCCGCAGCCGCCGCGGGCTGAGCAGGGCCCGCGCTCCGACCAACGAGGATTTAATCAAGCCGCGTTTTTGCCGACCCACGTCCAACTGTCGCACGCCGCCGGTTTATTGGAGCTAAGTATGCACAGAACACTGAATCCGTGTAACCACAAAAAAGTAAACAGTGCCGCGAGTGCCTGTCAACTTTCATACAAGTATTTTTAAACAACTGTTTAACGTTAGTTAAACTTATTTTTGGTATGATTCAATAGATTTTGAATATGGGAAACTCAATTTCGGCAAATAAGGGTTTTCCATACTTATTTCTGACGAGGTCCTAAGTTTATAGATAAAAGATAAAGAACGTAACGAACGGTCATTAAGAACATTGCATAACAAAATGAACATTAGAAACGATAAACCGGAAAAGAAAGAGATTTGTTTACCTGTTAGCTACTATTTGATTGTAAAATGCGCAAATAAGAACTGTCTTTTCTATCTTAATTTCCGACTACATTTCGCGGGTTATTTACGATGCTCGCTCAGTGGTAGCGAAAATACCGCATAAAAGTTTTATTTGATTGCAAACAATTTGATATACGACTGTATTTGTCTCTAAAATTAGGGTCAGCGGAGATAAATACGATGTAGGTCAACTGATGCAGTATTCCTTCGCATGAACAAAAATACTTACCAGAACTGAGACAAATAGAAACAATAATGTAAGTTTGAGACTGGGAGTGGGACTGGGACTCGTATTTATTTGTTGGTTCGCCAACAGTTATACATATATATGAATTATTTAACAAAAATACATATTCAGTGGTTTATGCTAAATATAATAACTTTTTATTACTTTATACAGACTGCACGCACTCACCTTCTTAGAACGAGCTACACACTTTGATTTAACTGTATCATCATATTATTTTTATTCATTGGAACGTTATCAAGGAAGTCCGTTCATCTTGGTTCAAAGTGAATGGGAGAGCCTCGTTTGCGAACATTCATTAGGCAAGTACATGTAAGTAGGTTGTGTAAATACCTAAACGTTCGAAGTTCTTTTAAAAATAATTTTAACATAAACTTGCAAAATACGTGTAATAAAAAGGCTACAAAGTATCTGAAGAGTCTGAAAAGGAACCCTTACAACTAGTGGCATTCGCGAATGAAGTGTTTCAGTCCAACAATACACAAAGCGACCTCGGAGCTGGGTCGCTACAAAAAATTACGGTCAGCGAATAACAATAACAGTTTTTCATAACAATCAAGCGGCCACCTCTATTTGGGTAACAAATGGCTGGATTTATTAGACGGATTTCCATCTGGAAAACAGAATACTACCTCGACTAGAATTTCCGGTTCATTGCCAGTTGCGAGTCTTTTACTTCTTTCTACTAGCTTTTCAAGAAAGCAATGGATGATTATTTTGACGTTGTATTACGCTCTTAGTACGTGTGGTATATTAGACGGATTTGTATGGCAGGAGTAATGGCGCACGGCTCAGTCGGCAGGACTCCAATTCCAGGGCATATGGTGAGTGAATATTATTAGGAGCTAGTGACTCGTGCTCTATAACGATTGGGTGCCTTTCATGGAGGTTTCTTGTTTACGTTAGTGATATTCATAAACAATACCTACACTAATTTTACATCGTAAATAGTCCTCTTTCTTTGCCAAGAAGCACCTGACATACCTGAAGAGTAGGTACCAGTATACTTATTACAAAAAAGTATGTAAATACTATTATGTATTCGTTCTCGTATTAGTCTTTATAGTAAATTATGTACTTATATTTACCATATTTTCCATAAAATATTGCCTGGAAGATATTGGTACTTTGCAATACAGCCGCCTATTGACTCCTTGTTTCAGCTATGAAAAATTGTAAATTTCCTTACAAAATTGGTTACATAAAAGTGATATTTTTAATTTAATATAAATATTTCCTTACCCAAATATAACATTTAGGCATATTAGATAGTAACAAACCAAATCAGAGACTATCTCCAAAACTAAATTCGTCATGTTTCTTAAAAAAGTACGTAAAATTATGATTACGCACATAATAATATGGTTAAACTGCAGACACTCAGCCTAATCGTTACTCGGAACAGCCAACAATATTCATAGCTTGTACCGCAGCGCAGTGATACGATACCGCAGCGGGACCGTGCTTGTACTACTGTGCTCATCTCATTCGATAGAAAGCCTTTGCTCCTTTACCACAGAAGAAAATAATAGTACTAACCCCCTTTGCCTAACAGTGAATATCGGTTGGCTTAAGCAGCATGCAATATTAATTTAGAAAATTTAATTCATCAAACTGTGTGTTTTATTTCAAATTGGAAATGTTCAAATGTATTAAGGATATATAATATTTTGTTACATTAAATACTTAATTTCGAAGATTGAGTAAAATACAAAAATAAAACTAGTACCTAATCTGCGTGATTTCTTATATAACTGCGGCATGCATCTCTACTATTTTATTATTTATTGTATGCAAAAATAATATGAGGGGACATCTTACACACGGCTATCTAGCCCCAAAATAGGCAGAGCCTGAACGGTGTCACAGAATACCAAATAGTAGTCCCTAACGGTGTCAGGCAGCTAATATACATACATAAATATACAACATCCAGACACAGGGCAAACACAAGTGCTCATCACACGAATATTTGTCCTGGCCGGGATTCGAACCCGCGACCCTGTGCTTTAAAGGCAGACGAACTACCAACTAGGCTACGGGACGGTCATAGTAGTACAAAGGTTGGCTTTTCTGAACTATGAATTTAAATTTCTTCCTCCGAACCCAAGGTGAGAAAACTAAAACACCATGGGAACAAGGCTGGCTTTAAATCAAGTTTGGATAAATATTTTACAAACAATAGCAGTTCAGGGGTCAAAATTTATGTGCTACACGTGTAACAATATATTGATATTTTCAAATCATCAATCTCAATTTCCACAGACCTGTAAAGAAATACCGGCGTTTACAAATTCCATATAGACAATCCATCATGGCGGCGGCGCGAGGAGGCCGCGACGCTCGACGTATTCATCAAGCTGTCACCAGGAAGAAGCGAGCCATTCAGCCATCAGCCCCCCCAGCCGGTACAAGCCGGTTTTAGCAAGTATACACCAGTTTACAGCCACTACAATCATTGTGCCGACGTCATCCCTTAATTGGTTTTGAGCCGTCTTGGGCCGCCATTATTACACTAACCCCTGAGTCATTCGGTTCGTGTACATTTTGGAGGTAGGTGGCACAGCCTTGTCGTTCGTCGTTTTATAACATCAACAAATTTGTTTTTGAAAGAATGACATTCTTTTGTATACTCCTAGATTGAGACTCCCACCCAATGAATAAAAGTAAACGATAATGATAGTTAAATAAATCCGATCTTCCTTAGTAAGATTCAGTCGCTCTACGTAGGGAAAAAAAACAACACATTAAATTTTCGACATTATAAACAAAATCAAATGGTTATTTGTAACATTTATATATAATCTGTTAAAGGTATTCGCTGGAAACCAACTTCAAAAAGTGTTAATTTTCTACCAAGTTTTGTGGTACGTTCCCGTCCGGGCGGCAGCTGGCAATACCGAAGAGCAAACAGGCGAACATATCGACTGTATTTATGTGCGTGGTAATGGCTCGGCAAATTAAGACCCGTCGTCTATAACCCATATATACAATTTATACTTTTTCCTGGTTACTATAAACGTCCTTTAGCTTTGATTTATATGTATACTTTTAAGGTAGTGCAGAAAAGAATCTCTGAGATATTTTCGGTTCATCGATTTCTTGTTGTTTTTTGTACAATATTCGATTCTGTATAGTATTTATTTGATCAATTTTGATATTTGTGCAATATTTGGGCCATTTAAGAAGTAAATGTTTACGGTAGAATTTGTGAATGGAAAGCAGTCAACCTGCTGAGAAAACCGCGTAATAAACAACTTTTGTCTAATTCCTTTTCTTACAAATTGGGCAAAAATCCTTGCAGTAATTGCTCTAATAAAATTAACGCATTTATTTTAAAGCTATCAAGATAATCATATAAAAGTAACAAACAACAGAATTAATATTTACCTATCATACTTTTTTTAGGTAGATAGTTTTTTTGTCCCCTGTAAAATTTTGTTGAAAGCAGATACGTGGTTTTATCGGCAGGGTGACGCGAATCCTCATAGTGTAGCGAGTCCAATAAGTAATTTGTAAGCCGTGTCCAGTCCAGCCGCCATGCGCCAGAGGGAGTGACAGCGGCTACTAATAATGTGCGCTACAAATCAGGGACGAGTCACTGACCGCTGGTGTTGGATGAGCGCCGTTCATTATACTAAATATGTACTTATATACTGTATGTACATATTAGAGGATGTAAGTGACGGTTCAGCTCCTTTACAGGCTCCGGCCACGGCGACTGTGTACCGTTATAATCACAAGTTTATCGTCTGAAAAGAGTGTTGTGACATTGGTTGTTTACCATATAACGCAAAACCAATCCTTTTTTATCACGAGAACAAAGTTTTTTGATAGCCTCAATATTATTCCTTTAATGCGGCCAAGAAAATACGAGTGATACTCATATCTGTGTAACATACCATGTGCAGTGTTTTTAGAAAAAAAAATTAGTGCTGGCTTTATAAAATACCACACCAGAAATTAAAGTAAATACTAATAAACTATCTAAAGAAATCATTAAACCAAGTTAATCCTGAAGCATCCTTTGGTTTATGAGTCAAGCGCAGCACTAGTAGTGCCAGCGTCTCGCCGTCGTCGTCGCGTGTGTTAATAATTCATAGTTAGTATACCATGGAAAGGCAAACGCAGTGCAAAGTAAAAGCCGTCTGACAAACGCGCGACTGATTCTGAGTAGGCTTTGGTAGGCCCCTCGGTGGGTACTAATACGAACTGGTAATAAATGAATACCTAATAAAAAAAGTAAAAATAAAAATGATTACACAATTTTATTTATACTCGTTATGTAAGTATTTTGTTAGTTAAATTAAAGAAATAGGAAAATTATTATAATTGAATAAGATGTACTAAATTACCTACTTTGTACAATAAAAATAACTCGCTTCACGTACCCGGGCAGCGAGGTAATGAGGCTCCCCCGTGTGCGTCGTCCTGACTAGGAATTAGACTGGTAAAGAAAACTCTTTTGAGTTGCTTTTAAAATTGTAAGTTGTATTTGCTGCTGGAAAATTGTTAAAACATTTCTCTTTCATGAAGTTTTCTAAAATATTATCATACGGAAAGTGACGCCTGTAGGTAGATCGTCGTCGGTAGCCAAGTGGCTAGGATCGTTGACATCCATTTGGAAGATGGCTGGTTCAAGCCTGGGTAAATACCAATGTGATCTTCGAATTAATATGCACGTTTATTTGACGCTCTTACGGTGAAGCAAAATATCGTGAAGAAACCTGCACAGCACACATCTGCGAAGTAATTCAAAGGTTGTGTGTGAAGTTAACCAACCCGCACTGGGCCATCGTGGTCGACTAATGCCTATTCACCCCGAATCAGGGTAGGCACCAGCTCCTCGGTGGGGACCATATCAGGGCGTCCCACGGCTATGCCAAATGGAAGGAAAGTACCTTAAATATTGTAGGTAGAACATTTTACTGAAAGAAAACTTTATTTTATTTCTAAAAACTATTAAAACTGCATTCATACATTTTTTTTAATTACATGGTTGAACCGGGAATCGAACCCGCTATACGAGAAAAAATTAAATGCAAAATTTTTTTTTTCAAAAAATCTTTTATTTCAACGCTCTAAAAAGAAGAAAATTATTTTACCTTAAAATTTTAACTATCAACTTATAACCTCATTTTACATACAATTCATATGATCATAAAAGCTTGTCGCGCGATTTGTAAATAAAATAGTACCTAAGTTTATTTTATTTTCAATTACAATTTACTAAATATTGGTAGGTAATTAAACCTCGCGACAAGCTTTTATGATCATATGAATTGTATATAAAATGAGGTTAATATAAGTTGATAGGTAAAATTTTTAAGGGTAAAACTATTTTCTTCTTTTTAGAGCGTTGAAATAAGTTTTTTTTTTTAAATTTTTTTGCTTTTAATTTATTTTTTACTTTTTAGCTATCGCACGTTACATTATTTTTCGAGTTACTCTTAACGAGCCCTTTCATTTGATACCCATATTGTAAAAGTGCATTTAAAAATGACTACTCCGCCATCTTGGATAGCCCGCCATATTGGATTTAGAGTGACTTCACATACCATATTATCGTGCATTGTCATCCAAACTAAACGTGTATACAAAATTTCAGCTCAATCGGTTGAAGATATCTACTTCAAAATTGAGTTCAAAGATTCCACCCGAACAAACTTACATACATACATTGCAAATTAAATAAAAGCTTTTAAAAAAATACACCCCGTAGTTTTATCATACCAATCGAAAGGCTTCATCATAAAAAAATTTTTTGCTAAATAATATAGTGTCAGAAACAAAATAAAAGACTATGAATTTTAACATTTGATGTGGCCGCCGAGATCGCCGGATTTAACCCTGTTAGATATTGTTTAAGGGGTTATGTAAAAAATTTAGTTTACAAGAACCGGTATGAAAGTATCCACAAGATTATAGAAATAAAATAAAGTCTTTTTTCAGTAAAATGTTCTATCTACAATATTTAAGGTACTTTCCCTCCATGTGGCACAGCCGTGGGACGCCTGTATAATATATGAGCTGTTAGCGACCCCTGTAAAACTTATTATACATATATAACATTTAATGTATACAGGGCGTCCCACGGCTATGCCACATGGAGGGAAAGTACCTTAAATATTGTAGGTAGAACATTTTACTGAAAGAAGACATTATTTCATTTCTAAAAACTATTAAAACTGCATTCATAATTTTTTTAATAATTACATGGTTGAACCGGGAATCGAACCCGCTACATGAGGAAAAAAAAACACCCTGTAGTTTTATCAAACCAACCGAAAGGCTCCTTCATAAGGATTATTTTTTGCTAAATAACATAGTGTCAGAAATAAAAGAAAGATCATGAATTTTAACATTTGATGTGGCCGCCGAGATTTTTTTTATGCATGGGGTTACTAGCGACCCGCCCCGGCTCCGCACGGGAAAATGGTTATTGTGGGTTATCCTTTAGTATATTATGCATGTATAATACATATAAACCTTCCTCTTGAATCACTCTATCTATTAAAATCAAAATCCGTCGCGTAGTTTTAAAGACAGGGAGTGAAATAATCAAAAAAGGTGCGACTTTGTATTCACAGCGTATTAATAAAATTGATAAATTTTGTATTAAAAATGTTAAAATACATAGTCTTCCTTTTATTTCTGACACTATGTTATTTAGCAAAAAATAACCCTTATGATGAAGCCTTTCGATCGGTATGATAAAACTACAGGATATATTTTTTTCTCGTATAACGGGTTCGATTCCCGGTTCAACCATGTAATTATTAAAAAATGTATGAATGCAGTTTTAATAGTTTTTAGAAATAAAATAATGTCTTCTTTCAGTAAAATGTTCTACCTACAATATTTAAGGTACTTTCCCTCCATGTGGCATAGCTGTGGGACGCCCTGTATATGGTATGGTATGGTATAAGGGCTTACTGTAGAAAAAGTGTTGTTATAGTATTGAGGAGTTCTGATACTGTGTGCTTTTTGGATGATTTGTATAAATTTAGATCCGTTTTTCACATGGCGAAGAGCGTACATTTTGATTGTTTTTTATTTTATAATCTTTTTAATGATATCACATAATTATTTAATTATTTATTAGTATTTTTGTATTTCATTTCAAGATCAGACTACAAGAGAAATCAAAAGAAGAATAGCAAATGGCTGGAAGAGATACTGGTCGATGAGGGAAGTCATGAAATCCACGGATCTCAGCAACGGAATCAAGAGGAAAGTCTTTAACACCTGTATCCTCCCATGCTTAACATACGGCTGTGAAACGTGGTCCCTCTCTAAACAACATAGAGATATGCTCGCCTACTGCCAAAGAGCCATGGAAAGGAGCATGATAGGTGTAAAAAAGTTGGACAAAATACGAAACAGTTACATAAGATCAAAGACTGGTGTCACAGACGTACTCTCCAAGATAGACCAACTGAAGTGGAGATGGACTGGCCACATGCTAAGAAGCTCGGAAGAAAAATGGAGCAAAATCATAAGAAAAAGAGGAAGGCCATACAAGAGATGGCAGGATGAGCTAAAACTCACAGCTGGTCCTTTTTGGAGAAGAGTCGCGAGAGATAGAGAGCAATGGAAATCGTTGGAGGAGGCCTATGCCAGAAGGCACACTGAGCTGAGAGATATATAGAGATAAGAGTTATTGAAAAAAATGAGCTCAGGACAAAAAGTGCTAATTGATTTGATTGATTTTTGTATTTACCTGACCTGTTATATATATAATATGTTTGTATTAATCTGTATTTTTGTTAATGATGTATTACTATTTCAAACACAATGTATATTGTTATTGTATAAATGAATTGAATTGAATTTATATAAGCTGTTGCTGCTGCCGTTTGTGCCCCACATTTTTATTTATTTACTGAAAATATATTTATTGAATGAAGAAAGTGTGCTGAATAAATTTAGTTACATCCGTGTTGAGAAAATATTGTTTTAAAGTTTATGCAAATTACGTAAGCCAGAAACCCTCTTCCCAGTCTAAGAAAAACTGTCACGGAAAGGTTCAGGTGCGACTAAGGTCAATTTGGTAAAATTATGCATAATTTTAAAATATCAAAATCACAATTAAAAGAGCAAAAAAAATAGATTACACCACTTTTTTGACTTTCTGTTTCCAAAATTATATTTTTGAACCATGTCGGTCTCTCTCTGTATGCCAAATTATGATTCAAATTTTATATTTACTACGATATGCTGGTATAATAATAATTATGTTAAAAACGTAATTAAAATTAAAAAGCATGCAAAAGAAATCAAATGGAAGCAACTGAACCTGAAGCTCATAGAAACACGTTGTTGAAAATATGAAACTGTTGAACTCTGAATGGTTCTGTTCTGATTTATGCTCCAGTCAGCGAAACCGCTAAAATACTTCTCTTGTAAGAAGCAGCGGTGGCAGCGCTAAGTATAAGTAGCGGTGTAAATTATGAAGTCGGTCCGAGCGTCGTCGTCGTCGTCGTTGCACTTCGCCAATATGTCGACTTTAGCCGCGCCGAGACACGCGCACAAGGGTTGTTAGGGACAACTTCTTGAGTGCAACGACTGGAGATCTTTGGGAGAAGGTTCTAGAAATTATAGTAAATATTTAAAATGCTTAACATCGTTATTCTACTCTTAATCAAAGTGAACAGTAGAGCTGTTGAATACGCTGGGTAGTCGACTAATTTCCCTACAGATTGTACCGACCCGCCCCTAGCCTAAAAAGACAATGAAATGTTTTGGAGGTCTTTCCTTAGCGTAGAAAGCACAATAATAAAATTTTCCTAAAAATCTCTAAAATCGAATAATTAATTTCAAATACATAGAACTAAGTTGTAAAGGGCTTATTATAATCGAATATGTTCAATACAGGTCGAATGTAACAAATAGAAAACCTTTTGGAAATTTACCTTTTTACTTTATACGTTCCTGTATTGAACTGAAATTTCCTAAGTACTTTATACGTTCCTGTATTGAAATCAGCCGATTCCTTAATAACTTCTGAACTAAAATAGATAGCGCAATTCTGATTACTGATTTGGAATCAGGATAAGCGACACTATCTAAAATATGAGTTTGAGCAAGTTTTTATATTTTTGGCCGCGCACCTTCGTTTCGTGTCGTCCGTATATATGGTGGTGAGAGCGTCGGTCAGTAGCACATGGCCGATGTCGAAAAGCATGAAAAATACTTAGTAAAAGATAAGTATGAAAACGCTCTGGGATTGGGCTAGAAATAGTTCAACTCTCAAAAATATGTGAAAATTTGCTATTTTCAGAGTGCTAGGCGTTATTTGCGAAATTTGCGTCTTTCGTCGGGATTACGGTCTCAGTACGATTGTCGACGTCCTAAACGCTTAGAAGGTGGTAGATAAGTTTCTATGGGTGTTTGGAGCTTGACCCAGGTGTTGGCAGACATTAGTATATAATTATAGAAAGTGCACGATTGCTAGAGTTTGGGTGTTTGCAAGTCATTCCTATCTTACAACCATGATGAGTATAAGTCGGTCGAAAGATAGACTCGCATCAAAATATAATATTTCTAGGAAAAACTTCTTACACATCGTCGCCCGCGGTGGAAGCTTAGACTTCCCTAAAACTTTAGTAAATCACGCCGACGCCGGATAGAGACTTCATCTTGTCTGACGCTTGAAGACGAGGTGTTTCTGGACTATCGTAGGTTTCCAATTAATCAAAGTATTTAGGTATGCACGGAGAAAGTGAAGTTGGCTGATTCATTAGTTTGTGATGAAGCTTAGACGATGTACAACTTCCATGTTATTCCTATATACTGGATTGGAGACGTACACCAGTCTTCCTCCAAGGCATAGGTATTGTCTGTGGAGAGGCTTTGAGAATGAATGGCTGTGGAGAGATAACGCGATGTTGGAATAGCGTAGCTAATCTTAACATGCAGTAACATTAGGTTCTTCGGAATCTATTATACGATGTTCCCGTATACAGTTGCCGTTACAGTATGGTAGAGAGGCCGGCTTATTCAGCTATCGTCTCTTTATGGACTGACGTTCAAGAAGCTAGGAGGTTGTATTTCTATATGAACTCCTACTCGAACGCTTAGCGGCCCACCTTGGTGGAAAGCTTGGATTGGCTTCCATAATTGCTAGACGTGTGTGGTCTTTAAACATACCCAAATTATATCATATTCCCTATACAGGTAACAAGCGTTTGCCGTGGTGGGAGCTCGTTGACTGCGGTCATCTTATAACGTACAGGCTTTGTACTCCATTGTAAGCCCTGATACGTATGGTTCCAAACCATTTTGCGAGTGCCTACCTCGGTAGCTTGTCGACTGCGGTCGCAACGAACAGGCTTTGATTACATCATGCAAGTCCTGCAACAATCGGACTCACACTCCGCACCAATCGACTACGGTCGCACCGGGAGATCAGATGGCATTGTCCTTTGGGATAGAGATCTTCGTAAGGGCGGGCTACGGCCTGCCCTTTTCTTTCACTTGAAAAAATATATATCTATGTATGTTTTAGTGGATTTGAGCCTCCGAGACCAGATATTCCCGGTGCGGTGAAGGGAATATTGTATGAATAGCAGTATCATTAGAGAGACTATACGACAGTATTCTAGAGGCGTTTGAGTTACAGATGTTGATGATGTTGCGACTGGTAAGTGTATTGGCACACACTAACTGGGAATTTTGTCCATTTAGAGACATATAGTAAGTGTATTGGCACACGCTTACCGAATTAAAGGATTAGAAGATGAGGGAGCGGTTTGCAGTCTAGCGACTGAGGAATAGCTTTTCTTGTTGATAGTCCTGCCCAACCCATTTTATAAACTTTCATATATTATTCACAACTGACGTTGGTAGTTCTTATTAGGATAACGATGTTCAGGTATCAGACAGAATTCAGCCCGCTGTTTACAATAAAGGCATTGAGAACGGAAACACTGTGATATCTAAAAGGAAATGGGATATTACTCACAAGGCGTAGAACGGATCCTACCCTAGACGATTACAAAGGCCAATTAGATAAAATATAAATAGAGTAGAATTCCTGCGAAGGGATTTTATTTATTTTATATTTAAGAAGACGAGAGGTGCAGTTACAAGATGCTGAGAATCTTCGACAAAATTCAAATCGAGTCAGTACATATTTAGTTTTCTTCACGACAATGGCTTCTTCTGTCGAGAGTTTCGTTTACATTGACACTGTAGTATTTACCTAGTAGCATAATACTTTAAATTGCACTTAAATAAAAAACAAATGTAATAAAAAGACAAACGCAATTTCAAACTATTTTTCTGAATAGAAACCACGTCGTAAGCAGTGATTTCTTAAATACAAAGCCTCTTCATTTCCCACCGCACGGCACAGCCACACAGCCACACAGCCACACAGCCACACAGCCACACAGCCACACAGCCACACAGCGGCGCACGGGTAACACCGACTAATCTTTTAAATCCTTTCTCCTAAGAGAAACGCCGGGACGTTGTAAAAATGTTTTATTATCCTAAGATTAATAGCCCTCGTTCACTTTACCGGATGATATAATGCAATGATATAGTTTTTTTATTACTATAAGTTTATTACGTTAATAACAATGTATAAGATTGTTTTTGTAGTTACATTTGAAATAGAATAAATAAATAACACTTCCCTCAAATAATAAAAAAATACATTGACTTTCAGACTTCAAGAAGAACTTTACACTGCAAAGTACGTTATTATGCTCGGAAAAATATATACCTTCTACATCACTATCTTGTCGCGTCAATATCATTTGCGTATAAATAATAATAAATATTATTAAAATAGTTATCATAACATAATTATGTTGAAATTTTATAGTTTTTTTATCTGATTATGTGTCGATTGATTTACAATGTCTATTAAGGATTAAACCGTTTGATAAGATGTCGACCGACCTGTGATTCTCTCATTGCTCAGTTACTTGTGTTTGTAACAGGCCTACAGATGGTTCTTAGGGTAATTGTGTTAGTCTTGCTGGCGGGCCTAGCCGCCGGCGCTGGAAAACATGATATTTATAAAGGGTATGTATATGATATTATGCTTTCTTGGAGAACATACTCTATTCATTTATATAGCAATTTATTGTGCGCAGTAAAAACCATAAAATACTCATTTCCACTATACAAAATGAGCATATTTTTTTCTATTTCTGTTATATTTCACCTCTTTCACATTGCTTGTGGTTGTTTGGTACGTTTATGTACACAATTTGATGTTTGGAGTACGTACGGCCGGAAAAGCAAGTCTGTCATCATGTAATCGGAGTTTTAAAAAAGTGAACATGGAATGAACACCTTACCTTGACTTTTTTACAACAGATTTTGGGACTGAAATAATATATTAAAAAAAAAATGCAACTTCTGTGGAGTTCCTTCCGGCAAGGTCTTCTCCACATAAAACAGCCAAATTTTTGAACCCGCCAAAAAAGAAGACATAGCTAAGTGGTGTAAATATCCTAATATTTAATGAATAATTTGACCTTAGAGAATAAATATAAGAAATTTTTCTATGTATACTATAAGAATTTGACTTTCCTAATTTACATTGACCTCTGCGATTTGTAAGTCAAGCCTTAAAATTCTGAATGAAAGGTTCTTCTTATTACTTTTGACAATGAATATCAGTACCAAACATTATCCATCTTCATGTAATCAAATTAATTGTCGAAAAAAAAAAGCATTTATAATATTAGTAGTGATTGAGCGGTTGTGGTCGTGTAACACTAGTTATAAATGTAACGTCCAATTTACAGAACCCACGTCGTCGGGGAGGGAAGGGACTATCATATTTTGGGTATAAAATCAAGTTCACCGGATTCACAATATGTATTTAAAGTGCGTATAGTCCGTCCAAAGCGTGTTTCTTTTGCACAAAGTCAATGCAATTGAATATTGTGCCTAAATAAATTAAATGTCAATAGATTTTATTAAATTCATTATTGTTTGGTGAGGTAGGCTAACCTCGAAACGTTATTAATGTGATTAATATGACATCGGCGATACAGGATATAGTGTAGCTGCTTCCTCATCGTGTGACACCACACCAATTTTGAATTGTGACATATTTTATGTTATATAATATTTTGGAGTTCATAAATAGTCGAGAGCCAGACTCGGAAGCAGTAGAAATCAATGATAAATAATAATTGATTTTTGCAATCAAGATTTGACGTACTTACGGTGACATAATAGTAGATGATTCCAGTCTACAAATCAAGCTGGGATGGTACTCTCACTCACCACAGCTCTCACATAAATCAAAAATGTGTCCTATTATCCTACAGATATACGGTCTACAGACTGGTGATAAATGACCTCTCGGACCTAGAGATTCTGCATCAGCTCGAGGATCCTCTAGCGCTGGACGTGTGGCAGCATGGCGCGCCGCAGCAGAGAGATGCCCACGTTATGGTGGCTCCCGAGAATAGAGACGCCTTTCTCCAGCGGCTGGAGGGACACGGCATACAGTACTACGTGCAGCTGGCTGACATTCCCAGGTAAGTTATTTGCAACGCAAGCGAACAAAAAAGAATAAAAAATCAGAATATTTTAGCATCTTTAAAAACTAGCACGTCGGGTTCATGTTTTAATTCGTTTATTAAAATATTTAGCCATTTTTAAGGACAAAAAAATAATAGGTTATATTGCAAAATATTTTGATAATTTAACCAAATCTACTTTTAAACTTAATATCTTAGCTGAATTTTAATAATGTTTGTCAAAAATAATCACTTCTTTAATATCTGTAAAATCTAATTTAATATTAGGTACATAATATTAAAGTAGAATCTTATTCGCCAGGTCTTTGGAAGAATTCGATGTGGAGCTGGCTCGCCACCGCAGCAGCAGGGCTGGCAGAGAGGCGATCCCCTTTGAGGACTACCCAAGATATGCCGAGGTACAGTAGCCAGCACATGCGGCTGGACATGTTGACCTTAAGAGCGCCCGTATTCGGTAGTAGTAGTGGTAGTAGGGGTGAATTTCGTAGTGCGAATGTCCAACCGCATGTGCTGGCTTCTATACATCTATTAGCTCTGTCGCGCCAGCGGCTCACCAGGACCTTGGCGAGCCGTCAGGAGCGGCTGATCACTCAAGTCTACTAGCCCCAAGAAGTTCCAGACACTAGCAATAAATTATTACAAAGAACTGAGTAAAGTTTATTAAAGTTAGCGTATTATTATTATTACAGATACATTTAGTTTACCACTTCAACTTAACACAAACATTTTAAAGAAATTGGCGAGGAACTGCCGTTAAATTGAAAGTCTACGGAAAACTGACGAAAATGGAGACGAGGATGACGTACGAGTATCAATAACGAAGAATCTAAAATTGAATATTTGTATTTGTATTACTTAGTTGCTATGTAACTAATTCAATTTGTCTTGAGCTGAATCCACACTCATGTAATTTACTAATGCGCATCGTCATCACAAGATTGGATTTGTAGACGCGGCTTTAGAAGACACCTTCTAATTCAGTTTAAGAAAAGAAATTCGTTCATTGATTTCTCCAAATCTTTAATGGTAAATTAATTAAATTTGTAATTCAGGTGGACGCGTACTTGGAGAGAATTGCCGCGGAGTACCCCGATATCGTGACCTTGGTCAATGTCGGGACGAGCTACGAGAACCGAGACATCAAATACTTAAAGGTACTTGATTGGATTCTATGTAAGTCGATAGCCTTAGAGAATAAATTGAAATGTTCTTTTGATTAAAATAAAATAATGGTTCCAGAAAACCGCTTTTGTGTAATGATAAGTGAAAATGTATTTTAGTGAACGTATTTTATTTTTATTAATGGGATTAATAGTTTTGTAAATACTTCAAAAGCTTTTATGAAGCTTCCAATATAAATAATTATTTATTATTATTTTGATTAACGTTATGTAAACTAATTGGATTTTTTACCACATATTTTCACAAGTATAAAATCTCTTACTTCTTTAAATGAACTTGTGATACTATGTTTGTTTTTTATATGATACAACTCTGATAAAAGACCTCTATTTCATGAGTATCTAGCTGATCACCATAAAATTACATAAATCAGTAAAAAAAAAATCTGTCATGTCATGTCTACCCATTTCGCTATAACAAAAAACGACGTGTGATACATTAATCTAACAAATCGTTACTTTACCAAACAGCCTTCGTGGTCGATAAGTAAAACGCATGCCTCATGTAACAGAGGTTCTTGTTGAATCCTAGTAGGGAAAACTCGTAGTATGGTTAGGATATTGCAGGCTGAATCACCTGATAGTTCGCAACGAAAGATGATTCCGCGCTACCGAAGGCACGCAACACCATTGGTCTCGGCCACTACACCCCACCTTAAGTAATTCATTAGTTCTGGCAGCAGAGTTTGTTAGACAGGTTAACGTCGAAACCCACACCACAGATAATATAATACTAGTTACACTAGTCCCACACGATCGCAAGCACTATACCACAGATAATATAATACTAGTTACACCTATACCTACCTAATCACAATTTTGGTACCAGATCTCGACCACAAACTTCACGGATGCGTCGAAACCTATCTACTTCATGGACGCCATGATCCACGCGCGCGAGTGGGTGACTACTCCCGTGGCGCTGTACTCCATCCACAGACTGGTCGAGGACCTGAGGGACGAGGATCGGGACCTACTGGAAGACAATGACTGGATCATCTGGCCTATTGTCAACCCTGACGGATACGAGTGGACGCATACTGATGTAAGTACCTTTGGTGCCTTTTATTTTAATGAGCTTTTACTTTTGACAAAGCTTAATGAATTTCAACTGGTAATACATTCAACAGTACTTTGAAATTTGTAACTTCTCATGTGCATTAAATAAAGGAGATAGTCGCGATGCACGTGTTCAGTCTACCATGCAGATGAGCGTACCATTATCTTTAATATCCTTTTCTGTGTTGGTCAATTCACTCGACATTCTTTTACCACAATAACAAATTGTTTATGACAATTGCGACACCTCACGAGGTATCACCAAGTCCGGTGAAGCTTGATTGGTCGTACCTTTTCGACACAAGCATAGGTCAATTCAAAAATAAAGTAAAAAAAACGAGGTATCAAATGTGAAACTATTACATGAAATGCAAATAACTGAATATGTATATGAATATTGGTGGCTTAGTTGAGTGAGGCGTAAAAGCGTACGTATACGTAACAAGAATAGACTGAGGTTTTTTACCTTAAATAATACTTTAATTATGAAATTATGATTATTGCCCTAAATAATGTAACACCAGTGGTAATCATTGCCAATGTTAGTTTTAAAAACCATATTTTTCCACATATCTATATTTTTTAAGAATCTGTTAAACGCAAAAATTTCGACTTAAAATTATTTTCTACCTCAAAGAAGACCCAAAGTCTAAAACCAAATTCAAACAAGATGGCGCTAACAGATAACAAGCAATATCCTCTCCGCGTCAGACCTCACAAAAGGTGTCACTCAATGATTTTAAAAAGTTTGACACAAGACTTCTTAGAAAATATCCGCCCGAGCTTGTCTGTTCTTAACGCCGTCACATTGAAAGGAAGCAAGTTATTCGAGTCAGTAATAAGTTTCTCTTGTTTTGAAGAACAAACGTGTTGTTGGAAGTTTGTTTCAGAAATTAGTTACGGCCTCAAGTTATTGTAATTACCAGCTAGCTGCTCCCTAGCAAATGTTTCGATAGCTGTCTTAATAGGTTCAAGTTATTACTGAATATTGTTCGAGAATTAATTTGCGTTTGAGTTTGGTTTCTGGATACGTGATTCCGATCTGTGGTCGGTTTGACTTTAATGTTTGTGTTTAATTATTGTGTAATCAATATATAGAATTTTGTAATGATAGGATCGGAAGATACTTTTAAGTACTTAGACTTATATTTTTTGTGAAAAAGATAACGTTCCTCTAAAATTATTTTCAAAGAAAATGGCCTACCTCGCCGTTAGGGCCTGAACAATGAATAATCCATAATTTCGTTTGCATAGTAAAATACTGTCAAACAAATCGTCGGTCTAAGTTTAGCTACGATACTGAATTACTTTCCATGTGACCGCGTTTCTCCTGCCTCGCTGGTGTGAACGTTGTTTTGTTCTGGCCCATTAGCCTCTGCTATTTTGAGGAACACCCCTGTGTTCCTCAAAATTTGTACTTACTTACTTCCTATTCCTTAATACAAAACATTGAATTTCATACATAATGTTCCAGGCCCGTCTGTGGCGCCGCACGCGCTCCATCGACCCCACAGTGGACACCACCTGCGTAGGAGTCGACGCCAACCGAAACTTCGACGTCGCTTTCAACACCGTCGGGGTGTCTAACAACCCTTGCGCCGACACCTACCCTGGCACCAGCGCCTTCTCCGAACCAGAAACTTCCTACGTCAGAGACGCCCTCCATGAATACCTTGACCGCATCCAAGTGTATCAGAATATACACAGTTATGGCAATTGGATTCTGTTTGGATTTGGCAACACTTCCCTTCCCGCCAATGGCGTGGCGCTTCATCACGTGGGCGCTGTCATGGGAGCAGCTATTGATGCTGTCAAGTTGCCTCAAGCGAATTATTATTTGGTTGGCAATAGTGCGATGCTCTTGTACGGCACTTCCGGATCTGCTCAAGATTATGCTCAGGTATAAATTAAATCTGTTTTCTTATTTTTCATTGAAATTGTTTTTCTACTTGAAACCAGAGACCAATATGGCTTTCCTTAAAAACCTTCATACCCTTGGTTGGTCCAAGCTTGAAGCAGTCCAAACTGAAGTCCAGTAAAGTTTGATTTGTCCTCGTACAACAAATAGGAGTACAACAAAAAGCATAAAGTAAATATTTGTGAAGTGAGATGTCTAGCTCATAGAGCCGAGAAAAGAGAGCAAGTCAGTAAAAAAAAAAGAAAATCACCTATCCTATTTTGCTATGATATGACCAGTAGAAAGCAGACAGACAGATGGACAGATATACGAAAGAATTTTAGCCCAAGCTGAAACGGAAACGCTTCGCTTGTCCAAAATGGAGTGAAAAATTTATAAAATTTTCCAGCACATCGGCATTCCGTTCTCGTACACGCTGGAGCTGCCGGGCTACAGCTACTGGTTCCAGGTGCCTCCCAGCTACATTGCGCAGATCAACGCGGAGACCTGGAGGGGCATCGCGGCGCAAGCCAGGCTTGCCAAGCTCCATTACGACCAGAGGATCAACAACAACTGAAATGTGATCATTCATATTAATGTGATAAACAATATAATTATCGTGTTAGCATCTTCTATTTGTGTTTTTTTTACTAGATCTACAGATACTTATTGTACATATGGATATAAAGAAAGGCACTTTTCAAAATAAACATCTGCAAAAAATATTATAGAGAAGATAAATTTCCTTTTTTCGTATTACACAGGCTTAAAAAAACGTACTGAAAATATTTAAATGATTCTTCCACTATTGAAAAGCTACTTTATGAAAGGGTGACATAAGCTACTTTTACTCATAGGAGAATACTTAATTCCTATGGATTATAATGCAGGAGACGTTGCAGGAAAGAAAGTAAGTAAGTAAGTAATATATTTATGTCCTTTACAAATATAAGATCGGGTATACAATAGTGATAGCCTAGTTACAAGATAGTTATAATATTTGCAAAAGCTGGAGCCTGAACTAGGATACCCTGTGATTAGATGAATAGAAAGCTAGTCTAGAATAAAAACAAGACATCCTTGAACTATTTTATCCGAATATATGTATTTTTATCTGCAGACAGTTTTATCAAGTAAATTATTTTTATAATCATTCGATGATGTAATGTAACTAATTAACTTAGTCTGATTACTACGAGTACAAAATATTAATTGCAGAATTTCCCACCGTTATCGTTATGTTTTATCACAGTTATTATAGATAGGCATATCTATCGTATACTGTAGGTACCTATAGTAAGTCAAGTGTAGTAATTCGTTTATCCGCAAATGTCTGTAATATTTTATCTTATATCTCAAATCATTATAATAAAACGTAATAAAATACTTGTTCAGTAAAATACTATAAGAGATTACATCTTGAAAAAAATCATTCATCTATTCTATTATATTCTTGAACAACTACATTATTATTTATCTTTTTAGGTAAGCCTTTACATTTTTGCTAATAGAATATTTAAATTGAGTAGGTATTGTTAGACCTTTTAAGTGACAATTTCATGCTAAATTGTTATAATTCTGGATATCGGATCTATTCTAATGGATCATCGGGGAATAACGTGTTTAAGCACAAATTATCTGAGCACTATTAAAACAAAAACCTAAAGAAAATTAAATCAATATTAAGCTCAGTGTAGTGATTTATATAAGTTCAACAACAGGATGGTTGGGTGAATATTGATTTTGTTGTAAAAGTTAATTGTGATTGTTGTCATTATCGTACCTACCTACATTGATTATAATGTGTAAATTGAACGGCAATTTTGTTATTAAAGTCCTCTTCTCATGTAAGTGACTGCTAGTGCTAGGTCTTTAAAAAGAATAAATAATCTTTAAACGTATACTTCAAGTTATAAGTACAAAATATTAATTTTATTAGATGGTGCATCATAGTTTGAGTATCCACGCGCGCGCACACAAACATACCTATATCAGCACACAGAGGGCTAAATTTAAATGTATTTTATTTTATTATTATTTATTTATTTATTTATAAACAGTATTACATTATAAATTATACATAGTCCCGCAAAACTGCTTCAGCAGTTTGACTGCAGGTAAGAGTCTCTAATTATACCAACTAATGTAACACTATAGGTAGTTAATTTTAGATAACAGTGCATATATATTCATTTATGGAAGAGTATCCAATAAGTATTTTTTAAGTACAGTTTTAAACTTCAGCTTACATTTTTCTTGTCTGATATCCTCTGGTAAACTGTTTAGAATATACGGCAACCTTTTTTTTAATGTTCTATCTCCAAAATAATTAGTTACTTTAGGTACCTCATATTTACCAGCAGACACAGATCTAGTCACATACTTATTTTGCTTAAGTTTTAGGTCATGCTCCCGATAGTCATGATTATTAACCATCAATAAATATTTATGTTTTAGTCTAACGGGTAAAATTTCACAAATTTTGAATAATTTTTGATAATCTCCATTACACTTCTTTTTGACATTTTTATTAACAAGTAATTTTAAAAATCTTATTTGTAGAGATTCAAGCTTATCTATATATGTTTTAAAGGTAAGACCATAACTATCGAGAGCATATCCTATAACTGTAGTGCGATGCTAGCGCCTCCACGTGAAAGTGGCGGCGAGATGAACTGTTTCAAGTGAGATTTTGACGTTTCCTAATAAAGTACCTATTACACTGTATTGTACAATACCTATGTAATTTATTTTGAATTTAAATTTTCAAAGTATTACTTCCTAGCTTCCCGCCACGGCTCTGCCCGGGTTAACAGTTTTTCCTGTGGGAAAGAGGAATTTAGTCTATGTTAGCGGGGGATAGTATAGCTTCCCAACAGGAAAAGAATTTTTGAAATCGGATTAGTAGTTTTGGAGCTTATTCAATACAAATTAAACAAACAAATAATAACATTTTTTCTTTTTAATATTAGCATAGATAATTTCAATTTTAGTAGGAATCATTTTTAGAGGTACATTATAACATTAACTTACTGAATATCTTTATATAAATAAAAGTTAAAATTATTTTCCATATTTTTTATTAATATAATTAACGTAGTATATTCCAAAATATTGTGTAGTCTAAAAGGCCTTTTAAAACTCATCTTTCGACTCATCTTTCACTTCGATCGTAAACTCACATGTATGTATTTCGGTATTCTGTAACTTCTAACAAGCTCAAGCGATGTGAGGTGAAAATCAAAAACTTTGACAAGTTCTAGTGATGCGGTTAATCTTTGCGCTTTTAAAATCGATGTGTCATTCTAATTTTATTCGTCTAGTTACAAAGTTTTCGGCTTAATATTATATCTTAGTATAATATACAATAATCATTGAGCTACAGTCAATGTTTTTAGAAATAAAATATAAAAAATTACATAGTTTTTATGGAAAGAGTTTTAAACTTTGAGATTTAAACATCAATCATGTTGCCTCTCCTTGTAGTAAAAAAAGTTTGAAACGTCGACTTGAAGGGTGATGAAGTGTTTTTTTTTGTGTTATTTAATTTCAAATTCATTGCGATATTTGAATTAAACGTAAGTATTTTAAGTTTTTTACAAGTGCATTATTACTATAGTTATCAAATAGCAGTGTCGTCATTAATAAAAAATAATTGTAAATTATAGCATGGAGTCGCGCTCTACGCACCCCTCAGCCGCGCAAGTTGAGACCTTGATCCAATTTTTGGAAGCCAACCACTACCTGGCTAAGGGCTACTCAAGGAATTCGGGAGCGAAAAGACGATCCAATTTAAAATGGGAGGCTCTGAAAAAAAAACTGAATAGTGTTTGTGGATCGATCAAAACCAAACAAAAATGGATAAAGGTATGAGAAAGAAGTTTATTTTTCTTATATACGCTTTTTGTGGCTGAAAATTTTTGTCTAATTATTTCTTTTCTGCAATTAATAAACGTGGTTTGTTTCAACTTTAAGACAGTATTAGACTGATAAAAAAATGCAGTTTATTAAAAAATCCGCAGCTAGAAATGCTGCTCGCCGTAGAACTGGTGGTGTGCTGGAGGTTGTGCCTAAAATAAAATAAGATACGTTGGACGTGTTGGTCCACTTCTAAGCCAGGAACAATACAAATAAGTAAAAAGCAAAGTAGTATTACACATTGTTAATTTATTTAATTTCAGAGCCACGCAGTCGCAGAAGAGGGCTTATTCGGTCTCCTCCATCCCAGCGCCGGTCTCATTTTGAGAGCCTTACCGAGAAATTTCTCAGGGTGGAGGAACAGCGCTTGGAACTGGACCGTCGTCTCATAGTGGTTTTAGAGCAATCTGGCGAGCGAGAACGCTTGACAGCGCAAGCGAATATAGTACTGGGAGAAGGCCTAAAGGCTCTTGCCGAAGCTATTAATTCTAGGCAATAAAGTGTTGTTTAATATTATAATGTACAATATTATTATAAGTTAGAACCTAGAGCGCCATACTCATTTATTTGTACAAGAAGACAGCGAAATCGACCTTTCAGTACTGAAAAGGTCCTTTTAACAGTATTTCGCGCTGTTGCATTTAGTTTGTTATAATATCCATCAGGAGTATTTTCCTCAGCTCCAAGAACTGGAGTCATCATGTATGTTCGTTGTGCGTACCCAGAATCCCCTGTAATGTATAAAGTAGACATTTGTTTCTGAATAATGTTAAATAATTTTCATTTATAATTATTAAAATAATTATTTACCTAACAGATATACAACTTCATCAGAGTTTGTCAGGTCCTCCAAATGGTTTTTTAATAGGCTGTTATTAAATATAAAGCTGTCATGACTAGCACCACAGAGGCATCGACATGCAGTATATTTAAATCAGCATCAACAATCTGTAACAAATAAAATAACATTAAGCTTTCCGCCCCGCGGCTCCGCCCGCGTTAATAATTTTTCCCCGTATGGATGAGGTACTTTCTCGCACCAAAAGATAGCCTATTTGTTGTTCAAAAGTATAAGCTATATTTTTGTAAAGTTTCATCAAAGTCCATTCAGTAGTTTTTTCGTGAAAGAGTAACAAAGATCCATCCATACATAGATCCTCACAAACTTTCGTGTTTATTATTTTATTAGGATAGGATAGGATATCACTAAATGTTGTAGTATTAAGTTTATATATGTAAATATTAAATTCTTGGATAATAAACTTGTTGTTGTGTTTGTTCTTACTATACAATTTACTTACCACTTGAACATTCCATGCATGAGTGACGCATAATTTTCCCAAACATCGTCATTCTGCCATCATTAGAAGTGTGCTACATAGAAAACCGACCCCCTCTTAGTAACAGCAACTAAGAAAAGGGGGTCAATTGTCCATGCAAATGACCGTACAATAGCGTTACGTGCCCGACACCCTAGTGGAATGCAGTGAATGAATGTACTCGTACCCTTGCGGCAATAAAATCTTTCTTCATCATCTTTAGGTCTCACAAGGGTTACAAATGTTAATGCACATAGTAACTGAAATAAAATTTGTAATATATTTTTACATTGAAAATTTAATTTTCTTCATTATCGTGTAGGTATTACCTACTTAACAGGCATAACAAGCAAACCTTGATCCTTGTGGATAAACCTTTTCCTTTTCGCCTTGTTTCTCTTAGTAAAGGCGCTATATCATTTACTACTTGTTCAATTAGATATTCGGTGAGACGATAAACATCGACATATTCATCCGCCCTGGCAAATAGAACAAGGTTTCGCAGGATTTGCGCTTGCCGACGACTCCTTGAAATATCTATTTTGTAAGCTTCCTTTAATAAGCAAATCTTAGAAAATGAACGAGCCATCTAAAACAATCGCAAACTTAAATTAAAATTATAATTATAATTTAACTATAACTTCGTATTGTTTTCTGCACTTATTTCTTGATATTTTACGATGCTTACCGAAGCTTTCTTCCCAAATTTATAACAAACACACAAATTAATCTTCTTTCACATCTAAATCCGTAACAACAAAGTTGGTGAGAATTTTGACATGTAAAATCGAAAGTGAGTTGCGATGTGAAACGTGAGATGAGGGCGAAATCCTTACAGAATACCATTTAACGTCAAAAATCTCACTTGAAATAGTTCATCTCGCCGCCACTTTCTCGCGGTGGCGCTAATATCGATCTACAGAAACAAACTTTATTAACTACACGGATAGGCAAAATGTTTGATGTTTATACATCCAAGTTTTAAATTTTTCCAAAAAACTATGGACATTTTTACATTTTATTACTTAACTTGCTTTCCGCCGCGGCTCCGCCCGCGTTAATAGTTTTTCCCGTGGGAATGAGGTATTTTCCCGCGGTAAAAGTTAGCCTATATTCTTCCGCAAGGTCTATTCTATCTTTGTGCCAACTCCGCCCGCTTACAGTGCAAGTTAAATAAAAGCTTTTAAAAACATTGACTCTTGCTCAATGATTGTATTTAAATATAATATTAAGCCGAAGAGTGTCTAATTAGACGAACAAAATGAGATTAACTCATCGATTTCAAAAACGCAAAGATTTACCACATCTCTAGGTCCCGCCAAAGTTTTCGATTATCACCTCACCTGTCTTGAGCTTACAGAATACGAAAAACCGTACGTGCGAATTTACGATCGAAGTGACTGTGAAAATCGAAGTGAAAAGTGAGATGAGTTTTAAATTTTACAGAATAGCATTGCTGAATCAACCAAGGCAAAATATAGACACTTCATAGTACTAATAGGGACTTTAAAACTTAAGTGATAAAATTTACATAATAGTATTCTTAACTTACTACAAATATAATCTATATGAGAAGACCACGAGAAACTAGTATCCACCTTCAAACCGAGATAGGTTACACAATCAACAATCTCAATGGGAGCACACTGACATGCAGAGCAACTTTGATGGTAACAAGAAAAACTGTGAGTAAACAGAGGAAGTGGGGATTCATCAACTTTCAGATAGGGTGAATGAATTACTAGGAGCTTAGTTTTTTCGGAATTCAATATGATGCCGTTATCATGAGACCACCCAACAACCGCATCAATATCCTGCTGAACTAAACGACACATCTCAATGAGATCGGTACCGGCAAGGAGCGTACACAAGTCATCCGCGAACATGTGTGCTGAACAGTGACGCAATACTCCGCACAGGCTGTTCACATGCATCAAATAGCACACCGGTCCACACCCCGAACCCTGCGGCACTCCACACCTCACCTGAACCTCATCACTGAACGTATCCTCCACCCTCACACGATAAGACCTTGAAGTTAAGTAGTCGCGGAACCAGGCATTAAGTGGCTGGGCTACACCACATTCATCCATTCCATTCAAAAGGGTTTCCGTATCAAGAGTGTCGAAGGCCTTTTTAAAGTCGTAAAAAACAGCTAAAACAATTTTTTTATTATCTAAATAAGTATTGATTTCATCTGTAAAACTAGACAACAGAGTATTAGTGCTTTTTCCCTTTTGAAATCCATGCTGGCATTCGCTCAAAATTTTATTCTGTTGAAGAAATATTCCAATTTTCGTAACAATACATTTTTCTATTATTTTATCAATACTAGAAAGAATAGCAATGGGTCTATAATTTGAATAATTTTTGCGGTCACCCTTTTTATGGACTGGACGAACTAGTGCTTCCTTTAATTTAATAGGATATACGTGATTACTTATAGAAAGATTTATTAACTTAGCTATAATAGGACTCACTTTATCTACAATTAATTTTAAATCTGACATTCGCACGTGATCACTCCCAGGCGATTTATTTTTATCCATTTTAATAATAATTTGTTTAATATCCATACTATTAACAGGAGTCCATCTCATGCATACATCTGATTTATTTACATAAGTACTCCTATCCAACCACTTTTGATCACAATCATGCTTTATCTGCTGTATTTCATCCGCAAAATTACACGCAAAATTATTACAGATATTCTTTACACTACCGTGGTTCTTCATATTACCTAGAATTATACTATCTAAAGACTGTTTTTCGACTCCCAACAATCTCATCAGTGTATCCCAGACTTTCTTTATATTATTATTACAATTTAAAATGCTCTGCCTATCATGATCATTATTACACTTAGCAATAGTTTTACTACACTTATTTCTAAATTTAGTATATGCAAGTCTTTTAATCATATTATTTGGATCATTACTCCAAACAGTGAACAGTCGATCCCTCTCTAATATCAATGCCTTTAACTTGTCATTTATCCAGCTTTTATTGTTCCTATTACTATCATTATCTCGAACTTGTATAAATTTATAACACTCATTATAAATGTTAGTAAATAATTTTGTGAACGCGAGATACAATTCTAACGGGCAATCAATTTTTAACAGCTCATCAAAGTTGGTTGACTGTAATTTTTCTTTTACCATACGGTTATCCAATACACGTCGCGTACGGGCAGCACGCTGCCGCGGAGGCGCCGCCGCCGTCGCCGACGACGCCCCCGGCACAGCCGAAGGGGGGCCACCGCCGCTGCCTAGGCGCGCGCACGGAGACCCCCTCCCGCCCCGCGCCGGGGACGCCATCGACACAGCAGCGCCACCATCGTGTCCACACATGCCCACCGGAGTCTGTTTCCACTGCACTGCAGCAGACACATAAAAGTGATCAGATACCTTATGACTAATTACTGCTGAGTTAACCAATGCAGTAGGTGCCCTAATAAATATGTGATCTAGACATGACGTCACAACTTTACCCTTAAGAATTTCTTTACGAGTTACATCATTTATACATTTCATGAAACCAAATTCGGACAATAAGTTCTCATATCTTCTAACATTACTATCTTTTTTATAACTTAATAAATCTATATTTATATCTCCACATAAAATTATTTTACATTTAGGAGGTAAACTGCATAATAGATTCCGTAACTCAACCAAAAATAATTGAATCCTATCAACATTAAAATACTTAGGGGGCCTATAGATAGAAACTAATATAATTTCCTCTTCAAAATGTTTAAGTGCAATGGAAACACACTCCGCCGATCGCATGACACTCGCAAGCGCAGCTGATTCATGCAGCTCAGCTGATAAGCTCTCTCGCGAATAAACAATAACTCCACCACCAGTACGCCCTTTCCGTAAATAAACATTCATATTAAATCCATTAATTTTATAGAGTGGTAACAACGAGTAATTAATATTAGGTTCAGTGATTACCAAAATATCCAGTTGTTTTAAGTAATCATCTATGGATACCAATAATTCACTAAAATGTTTTTTCAAAGAACGAATGTTTACATGTAATACAACGAGGTCTTTATAACTACATAATATATTATTATGACTAAACCAATTACCTAAACTGTCTACAAGTACATAGTTAACAGAAGACTCTGTTATAGTGTCTAAAGTAAACAAAGCGAATTTTATGTATAATTTAACCCAATAACAATAGATAAGTGCAAACAGTTCACGGTTTAGTAAGGTTGGTAATTTCGTTTTCAGAACGGATCCAAATCGTTTTTTCGCCGTCAGCCTTCTTGATTAGCACCCTACCGTTCGAAATCCAAATGTATTTGTACATTTTACCTAAGTGACTCTTTGCATTCCACAAGATTGATCGAGTTGACTTAGATACATCTTCATTGATAAAGATGGGGCTGCGAGTAGATCCTCCTGTTATCATGTCACTAGACGTATTCATCAACTTACGGCGCTGAGCTAACCAGCGGTCCCGGGAATCTGTCCCAGAGGTCTTGAAGCTGACAAGTATGGCCGCAGATTTACCATCCGATTTAACCTGTCGTGTTCGCCTTATTCCTTCGATTTCATCGCTAGTCACACCAATAACACTTCCAATCTTGGATACAATTTCTTTTAGATTTTCATTGGGGAGTTGCTCGACACCTACTATTTCTAGGTTATGTTTTTTAGATGCATATTCAAATTCCGTGATTTTTTGCTCCAGAGCGACATTATACTTTTCCAGGAAAATACATTTATTGGTTACATTTAACATATTTTTCTCGAGCTGCCTAATTTTATCCTTAGATTGCTCGTGCTCTGCAATCAAAGAATCGTACTTATCTGACAGTACATTCATACTTTCGGAAATTGTTTCTAGATGCTTCTTTAGCCCGGGGATTGCGCCGACCTTCTTTTGAATGTCTTTGAGGATACCAGTGAAATCACGCGTATCATCCGCCTGTTCATCCTCGTCAGATGCTTCCTCTTCGCAGTTATTGCAGAAAATCCGCATTTTTCCCATCTTTATATCTGCGGCTAATCCTTTCACGCACTTTCTGTGGAATGTGCCCTGACACGGACCCTGACACACAAAATGGGAGCCGTTTTTCGAAAGTACTAATTTACATTTTTGGCACTGCATGCTAAATTACTACTTACTAGGTAATCAATCAATTTAAATGGTAAGATAATTTCTATTGAATGAAAAATCACCGCACGAACGCGCATGCGCTAGACGAGAATACACTTTGCGCACGCACGTACCGTTCGGCGCTCAGAGCGGTTTGTGAATACTTTAAAAGCTGAGCTTTTTGTTTTGTTTTGTCTTCTTATGTAACACCTACTGCTGGATAGAGGAGCGATGCCTCCTAACACGGGCTTAATAAGCTTACCAAGAGGCACCCGTCACGGTTATTAGTATAAGACATTTAGAGAACAAAAACATATTTATTTATATTTAACTATATTTTTTTCAACTTATTTGATTGTTTTATTTTCTTTCTTATCTTATCTTAATTAGCCATACGTGTCCCAATGCTGGGCAAAAGCCTCTCTCCACTCTCTCCATGACTTTCTTTTCCGTGCCTCTCCACCAACTGAGACAAGGCGACGCGGCAGAACCAGGAATATTCCTGCCATGCTTCGCTGAAGGCGTCTAGCTCGTCTCGCCATCGTCGTCTGGGTCTGCCGCGTCGCCTTGTCTCAATTGGTGGCATCCACTGCGTAACTGTTTTTACCCACAATACATCTGGCATGCGGCAGACGTGACCGGCCCAATCCCACTTCAGTTTGGCGGAAGCGTATCTATGTCACATCAGCAATCTGTGTTTTAGAGCTCAGTATAGTGTTCCTGACCCTGTCGATCAGTTTTTCCCAACATACTTTTCTTTTTTATTAGACCAAAATATTTGACTTATTTATCAAATATTTGACTTATTTATCATAGAATTACCAAAATGATTGACTTATTTATTATAGAATTAGTAAATATTTAGTCGTAAAATAGGCACAATTTAAATAGATACCTACTGTTATTTTTCTTATAATCATGCTTCATTTTCCCTCGTTAATTATTAACCTGAAATTAATTGAAAGAGTATCTCAATACTTGTAACCTCGGTAAAATATTTTCGACTTTGTAGTTCTGCTTACACTATCAGGTAAAGGGTGTGTTTTTGTATAATGTGTGTATTTGAAATTGTAGAATAATTTATAAAGTAGCTCTACCTACCTGCCTGACCTACAATCAGCTTATCGCATTCCGGGAGAGCCAGTCACCAGTCGCACCGCGCCGGACGCAGCGCGCGCGCAGTACGAGGTGACGCGTGCTGGCGACGTTGCCAGCTCGCACGGCACATGTCACCTGACGTCACTCGCTCTACCTGTGTTCCGAGTACTGTTGGTACTGTGACCAGTGGGAATTGAACTGTGACAGATTAGTTTCAAATGAATACAAAATGGGAATATTTTATTAGTCTTTGGTCATTTTATGTTAGGTCAGCGGTTCATTTATGCTTCAAGCCTTAACGCTTGATAATGGAATGCGAACTATCAATGTTATATAAATGTGTGTATTAAAAAAAAAAACACTAAAGTAAACGCATCACGCTGTCGGAAGTACTGTAAAGCTGCGCTGACCATAATAAACGAACGGTACTCCTTACTTTGTTCAGCAAAAAAATACTTCTTGACGAGTTTACTAATAAATAAAACCATAAACTGTCCAATACATACACAATTTTATGAATGAGGTCGAGCTGCCGTAGTTTAGAAAGCTTTCGATCTAAAATCTCAGAGAGAGATAGTAAAGAGGAGCAATATAGAGTTAGTTATTACTCAAAAAGTGTGAAAAGTACGACCATGTTTGAGATACTCGTATCACACATTTATTATTTCAATTGTTTTAATAATAAATAGTAGTAAATAAACTTCAAGGATCTGTTTATACTTGTCTCGAAATATTACCTGGTACGTTGTTGCCAGATCGACTAATAGCACGGACTCACTCTCTCTAATGTTTTAAACAGTTATGTGCGTCCGCGCAAATACGTCGTACATTAGCACTTCAATTCAAAGAAGCATCAGTGTTTCGAAATAAAATCGTCAATGGACTTAAATATATAAGCTATTTGGTGAAGTGCGTGCCTTTATTAGCATTTAACATTCATTCATATCCAGTTCTTCGCTGTATCCTTACCTCGTGGTGTTTCTGATGTCAAAATAATTGTGGTGTTATTGATATTTTGATCCGATACATCAAAAGTGGAAGATGTTTCTCTCGTATCCAGTCATGGCAACTTTTGGAGTTTCTGCTGTAAGTATTTTCAACAGTTTCAATTATAATACAAGTTGATTTCGACATGTTATTTGCCTTGATTTATATAGTTTATACTATTTATTAAAAGTTTCACAATTAGGCTATATTTCTTTTAAGTAAACTTTTATTCCATAGTGTAGGTACAACTAGATATTTAAATAATCGTTCATCGCCAATTTATACCAACACCTACACTGTTTATGTAAACAATGTGGTATTTATAAAGCTGTAGGTACCGTTCCAAACTTAAATGAAGTTTAAATAGTTAGCTGACGGGTAGTTAAACAAATCCACTCTACCCGACAGGTTGGAGGCTAATTGCGTCTAGATCCGCTTGTGATAAAGAAATAAGTCTAGAGTGGGTATAAGTATAAATAAGTTTATATGTGTTGGTGTTCACTTAACTTCTCCATTAGCGGCTGATGAGTTGGGAACTAATTTCCCCCACAAAGCTCTGAAAGAAAAAAATTGACTGAACATTTTCGTTCCTTTTTAGGTAAAATTTTAGTAGTTTCGGCAATATTTAGGAGAATTCTAAGAAAATGTACTGTAATGATACCAAATAGAGTTATCATTATAATGAATCTACCACAGGTTCATTTTAGAATTAATTCCCTTTTCTTTTACAGGGAGAATATAGAAAAGGAAAAAATATTGTTTTAATCCCAACGCGTGGTAGGCATATTATATATTATGCGGATCACAGTTGTTGTTTTTTATTCCTTGCGTTATGTGTACCAGACGTTGTGGTACCAGAGAGATGGGCTGTTAGTCCGATTCTAAGCTTATGAAAACCATTCAACAAAATTAATAAATAAATTTGAAATTTTTGAACGTTTCTTTTTTAATAAATTTTCGATACCTAGAATAATCTTAGTAAAATAATATAATAATAATAATAATATGTGGCATATCTCACACACGGCCATCTGACCCCAAACTAGGCAGAGCCTGTACTATGGGTGCCAGACAGCTGATATACATAAATATATAAAGTTTCTGTAGTTAAGTAGCGTTGACATCTAATGAATAATCATCAAACTATGCTTGTAACTTCAAAAAGTATATTAAGTTGGTGAGACGTGATTTAAGTATCATAATTTGTTGTGTTATTGGAAGGTAGACCTTAACTATTCATAGCACATGCCGCAAGTCTAGACACAGCACATACGAAGCCCCATAATATAAACAGAGGATCGGTATATGCAAACTGGACATGTTCTCAGAATACTAATATGGCTCCAAGACTGAACTGAGCTAAGTAAATAAGTGAGGTCCCCCAAACCAAGTAAAGCCCGTTTGGGAAATGTACGTGTTTAACACAAATCATATTCATAACTTGATAGTGAAGAATTCAGATATAGAACTGTTTCCATTCACGATATCTGAGACCTTTTATCAATTTTAGCTCCTTGTAATAATAATATTAAGTAAAAAAATTGATATAAGTGATATTGCCCATATATAGACACAAAAATATTTGTGTATTATACATTTTTGTTTACATATTCCGCAATAACTAGTTGAAAACATGCATCATTAATCCAACAAGGGTTCATTATATATTTTATAACAGTTAAATTTGAGTACCTACGTATCTACCTTTTATGTATCAATTGGAAATAATGTAACTACTCTTAAAATAATGAGACGATGTGTCCACCTTCCAGCTGGTCTCGTTCGCGCTGTCCACGTCGATCCTACTCGCGGTGGTGGCCAGGCGTGGGCTGCTGAGAGTGGGTGGGCAGAGCCAGCCCAGCGGTGGGCAGGTGCTGCTGCCCCCCAAGCAGCAAGCCCACATCGTCGCCGAGCTGACGCCGCTGAAGCAGAAGATGTGAGGCGACGACTGCATTGACGGTGCTTTGTCACAAAATACGAGTATGAGGCAGTAGGTTTAGTCAGGTTAAGATGAAACGTCACATTCTAGTGTTAATTTTAAAATTCTCACCGTCAGTTGTAGAAAGATCCTAACCATATAAGTACATAACATGTAATGAAACATGGTTTATATGGTTTTTATTTAACTTCACTGCGGTTGAAGTTGATATTATTATCTAATCTATTGCAAATTAAGAAAAAAATATTATTATGATTTTGAAATTGTTGATAGTTGAATTATTATCTTGGAACGAACAATAAACTTTTCAATATTTACTTAAATTGAAGCGGATTATGATAAACTTCGAGCTCATTGGCATCGTTTGTTTGTTTTACAAATACGTTAACAAACGTTATCTGATGAAAAAGTATAAACTGTTTTTCTGTATTTTATATCAAAGATGTCGATAAAAGCTTGTTGTTATTATTCATAAAATCAAAAGGTTTATTCTTCTCTAATTCGAAGTAAGATTTTACAAATTATTTTACGACGTCAAAATATACATTTTCATCAGAAGTTAATAAGCTTTATTCAAACCAAGGCTGGCTCTCGTCTCACAAGAACAAGAATAAAATTAATAAATTTTAGGAGCAGATGCGATATTAGTTTGAACAGGCAGGATTGCGCAATGTGTGTGTGGTAATATCCCTGCAATAAAAAAAACATTGAAATGGAATTATTTTGTTTCGCCCAAAGATTTCAAAATTTTGTCTTGAGCGATGTTAGGTCATCATTATTGTAAGAATAAAAATATCAGTATTTTATAATGGCTATGGAGTATTATACTTAAATTGTTTCATCATTATCATTTCAGCCAGTAGACGTCCACTGTTGGACAAAGGCCTCCCCCAAAGATCTGCACAACGATCGGTCCCGCGCTGCCCGCATCCAGCGGCTTCCCGCGACCCTCACCAGATCGTCAGACCACCTTGTAGGGGGCCTGCCCACGCCATTAAATTGTTTATAATGCATTATAATCTGAAAATTTACACAAAGTTTACAATATTAATCGAATGTCTATAGTGAAAAGGTTAGTGATAATGTATGTAGAGTTTAAGGAAGATTAAATAGAAAATGTATTGTTTTTCCTAATAATATTATACCGAGATAACTATCCTTTGCCACAGAAAGGTTACCTATCTTAAATCCGTAAATTTTAATATGGAATAATATGCTTTTACCGAAAACGGATTGCATTTTTTTACTTTCCATATTATTGTTTACCTGAAATTATTATTACCAGCTAGTCGTTCGAAAACGAACCTAACAAACAGCAGTCGAAGTGCCCAAACTTTCGTGGTCGCTTCGCTCGAACGGTATCATGTTTCAATCGATTATATGGATAGATAGATAGATAGAACACTTTTATTCTCAACTTAACACTTTAAAGAATAACAAACACATACACGCACACACACATAATGGCCTATAATCCTATGGGAAAAGTAAATTCTGTTTTTTAACCCTTGGGGTAATTAAAAAATATGAAGTGAAATAGTTTGCAAAATTAAAATAAGATTTCGACAATATGATTGTAGTTTTTCTGGAAAATGATACTCTTGTTTTGTGAGTTTGTATATTTATGTGATAATGAAGTTCTGACAATAAATACATATTGGAGCTAAATATTATACGAACCGTTTTCGGTTATCTCAAGTTTTAAGATTGAAAAAATTCGGAAGTACGATAGATACCCCACAGAATAAATAAAAAAGTACTTCGTGTTACCGCCTCTTCTGGTGCAAAATTGCATAAAGCGATATTACGTGAACGAGAGATTCAGCTTTCTATGCATTTTGTGGAGAAAATCCTAAAATTTTATTCAGACCACGAATTTTGGCACATAAAATACGGTAGAATCCAATTTCTATGCTTTGAAATTCATAACCTTATGATTTTAAATTCACAGTTTGCATTATAAATATTAACATAAACTCTGAAGTACTTACATACATTATTGCTTGTGCCTTAAAGAATATATTTTTGTATATATATTAACTTATTCATTTATTTTTGGATTATAGTACACTCCCTCCCACTCTCGAATATTCATTAAGATGTTTAGGCGGAAGTTTTTCACACTATTTTTAGATGTAAGAAAATTTTGCTTTATGGTGCCATGGATCATTATTTTAAAAATATCATTTACTGTATTGTGATATTCTAAATATTAATAAACATTATTTTCACGTTAAGGATTATTCATTTTTTTAAGCCTGACAGGTCTACCACTTTTTTCTTTTCAGTTTGCTGTTATCTGCGTGCTGTGGTAAAGTCTTCGTATTGTAACAAAAGTTGACGCAATCTCGTTATGCCTAGCGACTGGATTGTGGATCGTAGTTGTTGTTAACACAGATGATCATTGTCTGTTGAGTGGTGAGCCACTGGCGGCAACCACAACAATAAATGCTATGTTGATCAAATTCTGAATCATGAATCTCAGAGCTTTTTGAAATTAGTAACACTTGATTGATTCAAAAAATTTAGTCTCCATACAATATGAACAAAGGCTCTTAAAACAATTATTATTATTTTTTTGCAATAACATACTACTTATCTACGAGTCTCATAAAATTAGCTTACAAAGCTTCACCTTTTTAATAAATTGTAGTTAGCCCAACATAAACTAAGTGGTTAAACTGGTGGCAAGAGCCCTCGTGACGTCACGCTTCGCCGTAATGGCCGCTAAATTCACGCGAATGTCGCAGTCGAGTGCAATGGAAACGTGCCTGTTGGTTGGGGTAAACACATTTACACAATTAAATTTACGAACCGTCGCTAAACGTGCCAGAACTATGGAAATAGAGCGCACTTGGAATTACACAAATTGATTTAAAATGTTTCAATTATTTTTGAAAAATGATGTGAAGGTTTGATGAAGTGATCATATAAATAATACAAGTAAATAAATACAGAAAACCTGTATGGGACACGTGAGCCCTTGAACTAGCAACAAAGGAATAAATAAAATTCAAAGGTTAAAGCAAAGTAAAAATAAAATGATCACGTACGGTTTTCTCAAAATACTCTTTCAACCCTTCTAAGAATTTTATAAGACATCATTAATAAGAAAGGGTAAATATAATATAGAAGAAGCTCATAAATGAAGAAAAAAAATAAAAAAAAATCAGAAAAACCCTGAAAGGTTAATGTTGCAGCACCAAGAAAGAAATGTGGCTCTCCCAGGCAGAGCTTGAAAAAACCTTTTTTTTCTGGATTAAACTTTACTCAGCTTTGAAATAACATATCTGCGCACCTCTATAGTTTGCTGCACTGCTGACGAATGCTACCCGGAGGAAGCTTTGTTTTCCAGTAATAAATGAAGTTCACAAGTGTTCCGAGGCTCGCTCCACCGGGACTGGTAATTATTCAGCGAATGCACCTCTCCGCGGGTTCCAGCAACACTGACTCCAAATAATTAATTAATGCAGGTATGTTGACTACATTTTATTGTACCTGTTAATATTATTTTTTTACATGATCGGGTAGTTTGTGGAAATAACTACGAATAAATTGACTTACCTATTTGTTATTTATGAAATAAATTTAATTAATACGGAATCATTTTGGCTTGTCTCTAACTATCAACACAAAAAGACTAACCAGACCCAAGTGAGTGCTATATTGATTTATTAAAAGAGAATTGAATCTTTTACCTACTTACAAAAACAAAATGTTTTTAGGGTTCTGTACTAATGAAAGAAAACCGGAACCCATGTAGGATCACTTTTGTGTCTGTCCCTCCGTCCATCCATCTGACGGCGCCAATTTCCTCCAAATTTATTATTTCTTGTACAAACACGAAAAAATATATATTGTGTGTGCTATGCTAGTCAACCAGTCAATTATGTAGAGCAGTGAAGGAGCGGGTATTGTTGGATTCAGCATTGGGCCGCGCCGCCTCACGTCACATTCCACAAATCCTACCTCCTTCACGCCCTCCTCGTTTATTAGCTTTGCTCCTATGTAAGCATTTAAAACTTGCCATATACAATAGTCTTAAAACCAGAAGAATAAATGATAAGATGGTTTTCCCCAGAAGAATAAACTGTGAAACAAGTACAGGTGTTTTAATTACTATGAATACAACGATGTTTCCCCAACTTATATAACTCGCAAATATAAATGATTACAGCTGACATTAAATTAAAATTCTGCAATTAAAAAAAAAATCATAAATATTGAAATTTCATCATACCTACCTAAAAACTAATTTACACCACATTGTCATAATAAATCGGAAAAATATATCGTCAGTTTTTACCCTGACAAAAAAGTCGGGGTGTTATAAGTTTGACGTGTGTGTCTATCTGTCTGTCTGTGGCACCATAGGTAAAAAAATGCGCCGATTTTGATCTAGTTTTTTTTGTTTGCAGAGTGCCACAATCAAGAGTGTTCTTAGATATGACTCAAGAAAATAGCTTCAGCCATTTGAAGATTATCGTCTCTTTTTTAGTAGTTCAAAGGTTTTTTTTTTTTTAATTGACCTATTCTTGTGTCGAAAAGGTACGACCAATCAAGCTTCACCGGACTTGATAGTTGAAAGGATCAAACAAGGGTTTTGTGAGGGGGGTTTTTAATTTTTTTAATTTAATAGTTATTTTAGAATGAGCGTAGATAGTTAAGATTTCTGAAACAGCTTTTTATGAAAATAATACTCAATTTAAGTAAAACTTTAGAGATTATGAAATTCCCAATTACGTTGATTTAACTTGTCTAATTACAATTGATGAAAAAAAATACAAATGCGGTTTCGTGATTGTGATATAATATGGCCCATTGTGTAGAGCTACTTCTAAGAGTCGGGTTCCCTCCCCATTACACGTCCCGAGCTAAATCTCGGAGGTAGGTAACTGAAACCTGCTTCTGGTTTTCAATACCTTCTAAAGTCATTACAGGATTCAGAGTCCATTACATCTCACACTGCTGATATTTCTAGTATTTCTACTCATATGTTTTCCCTCCAATCCCTATTTTTACAGATCTAATGTTTGATCAAATTTTCCAAGTAGATTTTCCCTAGTACTTTAGGTAATTTATTGGTAACATTTTTCTCGTTCGACTCAAAGTTCAAATATTTATTTTTAACCTTACATCACTTAGTTAAGTCGAGGCAAGTTTACAATTTGGCTGTCTTCTGTGGAGAAGAACTCGCCGGAAGAAACTCCACAGGCGCAGACTAAATATTATCAGCTGTCGGGACAAGCGGCGTGTTCTTGTTTCGGAGGCCAAGATTCATTTCGGATCGCTGAGCCAGCGGAGTAAGTATCAGCTGCTAAACTTTTTAGAGAATTGACTTAAATGATGGAAGTATTTTAACATGCCTGCTAACATAATTTTTCGTTGAAGCTACAATAAAATAATTAAATGCGTATTTATTGTATTTCTAACACTAATGTCAGTTTCAAATTTAGCGAGAGGAAGCTGAAAACAACAGCGGAGTCAAATTGCATAAAGTTGACTTTTAAAGTAACAGGAATTTGTGGTTAAAACCCGCCCGCTGACATACAAACGGAGAGTAAATTACAAATCAACTACAACCACTCATACATATAATGCTTCACCTGCTTTGGATCTGATCACAAGCAGTGTATAACTGTTTATAAATTAATGTTAGCTCAGGCAATGATAAAACCATTACAGAATCAAGCAGCATAAGGAGTACCTTTGTGTTTAGTAATGATAAGTTTATTAGTTTAATAAGTTATGCGACATTTAAAACTGAATAAATTGGTTTTATTCACATTATCTGGTTTCTCAATAACTTTTTTATAGCAACTGGAAAATCTTTTAAATCCAGGAACTGTTCATTTAGCCTACAAGATGGAAAAAGCAAGTCTTAAACCAACTAGGACTGAAAAATCTGATTACAGCAGCGGCGCAGGAGCAATTTAATGCCGGAAGCTAAAGCCAAGACGCGACCAGGAAATTATTGATTCCTTGATAAAAACAGAAGTATTCACTAGCTTGATTGTTTGTATATGTCGCAGGGAAATATGGAAATCAGGGATTTCACGAAATCCCTAGGGATATCACGAAATCGCGGAAGATGCCGAATATTCTTGTTTATTACGTCTTCTTACTATAATAATCTAGTGATATGACAAAATATCAATTTATCAGTCAGTAATAATAATAATAATAATAATAATATTTCGTTTAGTGAAACGACATAATAATATCACTGAGTGATAAATTATAATTTTGTCATATCACTAGATTATTTTAGTAAGAGGACGTAATAAAGAAGAGAATTCGGCATCTTCCGCGATTTCGTGATATCCCTAGGGATTTCGTGAAATCCCTGATATCCTCAATTCCCCGCGACATATATACTTATATATTACGCTTCAGACTATTTGCATACAATTTTACCAAAAGGACTAATAAAGTAAAGAATAAGATCCAACTGGCTCTGTACTACTAATAGTTTATAAAACTATTTAAAAATTACTACCATCTTAACCACTATATACAGAAATATATATATACTTACGGTTTTTTTATATTTATATACGTAACTCTGATTCTGCCGTATGAGCGTCGTATTATAAATAAAATAAGTAAGTATGATTTGAAACTCATTATTACCCTCCCCAGTTTCTCTTCCGGAATAAAATAACTGCTTAATATACACAAATCGAAACTTCATAATATAATTTAATCATCCAATGAAACCGGGAACAGATGTTACGAGAAACCTAAGGAATAAGTGATACGTTCGCAGTAGGAACAATCCGCCGAACAGTTGCAAACTCAACTGGAGCACGTTTGTTCGGGCGCGGCCCGTTGACTTTGACTATCCGATCGTTATCGTTGGCCGACCGAACCAACTTTGTTAGTACAGGGATTTACTTTTAAACTTCAGTTAAGCTGTGTAATTGCAAAGTAAATAGTGCCCTTCAGCCTACTGCCGCAAACTTCGTGATGGATCACTGGAGTGGAGCCCATATCAGATCGATATCAAATTCTTTGTAGGAATTCTGGGTACAGTGTGTAATCAAATCGTATTCATATCCTTTTAAATGTTTAATGTAAATGTGAAAGTATTATTGCCTTTGGTTAAAAACATGGTATTGGAAAAATGTAAAACATTGTAAAAAATCTAAACTCATTAGTGAAATAAAACTTAATACCTTGAAAAATAAGTTAGAGCTTGTACAACTATTTTATTTCACAACGATATACAATATACAAATTCTGTGTCTTGAAGGCTCTCACGATGAATGTGCTTAGAAATATTTATTTATATTCTCATCAGAGGTGAAACTTCAGTCTCAATAAGAAATGTTATTACGAATTTGCTATTACTTACAAACATAACATTTAAAATCGTAATTTTCAGTGTCGATAATGCGATTAATCCTGCCCTAGTTTAGCTACCAGTACGAGTATTACGATGTACCAAGGGTCCCATATCGTGAACCATCGTATTGTTTTCCTGGAATTAAACCAGGCCCTTGTCAGCGCTCTTGAACAAAAAGTCAAGTCCGGTGAAGCTTGATCGATCGTATCTTTTCGACACAAGCTCAAGTCAATTAAAAAAAAAGAACAAAAAGAGTCTCTATTTCAAAGATATAAAAGTCCTTATTATAAGACTACTAGTGTTGTTGCAGGTTGTACGTACAGTAACCAGCACATGCAGCTGGACATATTGACCTTGTGAGCGCCCGTATTCCTTTTCGATAGGGGTGAATTTCGTAGTGCGCGTGTCTAGCCGCATGTGCTGGCTTCTGTACATATTGTGAGCGATGTTCGGGAACCTATCTATCAATGGCTGGTGATTGTATCGTCAACAGTCAAGTGGGCTATGGAGAGCTTTAATATTCGACGACTGATTGGGAAATACATATTTTGTGAAGTTAAAACTGATTCAATTTTGTTGTTTGTTTCATATTTCTTTCCTTCAAGTACTTTTTAATTATTTTTTGTACAGTTGTTGACTATTTTGATAAATTAAAACTAATTTAAAAGTGTATTCAAGTAATTTCAAAATAATTTGCCCACTGCTAAGATTCACTATATGGGTGTTTCTTAATAATATAGCAACTGTATTACTACATCTATGACTATAGATTAATCATCTCTGCTTTTTGTACATCTAAACCTAATGGATTTTTTTTTTCAATACATAATTTATATGACGATAAAAATAGCATCGTCATTTTGACACAACATTTTAGAGATTTTACAATCCCACTTTAATAGAACTTTGATATGTCGAATTTGAGTCACACACAAGTGTAGTAAGTCAGTAAAAAAAAGAAATAAAACACTATGTAGTTAGAAAAAAAAAAAAAAAAAAACTTTAATTTAAGAGGGTTGTCAAAAGCACCTCCGCAGTTTTCTCTGAAAAGTGTCGGGGACCGGGCCCCGCGGCGCCGGGCGGACCCCCGCGGCGGCCCTAATAAAGGACAGCTTAATTAAGTAAAGCCAACGAGTATATTTAAAGATGGCGGACACAAACCGGCGTTCATGCGGTGGTCGTAGTGCTGTCGTAGTGCATAAAAAAACCTTACTTAATTATTGAAAAATAAAAAATACCTAAATTTGTCGCCTTGGCCGGCCTTAAAGTCAAGTTTCTGTGGATCAATAAACTTTAAAAAAGCAAGCAAGAAAATTAAAAGTATGTAGATATATTATATCAGTAAAAGATATATAATTTGTACTTTTAAGGAGATTTGGTACATTCTTCAAATCGACGTTTAGTAACTTTTCAACGCACGATGTACTCAACTTTGAAAGAAAAATATTTTTCAACATTCGTGTTCTCACTTACACCATAACATAAAATTTTTATTGAACTGATAAACCAGTTAATTTTATTTTTCTTTGTGTTACTGCGCAAAATCTGACCTTGCGTAAAATGTGTCTTTATAACTAAATCAACTTATGTTCAGAACACATTATATACTTAATTAAACTGAGCGTTCGCGCCGCCGCCCGTGTGCGCGTTAACAAGTCATGGCGAAAACCTTTGCTTCCATAATTTTATTCAGCACTTTAGACACAGCGTTCATATTTCCTCAGGTAAACGCAGGAGGTGGCAAGATGAAAAGGTCCTCCCTTTTCAACCCTAGATTAATTATACGTCGCGTATTTGAAAACTCCTACTCAAGTTTTCTTTATGGAATTGATAATATTTCACAAATGCAAAAATAATTATTTTGTCAAGTTGTGACTTACTTGATTATGGTTCATCATTAAAATATTTGTTAGCCTGTAAAAAAATACTACTTATAGCATCAAAAACTCTGATAAATACGTTACTTACCCTACTTCTACAAGAGTTCATTCAGTTTTTCTTGTGTGAATGTTAAGGTAGTCATTATTCTTTCGAAAATTATGTTTATTAATAATGTCCGAATAATATTGATAGTTTTTTATAGGAATGTTATAGTTCTTGTATTACTCTTCAATTAAAAAATTAAATTGTAGAGTTCTTAATTCTAAGTCCTAAAAATTTTTATTAAAATCAAACACACGTCACCTTTGTTGTTTTTAACCCCGATTGTTTCTCTGCTTCAAAAGGATTTTCTAAGTACGCTTCCAATATAACGATCGCCTATGAATATGAGACAATTCATTAAGTTCTGTTAATTAGTAGAGCTGATGTTCCCAGGTACGTTGATAATAGTTTGATCAATAAATCCTTCCGTACGTTCAAAAATATTTTTATTAAGTACATTTTTTTTACATAAAAATAAGAGAAACACAAAAACTAATTAAAAAACTTAGTTAAGAAAATGATGCTGTGAAAATGGTAAAAGAGTGGACACAGACACAAAAAAACTGAACTTACTGTTGCTTGCTTGCTTTACATGGTGGTTTTTGTTTGTAAATCTACGTGTACCCCACAAACCCTGGTCAGAATTATTGAGGCTTCTGGCTCTTACAACGACTATATGAGTAAACTGTAGCCAGAATCAATGGTTTCAAAATCAAAATTAATCATAAAGTTTTTGTTCGAAATAAGATTACAAAAATCTCTTTTCGACGTCAAAGTTTAATGAAGTTACTAAGTTTTGCTTTAACCAAGGCTGACTCTCGTCTTACACTAATGGAGAATATACTCATAAAATAAAAGAGCTTTTGAACATAACTGACATGTTTGCGCAATGTGTGCGCTGCTGTGAAGAAAAACCCGCCGAAGAAACTCTGCAGGTTTGCTTTTGCTTACTGTAAAGATAGTGGTAAAATGAAGGTTAGACTATATTTTTTGACTATATGGTTTAATACAATATGGTTTACAATACTACAATATGGTTTAATAACTCGTCTTTACAATAATTCATTGTAAGACTCGAACACGTGATCAATTGATCATCAATATAGTGAACACATTAAAATTCAAAAAACTTTTCATAATATTGGCGCAGATTCAGCGGCATTACCCTAAATTTGCATTGGATTTCGGCGGAAGAATTTTCCTTCTGTGTGGCTTTGTGGAGCCGAGCCAATCACGGAGCGCAGTCACGGCCACACGATTCCCGCAGGAAGTGTTAGCACCAGAAGCTGGCTGCGGCTCCAAAGCTATTTGGAAATCGCCTGCTGGTTGATATAAGTGAGGAGTTGCCAAGACATGAAATCGTTATGTTATGAATGAGAAAGAATTTATTGGCTCCCTCTGTTGCATGAAGTAACTAAAGTTTTTTTTTTTTGATATGGGTAAAATACAGTACATACTTAAACGTATGCGATGATCTTTCCGGCGGTTTTTGACAAAGGACTATAGTTACAGTTAAAGGTATAGTTTACAGGTAAACAAAAAGAAACCCAAACACGCAAAACATTGATCTAGCGTAACCCACCCACGTTTTTCGTAAAAATAGTTTATAATAATTATTATTTTCTTACTTTTAAATATTCGTTGTAATAAAATAATAATATCGCCACCATAAACGCCACCTTTGAGTTGCCAGCTATGAATTAAATAGCTCCTGGTTTTTTATTATTATTTGTAAAACTTCTAAAATGTTGAATTTCTGACTCCTAAACAGGTAGAAATGAAAATTTTTAAAATTATTTTATATAACCTGTGTGAATTAATATCAGTTTCGAATGCTAGTGGTCCTGTTAGTTCCCTCCACGCGAGTCTCCGCCGTGCGCTGCCAAGCGCCTCCCGAACTCCCCATGAATTATTCAGGCCCGGCTGATCTCCGTACCTAATATTTGGATCGTAGGAAGCATTTGGTCATACATTTACTAAACTGTCGACTAAAACGAAATATTTGAAACCCTCAAAACATTATTTTAAAAATAATTACCTAATTATAACTTGCTTTCAATTTTGCTTTTCATTACCCAGGTTGTTTAGGTTGCAACTTTGCAAGTTAATACATACTCGTACAGGTTAAAAATCAAAATCGATCAAAGTGATATTTGACAGAACTAAGTGTGTATGCTTTTTGGGAATAACTTCTGAAAAAAAAGAGATGTATAAATGTTTGTTCAATAATTTAGTAATTACGATTCAAAATCTTGAACCCGAGTTTTATAAGCAAACTAATTAATTACTAGGTTGCTGAGCAAACGAGATCCACCATAACCAGATCCAGATTTACGGCCACGTAGCCTAGTTGGTAGTACTGTAACGAGGTGCATTGCATGGTACCGTACCATACCGTAATAACCGTAATGTGCGATTAGTGTTTGTTACAAAAGAATTGTTTCGGAGTATATTATAAAAAATAATCCGTGCCTATTGCGTTTCTTTTAAACGCTCAGTGCGTCGAGTTCTCATCATCTTCATCTCCATCTTCGGGTTGACGCTCCGCAGGCGTGCCGCGGGCGTGACAGTACGTTTGACTAACACAGTGACTCGGGTTATGTCAGGTTTTGATTTGATGAGCACTTGTGTTTGCCCTGTGTCTGAATGTTGTATAATTTATATTATATATATCAAGTATATCAGCTACTTGACACCAATTTTGTACAGGCTCTGCCTAGTTTGAGGTCAGATGGCCGTATGTGACATGTCCCCAAATCATATCAGAGACAGTCTACATGAACGGGCGTCATTCGCGCGAGCACTCACTTTCTGTTCGGCATTTCCGGGTGCAGCGCCGTGCTGGGCGAGTTCTAGAGGTATTTTTGTCGATACGCGCATTGTAAGTGTTTCACTTTATTCTAATTTCATTGTTGTTTTGGATACTTAAAAATTATTTTGACTTGCAACTATTTTTATAAATAATTTTCGGGGGTAATCCCTAAAAATAGAAATGCCATCTTCAAAATTATGACCAAAATAAACTATGACCAAGTAATATAATATTGGCCCGCGCGGCCGCACCGCAATGTACCCCGCGGATCGCGCGGCTCCGCATATTCCGGGAGTGGGACGCTCCGCCCGAATCAAGTTTCTGAATAATTGAATGCTTACTTGCAAACTTCCTGAGCATCATATTATTATAAGTAGGTTATTTTTTGTTACTTGTATTTTTTGTACTCATACAAAATGCATTTTGTTGATACAAAAAAAAACAGTTTCAAAGAATTGAGATCCATAATTGAGTTAAGTATACAATACAACTGGTATGTATTTCTTATTGGTTTCTAAGTTAAAGGTATTATTTGTCAAGTTCGGTAGCACAATGATCAGAACTCAAAAACACGGAAACGAAAGTTTTAAAATGTTCGCAAGTATCATTATTTAGCAAACAATAGCGTACTCTCGTTATTACAAACAAGTTCGGTTTCCGGAAACATCTTCGAAATGGAGGTTTCGAGGAAATTCTTCTTGAGTTTCAATAATAAAACAGTTTGAATAGCTGTTAAACAATAGCGTGTTGTTATCAGTCCGGTTTCGAGAAGAAAGAGTACTTATCTTAGTACTATCAAAGTTAAAAGCTGAGATGTTCTTGGATTTTTTAAGCATGTTTAGTTATGGCATTGTGCATGAAAATAGGCTCTGCTATGTGTTAGCGGTAACTACTCGTAAAAGTCTATCTTAGTTTATCGTTAGCAGCTCTGAAAATGCTGGAAAATACCATTTAGATATTAAGTAGTCCGTCGACTTCAAAGAAACATTCGCACAAAGCTTCTAGATTAATCTTCTTAGTCAAGAATATTGGCAGATATAATTAATAGCATGAAAATAAATTTGATGAATGCAATGGTAAGTAATAAACAGACAGAATGACGTTACAAGCAATTAATGGGATTTAAAAAATGTAATTGAACATAAATTTGTATGTGAGGATGTATTCAGAAGATCTACAAACAACAAAACTTGTCTACTACAAAATGTTATCCAAATATGTTTAACTATAGCAAAATAAAAGAACCTCAATACTTTTGCCACATAAGTATTTAATATCTATAATTTTAGGAATTAATAAACAAATTAAATTCGTATTTATTTTTTGCTTAAAAAATAATAATATTTTAAAAGTAAACTAACGAAGGTAAGTAAAGAGCAAGAGAGGATAGGAGAGAAGAGAGAGAGAGAGCAGGAATGAAGATGAGAGAGGGGGAGATATTATGTATAAATGTGGTAAATTCTTTTGTGATCATAATGTTACTCGTATCACAAATCTACATAACATTTGCCTTTAATATATTTTAACGTCATTCGTACAATAATCAAACAACGAACGAATTGGCAATATTCTTTATTGAATAATAATTTTATTATCATAAAAAACAAATGTAATATCCCACTGAATCCAATAAATCATCCCCGAGACGTCATTGAGATGGATCGCACTGTAATTTCTGTTTATTTATCTACAAGCATCCTTCCCAACACGGGTATCTCAATCTCGTCGAAGTTAATATACAATTCCAATATTTTTTATGTTTCTTTTATTGATACTTCTGTATCTTGTGCGTGGGCGCCTTACATAGTAAAAGAATTATGAATAAAGATTTTTGTTTGCTAAATGTACTTTACTATAATAAAATATTAATTCAGCAGATGGGAATTTGTACAAAAAAATATTATTATGAAATTTTGCTAAAGCAATTATTTATTCTGTGCTCAAATGACGTCATTACAGTTACTAATCTTAGAGAATATAAATTACTAATGAATCATTTGGAAGCTCTAGATGTTTTTTTTTTAAGGTTACTGCATATCCCTGTTATAAAATTAATGTCATTAATCCGATACAATTAGAGGTTTTTGATTTTTTTGGCTTAACAAAGGTTTCATAAAGGTTTCTAAAGACAAACACTGTAGGTAACAATATAAGTTTCAACAGTGTAAAGTGTAGTAGCACGTAGTAGTAAAAACATTGAAATCTAACTAAGGTAAGATTGTATTATAACTTATTTTTTAACACACTAAAGACTTATACTGGATCCAGTAATTATTAAATTTATTATTATGACATCCATCACACAAATGTACAAATTCGTAGAAAAAGAGAACACATACATATCTATTTATATATTGTGCCATATTTAATGAGCTCTTGCCGACGTAATCGCATAAAGTTTCATATAAAATGAATTGTAGCAGTTCTTTGCAGTCACATTGCTCACTACTCAGCGCAAAACCAATTTATATTTAAATAAATTGAAGTTCACCATTCATTTAACGTGCTTCAACCATATGGACGTATAATTTAAAATATTTAAACTCTTAGATGCGGATAAAGTGTATTGTATAGGTAGGTATACATCCATTAAGTGGATAGGCGAATTATCAGCAAACAATTCAGCAGTATGATAGACAAACAGTTTAGTTTGATTGGTTGTTTGTTCGCGCAGTTATGGCGGCGGCGCCCGGCGCCCGCGCTGCGGCGACCGCACTGCGCTGATTACTAACCATTGTGCGTCCAAATTCTGAATTACACTTGTAATTATCTAGATACGACAAACGAACAGTTTTGAGATGTCTTTTCTGTTACTAAATTTATAATAAACTATCTGTCCGCTAGTTAGTTACAAATGTGAACTATACAATTTCTATCACATTGCCTACGCAATGTACAGTATTGTACAGTTAATATTCATAAGTGAAGTATCACGTTTTACATATTAATTTTTTTTTCCTAAAGAATGATCACGTAAACAGTGTACGGGACTCACGCGTTGGTAACTCACGTCGTTTCCAGCAGTAGTAGATCAGTGTGAGCGCAGCGTTGTGTCAGCAATGTCAGCATGCGGTCTGCAGCTCTTCAATCAAGCCCTTTCAGCGGCTGGACGCCGGCGACGAGCCTTACAGTCCTCACCTACTGCGATAACCAATGCAGGCTACACCTATGCTCTTTGTAAACGCAACATGCTTCAGTTACAATGCTCGCCAATCGTAGACAAGGATTTTTGTAGCTTGTGATGAATTTGCATTAGTTGTGATTTAGAAGTAGAATTAGTTTGGCTGATTCTACAATCCACGCTTATAATGATTTTTTCATGCAATATAAGTACAATTAACCTTGTACTGGTGTTTTTTTAATATAATATAACTCAATCAAGTGACGACAATTTCTGTAGACAGTAAAGTGGCTTTTTTATGTATGAATCCTACTATCGGTGGTTTATTTTATCTAAACATTCAAATCCGTTTAAATATTGATCGTGAAAGTAGATCAGCAAACTGATTGACGAATATTTAAAATTCATTCATTTGAAAGCCATTTTAATTCACTTCAGAAGAATATCTACACGGAAACATCAAATTAAATTCAAATGTGTTGTTTGTCTCACTAGCAACTTTTCAATAACGGAAAGAACATTACAAAGAGATATGTAAATACAAATTCCCAAGTTAAAACAGAAGCCAAGTTTGAAAGTAAAATACTGTTTGTCAAAAACGGAAGTAAAAACAAACTTAAAACATAATTTGGAAGCTGTAACATTCCCTAACGACCTCAACTTGTTTGGAATTATGCTCAAAGGAAAACTATTTGGTACCGCTGCCAGCGACCGTACTTTACACATTGTACAATTTCTGAAAATATTGAAATACTGAAACATTTCATATTACTGGCGTACGAAGTTATAAATTGTTTTTTCATATACAAGATTATACTTTCGGAAACGATTTAAACATATGTACGCTCTTTCCTATTAAATGTAACCAAATGTCCATTAATAGAACATTTAATGTGAAATGTATTTATTATAAATGTTGAATGTACGAGTATTTTTATTGTATTGCATTGTACCTTCAGTCATCCCGTCCCAAAGTATTGCATTCAATCCCAATTCACGTCAAACAAGTGCTACTGTGAATAACGAAGACTTTATTCCTAGTTTCGCTAGTTTGAGCGCATGAAGATTTTCAATTTGTCGCTTTTTCTCGGTGAACAGGATGTTTTAGTAGCTGGAGCAAACCCGGGCGCAGCTGACTGAGTAGCTTCATTTGAAGGGGAACTACTTTTATTTGCTTCGCTTTGTCTCGCTGCGGGAGTGGAGGTGAGCAAAAGAGAGGTAAGACTAGGTCTGTCAACAGACTAAATATAAAGTTATAACAATTTATTTCAGACTACTCTATATTTATGATGTTCCTGTAGGAATTTTTATTTATTTCAATTTCGGAATATAGATAAGAATCTACCGAAAATAAGCCGTTAAATCAGTAAGTCCGGTCAAGTAAGTAAGTAAGTTTACGATCTTTCGAGATAGATTATAATCCAACGGTATTTACAATGTTAAGGTGACAATATAATATATAAATGTATACCACGCTCTTGATAAACCAAGTGTTTTAACTTAAAACCAAATTTATATTTTCCTAACAATAATTAGCTAACAAAAATGGCTGGCAAAAAAAAACACTATCCTAATAATCTTTCAACAAAATCCAATTTATATTAAGTCTCGTATTCTCTACACAATGCTCGGTAAAACACTTTGTTAGGGTTGTATCTGTAACAGTGATCAGCACCGATCTATATAACAATAACCCGGCGATAACAGCTCGTTTACCCGCATCCACTCCCAACCCTGGGCCTGCTACAAATAGACAACATCTATTCTATACGAAAATTATACCAGCTGGAACAATGTTCTCGAATGCGATTAATAAAATATGTATGTAGTTACACATTTGTTCGTCGTGTGGGTATTTAGATTGACAGTCTCTGGCGGCGTCAAAGCAAGTCTTTGTCGCCTAAATTTATGATTAAATAAATCAGACTGAAAAACAGAAGTTACTCGTAGTTTTAAAAACACTTTTGCTTGTTTCACATAAAATTTATTTTTTTATTTACTTTGGATTACTTTTATTGTTTTTTTAAATAATACTTTGTATTATTGTGAAATTAGAGTGTGATATGTATGAGGGAAACAGACTAGACCCCTGATGATGCTCATACTCTTTACCGCATAAACTACTAACTAAATGGATTATGACTTATACATCAGAATAACACATAGGCTACATTTTACCTTGATAAAATACCTCGTTCCCACGGGAAAAACTGGTAATGTAGGCAGAGCCGCGGTGCGGAAAGCTAGTAAAGTATATAATTCAATTTCATTAGTTATTTTCATCTGACAAAGGGATAACGCCGCGATTATAGAAGGCTCCTCTTTTGTTCGACTCGATTAGTAAACAATTCTAATATTACTTACCGAGACTACGGTGTTTGTTCTGTATCATTGTTTATTTTGTATTGTATTATGATCATTGTTTTAACAAGGTTTTGGAATACTGAACAGTGAATCTCTTCTCTAATTTATAGATCAAAAAATCTAAGCAATAATCATGGGTTTTTAAATCACTTAATGACATCATACGTGAACAGCTTTGTTTAAACCACAGAGTTGCCAGTAACTATGGCTGCCTATATTCTTTGCTTCTCTATTTCGATATTGAAGTCTCCACTAGGCTTATTGATTCTTTGCACCATTGTATTTTTCCTGTAATGTTGTTGAATATATCATAATCAAAGTAAAACTAACAGCGACATCTGTTGGCTATGTGTGTCAGTTTCGAGATCGTATTTAAACGCGGTAATCCGCGATCCGTCAGCGGTCGGCGCGCGAGCTGTTGGCTGCCGGCCGGCATGATCGCGGGATTACGATCCCTCACTCATTGCTCAGCGCTCAGCGGGATAAAGAGTATAGTGATGAGTTCAATGCCTGAGAGGCCAGTGTTCAACTTCTGTTCTACCACCTTTGCAAAGCTGAAGTTGTCGATAGCATCGGATACTCGACATGTAGGTAACGATTCCTTTCATGAGTTTTTATTTCTGAATAGTGCGTGGTTTATGGATCTAGGAGGTAGCCCATTGTTTAGAAAAGGAAGAAACTGTATTTTTTCACAAATGTAGGTATGCTTACTTAATGTTTGTGTCACATAATCATGCTTTACTTGATTTGCCTGGCATGCAAGAGTTCTAATCTCTGAATTTTCAGATAATTTTTAACGGCACTAAGATCCTCGTTAAAACGCTGATGTATGTATAGGACGAGGATAGCATACTATTAGTTAGATTAATATTCTTGTGAGTGCAGTAAAACATCTTTGTTTAACAGCAAGAAATTTAAACTTGAAATATCTCGCAGAACAAAGTCTTGAAGCTGAAAACGACTGTTTATTTATTCATCAAAGAAGTTTCAACTGTTTCTTTTAGCTTTGACCGTTTTTTGCTTCGAGAATTTTAATACTAGTAAAATGTTTGCTTTTAGTCACGATTTGCATTTCTCTTAGCGACGAGAAAGTCTGCTAACAGGACTTTTAATATTTGATACTTTGATTTTATGATTTCGTTTTAAATTTTCACGAAATCTCGAGTTTGCGATAAAACAGGGTAAGAAAATGACTATTTTAATTTTAAAGCTATTGAACTCTACTTTTTAATAAGTAACACGTGATTATCAGATTTAAAAAATCTTTGACTTAACTACACGTAGAGGATGATATGTATGTTCAGTTGGATATAGAAAATGTCTTGTTAAAAAATTACTAGGTAATCTAAACTTTAGTCGTAATAGCAAGTCATATTGTTGCAATAGTCAAGCGTCTGCAATTTATATTTCACGCCTTTTCTATCAGCATAATAAGGTTCAATACCTGTAGAGTGGCCAGTACTTATTTTAGGCTACCTAACTTTAAATCTAGCGCCAATCTAGGTGTATTGGGCAGTGTCCAGGGGGTTGTTGGTGGGGAAGTGGGGAAGTGGGGGTTGTATCGCGTCATCCATCACTGGAGATCGCCGCGCCACATCGATCAGTGTCGCCCGCTGGCCGCACGCCTGAAGATGTGCTAACTGTACACTATTCCAGTTTGGAGGTTCCAGGTGCTACTACTGTTCAATATTATGACTTCACACACAATAAAAGTAAATAACAAAATCTTCCTTAAAAGCAAACGTTGTATACTTGAGGACTTTCTTGAAAGTATTTAATTCCACAGAAGATTTGTTTAAAGTGCGGATCGCAGTTACCATTGGTCGCATAGGTTGTGTACATTTATTAAGTTAGGGACCACATATTTTAGTAATAAATATACACACTTTTTTGTCAAATCGGTTTGCGTTGAAATATAATGGCATACATGTTTTGAAATATCTCAGAAACTGAATCAGCAAAATAAATAATAATATTATGTTAATAATAATAAAAAGTACGAAATTCGAGTGCGCTTTTTCTGGAATAACATTAAATGTTATACTATAACTAAAAAAATTTTTTAGTTATAGTATTTTGGCGAGGCGAAGTGAGTTGTACCACGTTGTACCTAAACTTGTGATAAACAAATGTAAAAACACGCTAAAATAAGTTTGCGTGTGTGTTAGTTTCTACGCGCCCACAAACATAATTGAACTTGGTTACCACAGGCACAGAAGAAAATAATAGTACTACCCGTACCACAGGTAAAGCGCGTCGCTTTGTGATATAACTGTACTATACTTTACTTCATAGCACTACAGTTTTTTCGTACTCCGTGTGAGCAGCAATTTCAGGCGGTATAATCTGGAGCTGTAGACTTCTTTATCACCTTTTCAATTCAGCTGCTATTCGAGTGCACCATGTGGTCCGATGGCGCTCAACTTTCAAAAGGCCAACTAAAGCCAAGAATAAAAGCGCTTTCAAACGATTCAATAGCAGTGATCAAACTGCTTGGATATGAAAAATTTAATAGAATCTTTGGCCGCGTGAAAGCAGAATTTCATTTGATATAAACGCTCTAATGTTCAATCATTTCAGAGTTTTTAATCATTTGAATCTTTTCTGACCGAACAAACTCTCAACCATAAATTAAATCTGAAATTTTAAGGCGGCACCTGGAAAATTTTAGTGTTCTTTGACTCGTCAGTACTCGTAATCTATAAGAGTAAGTTAGTTAATTTTTAGATATACATTATTTGATCATATTATCTCAAGACTCTATTCACTGAAAACACGTTTGCTGAAAATTTTATCGATAGAACATTAAGCCAAAGTTGCACCTTCTATTATCTTTTTTCGCTTTGTATAGGTAAACGGCAATGAATTGGATGCTGAAACGTGGTCATAAGTATGGGTTTCAACTTTATTAATGTCTCATATCGAAACATTTTTATTATGTGCATTACTTTTTGTATAAATGGACACCAAAGAATTTGGCACTTACGCTGTTTAGTTCTAGCGCGCAACAGCATACCTTTCTCTGTTATACACGTACGGCACTGCTTAGCGTCATCACTTTCCCGCACTGATCAGTCGTCCGCTTACCTTTGCCGACGACGGACCTGCGCTAGGCGATCGCAAATTGCACCGGCGAAATCGAAAATAATTTATTACTAAGATGGGAAACAAACGCCGTCCAAAAAATAAAAAAAAGGCAGATTTGGCAAGAAAACGGAGACTTATGCTTGAAATAAGAAAAAAAACTAAGTACATGCTTTTTTTAAATTAACATGGTCATCTGCATAATATTGCACCACTGAAGGGTTAACTTTCTCTATATAGACCTTGAACTTTCCTGAGACATGCGCAAAACAGTACGTTATAATGCCATATCACATTACTCATTACTTTCGAAAAGGTGATATCACCCCGTACCATTACACATCACCCAAAACATTACCCGAAATGTTCTATGAAAATCACTTTGTTTATAAGGCAGAGTATTACGATGTGCGTGTTCAGTTTCAATGGCTAGACGGCTCTTGACTGTAGGTAATGAGTCTCGAACCCGCACTTACCTACGAACCACTATGCCACTGACGACGCTCCATCTAATCGATACGTTTGAATAATGTAATTGCGTGAAATAAAATAAACTACAACGAAATAATATACAATACAATACGTAAAGACACGCTCTTTTCCCTAACGGGGTGAGCAGAGTTTTAGTAATCATAGGGAGCCCTAACTAATACAAAATTCTCGTGTCACAGTGTTCGATTCCATACTCCTCCGAAACGGCTGGACCGATTCTCATGAAATTTTGTGAGCGTATTCAGTAGGTCTGAGAATCGGAAAACATCTATTTCTCATACAAGTCAAAGTCGAAGTCAAAGTCCAAAGTCCAAAGTCCAAAGTCCAAAGTCCAAAGTCCAAAGTCCAAAGTCCAAAGTCCAAAGTCCAAAGTCCAAAGTCCAAAGTCCAAAGTCCAAAGTCCAAAGTCCAAAGTCCAAAGTCCAAAGTCCAAAGTCCAAAGTCCAAAGTCCAAAGTCCAAAGTCCAAAGTCCAAAGTCCAAAGTCCAAAGTCCAAAGTCCAAAGTCCAAAGTCCAAAGTCCAAAGTCCAAAGTCAAAGTCAAAGTCAAAGTCAAAGTCAAAGTCAAAGTCAAAGTCAAAGTCAAAGTCAAAGTCAAAGTCAGTGTCAGTGTCAGTGTCAGTGTCAGTGTCAGTGTCAGTGTCAGTGTCAGTGTCAGTGTCAGTGTCAGTGTCAGTGTCAGTGTCAGTGTCAGTGTCAGTGTCAGTGTCAGTGTCAGTGTCATTGTCAGTGTCAGTGTCAGTGTCAGTGTCAGTGTCAGTGTCAGTGTCAGTGTCAGTGTCAGTGTCAGTGTCAGTGTCAGTGTCAGTGTCAGTGTCAGTGTCAGTGTCAGTGTCAGTGTCAGTGTCAGTGTCAGTGTCAGTGTCAGTGTCAGTGTCAGTGTCAGTGTCAGTGTCAGTGTCAGTGTCAGTGTCAGTGTCAGTGTCAGTGTCAGTGTCAGTGTCAGTGTCAGTGTCAGTGTCAGTGTCAGTGTCAGTGTCAGTGTCAGTGTCAGTGTCAGTGTCAGTGTCAGTGTCAGTGTCAGTGTCAGTGTCAGTGTCAGTGTCAGAGTCAGAGTCAGAGTCAGAGTCAGTTGTCAGAGTCAGTGTCAGTGTCAGTGTCAGTGTCAGTGTCAGTGTCAGTGTCAGTGTCAGTGTCAGTGTCAGTGTCAGTGTCAGAGTCAGAGTCAGTTGTCAGAGTCAGTGTCAGTGTCAGTGTCAGTGTCAGTGTCAGTGTCAGTGTCAGTGTCAGTGTCAGTGTCAGTGTCAGTGTCAGTGTCAGTGTCAGTGTCAGTGTCAGTGTCAGTGTCAGTGTCAAGGTCAGTGTCAGTGTCAGTGTCAATGTCAATGTCAATGTCAATGTCAATGTCAAAGTAAAAGTCAATGTCGAAAGTCGAAAGTCGAAAGTCGAAAGTCAAAGTCAAAGTCACAACAACAACAACAAAAATAAACTCAATAGAAATAAACTCAAAATAAAAAGATAAACAATCAAATAAAATCTATATTATAATAAAACTGTAGAGGTCAAATGTTTGTACATAGAAAAAATAATTTTGATTCGTATAAGGGTAAATGGAAAGGAATAAACAAATATAGCAGTTTATCGTACTATCTCTTTATTAGGATACACAGTATACAGTATTTACTAAGACAAATACTACAATTATAGTATAAATTCTAGCTCTGCTCTGTTCCAACAAAGCGTGGCTAAGTTAAGCGCGCGGTATTTTAAACTGACGGACTCGGCGGCTCCCCGAGCCCCGCGGGGGGTGCGCCCCGCGTCGCACGTCTAGACCACGCCTCCAATGCGCTTTTATTTTTTCGAGGTGCGGCCTTAAGATAAGCCACATTGTGATAATATTTATGTCAGGAGTAGAAAAAGCTTGTTATAGTGAAGTAGCATCTAATAACTAAAAGTCAAGGTGAAATTTCTTTATTCATTACAGTCTTTACAATACACCTTATTACGTCATATGATGCATATCAGAAGTTAAAAAGCTTTTCTCAAACCAAGACCCGATCTCATCTCAAACTAATGTACTAATCTAAGCAATAAAAAAGGGATAAAACAATCTAAAAGAGGCGATGCGATATCAGTTTGATGAACATAACTGGCGCGTTCGCGCAATGTGTGCACTGCTGTGGAGAAGAACCCGCCGAAGAAACTCCACAGTGTCATACATCTAAATTTCACAAATACAAATAAAAGATAACCTAAACCTAATACTTGATGGGAAATACGAAGAATTTGATAAGTCAAAGTCTGTACCAAATGTCTACTGGTTTAGAGTATCAAAGTAACTTTAAAATCTAACTGGTATTTTCCTCGCGGAATCTCTTGGTCTGTATTTACCCAGCATTTGACTTGCATCATGTTGCTGGAGCGAGCGTAGCGCCTGGGTGGCCTGGGAGACGGCGAGGGCAGGAATAACATCAAAGATAAGATTTAAGTACGTACTATCAGCAAAGTTCCCGCTAGCCCAGTTTAAAAATATTTCCCTTGCACGTGATAGAAGAAGGGTTATTTAAGGCTTTGACGGATTTCAGTTTTTAATAAAAACACGTGGTTATCGTCCGGGCTCTATAATTCGACTGCTCACAAACGTCTCTTACTCTCTAGGGTTTGTTTACATTAATGTTCCTATAGCTATGACTATATCTACTTATGCTACATACAGTGGCGGCTGTCACGGCCTTCCTGCCCAGGCTTCGTTCTCGAAGCCCATTCACATCACCAAATCCCATCATTAGACCTGAAATGAGACTTACATTATTATACAACATAGAGGTATTTACTAAAATGCCCTCCATTGGCAATTATTTTTCTGCCCTCAATTGGCAATTTTTTTTTTCTGCCCTCAATTGGCAATTTTTTTTCTGCCCTCAATCGGCAAATTTTTTTCTGCCCTCAACTGGCAATTAGTTATCTGCCCTCAACTGGCAATTTGATATTGTTTAAATTATTTATTTATCTTCATTTTTGACTTCATAATTTATTCTTAACATTTGTTAAGATATGAAGTTTCAAACAAGGCCTGAGTTTTTTTTTATAAAAACTCTTCCTTGTTGACAACCATTTTTGTATTTATTTATTTTCATTTTTGACTTCATAATTTATTCTTAACATTTGTTAAGATATGAAGTTTCAAACAAGGCCTGAGTTTTATTATAAAAACACTTCCTTGTTGACACCCATTTTTGTATTTATTTATTTTAATTTTTGACTTCATAATTTATTCTTAACATTTGTTAAGATATGAAGTTTCAAACAAGGCCTGAGTTTTATTATAAAAACACTTCCTTGTTGACACCCATTTTTGTATTTATTTATTTTAATTTTTTACACTTTTATTGTTCATTGTTTATAGGGTAGGTTTACGCAAAAAACCGGCCAAGTGCGAGTCGGACTCGCGCACCGAGGGTTCCGTACAAACCTGCAAGGTTTACAAAGTTCTTTCATTACGACAATCGAGTCATAACTATGGTAATCTTATTGCAAAATGAAATTCATAACATTACAATGGGGAAAGATGGAGGAGCATAAATTTAAGACAAAGATCTCTTTATCGTTTAAGTAACTAAGTACTAAGTAAGTATTTCAACTTGATAGCTCTACGCGTTCATGAGGAAAAAAGTAATAAGTTTTTATTTATTAAAAAATATATATTTTGTAATGTAACTAAAAATTTAAGGTTTTCGGAATTTTTCCTTTATGTGTGCTATAAAACGTTGCTTCATGCCAAATTTCAAGATTCTAGGTCGACTGGAAGTACCCTTTAGGTTTTGATTCCCTTGCGAGTACTTGCGAGTTTCAAAATATGCAGCTTAAATTGCTGTTTCTTTTGATTGCGTTGACATAGAAGTTTGATTTTGTTACAGCTTAAAGGTATTATAGACCTGAGTATTTGGTATGAATTTCAATTTAATACCTCTACGCGTTTATGAGGAAATGGGTAGTAAGGTTAAAATTATTAAAAAAATATATATTATGTGATGTAACTAAAAATTTATGGATTTCGTAATTTTTCCTTTATCTATGCTATAAGACGTTGCTTCGTACCAAATTTCAAGATTCTGAGTTCACGGGAAGCACCCTGTAGGTTTTGATTCCCTTGCAAGTGTCGAAAATTTGCGGCATAAACGGTTGTATCTTTTGATTGCGTTGGCTTAGAAGTTTGATTTTTTCACAGCTTCAAGGGACAGTAGACCTGAGTAATTGATATAAATTTCAGCTTCATACCTCCACGCGTTCCTGAGAAAAAGGGTCTTGACAGACGGACAGACGGACAACAAAGTGATCCTATAAGGGTTCCGTTTTTTCCTTTTGAGGTACGGAACCCTAAAAATACGCGAATCCCACTTCTGATGATAGAAGAAGGGTTATTTAAGGCTTTGACGGATTTCAGTTTTTAATAAAAACACGTGGTTATCGTCCGGGCTCTATAATTCGACTGCTCACAAACGTCTCTTACTCTCTAGGGTTTGTTTACATTAATGTTCCTATAGCTATGACTATATCTACTTATGCTACATACAGTGGCGGCTGTCACACGCGACGATCTTCTATAGCCCCGCCTTTTTGTTTGATTTACCAATTACCGATGATTTTTTAAGTATATTTCTGAAGAAATGAAGACTCAAAAAAGGATGTTTTTAGTTGAGTATGTCAATATAACGTTTATGACTTTTTCTCGAGCCACTGCACACAATATTATCCCTTAAGGTGGGCTAGCGGCAACTTTGCTGATGGTACATTCTGTCGAAGTTATTTTAGTGATACATTAATCTCATCCGTTTCATGAAATTATTCTTAATTTGCTTTCCGCCGCGGCTCTGCCTACGCTAACAGTTTTTCCCGTAGGAATGAGAAATTTTCCCGCGGTAAAAGGTAGTTTATATTATTTCCCGAGGAATAAGGTTAAGTAGCTTAGAAGCCCATTCAATGAAAACAAACATACAATCAAATCTTTCCTCTTTATAATATTTGTATAGATAATATTTAAATGGGTCACAAACAATATATTTTATTTTGTACAAATTACAAGAAACACTTTTTACTGTGTTTACTTCTAATTATCAACCATTCGATTTAATGTCCTTTACTTATACAGAATTATAATAATATGATAGTAAACCACGAAAAGTTTTGTCAAAAATAGACTTTTTTTATATTTTGGCTAAAAACATCTGAGTATAGTATCCTACACATGGCCGTCGAGCTAAAATTATTTCATTGTTATCATTTTCAGCCAGTTAGTTAAATATTTAAACAGTGGAGGCTATTCTCTTTACCCTAAAATTATATTGATACCTGTTCATACACCAAGGCACCATAATGAACGGTCCATTACCCTAATAATTAATATAATGGGCAATTCCGGGAGCATTTAAGATGACACGGTGAGATAAAGCCCATCTCAAGGCGCCCAGTCGCCCCGCTCACCCCGCTCACCCCGCTCACCCCGCTCACCATGCCTAACGAGGCTATATTAATTTCTGATGACGACAGTAATAGGAAACTATTGCAAGTGAAAGATGATTGCTGGCGAACCACATTTGAAATTCTATATAGCATTATTGGTCATAATTTGTCATTAATAAATTAATAGCTTTTCGGCGGTATTGGTCAAGTTTCAAACATTAATTTTAGTATGATGGCTCCATTGTAATGAATTTGATATTTAGTAGAAATAAAGTAGTATGTTATACTTTTAATTTAAAATACAAATAATGTAAAATGTAATGAAAGTTAAAAGAACGATGTGAATGAAATATAGAAAAACAAAAATCCGCTGGCTCAGCGATCCAAAGTATACTCATATTTTGTAATGATGAAATTGGGGATGGATATAATATACTTAATTGTTATCCTAGTTTGACACAGGAAAATGTTTACTCTGATAAAACTGAATTCCCAAAGTAAACCTCTAAAAACCAAAGCAATATGAGTAGCGGGTAGAAACTAGTTGGAAATGAAGACGTTTTGGTAGGTTCCTGCCATTGATTGAGCCTCAAATGTCAGTCAGTCAATCCCTCGCTCCGCCGCGCGGCTGCTGACGGACGGAGATAATGACTGCGGGCGACTCAGCGCAGCTCAGGCCCGAAGCCAATTGTAAATTTACGGAATGCATTGTCATTTTACAAACGCTTGTCATTTTGTAACATGCCAAAGGCAAATTGTAAGATGCCTTGTCATTTTATAGAAAGCCAAAAGAAGTAGCGTCCACGCGTCTGTATTTCAAGCCGTTTGTGATCCGTGTGTAGTAATCATTCAACTCCATTATGCCACGTTGCTCATTGAGAAGAGGAATGCATCCTACTAATTTTCCTTTGGCATATTACAGAACTAGCTTTCTGCCCTGGCTTAAATTTTTTCCGTAGAAATGAGGGATTTTTCGACGGTAAAAGGTAGCTTATTTGTTATTCTGATGTTTAAGCTATAGCTATAATATATTATTGTAATGTATAAGCTATATTATTGTAAAGTTTCATTAAAATCCATTCAGTACTTTATGCGTAAAAGAGTAACAAACATCCATCCATACATACAATACATCCATCGTCACAAACTTTCGCATTTATGATATAGTAGGATAGTATGTCAAGCTTTTGCAAAATTCCAAAGCATTCTGTAAAATGACGAAGTCTACAATTTTCCAACGATATTATTTTAGACATCACAGTTGTCAATAATTAGATTATTATCTAAACGTCTAAAGCGTTTAAAGTAATTATTTACACTTGTATCTGTAAACATTTTATGTTGTAGAAAAAAATGTATTACAATACGACATGACGGTAGGCAGGTGCCATATTTAACCGCAACTCTGTTAACGATGTCCATCGTCTTATGGCTGTTCAAATATACAATTACGATACACTACAATATAGAACTAATACCTAAATTGAGTTTTGTTTGAAAAGACGAGGCGCCGCCGTAGCATATAGCTACGGCGTAGCACATTGCTACGATAATTGTAGCCAGGTTCACGGGTCACCTCCAAATCACAGAACTCCGGAACTGTGTTTTGAGAAAAGTGTTATAATTTTATTGACAATACACTATTTTTATAATGCACATAATCTCAAATACTGACAAAAACACTTTTAAGGTTAGTTAAATTTACCTATGAACTAAATAGAGGTAATATTATAGGAAGTTAACCGGGGCGTAAAAGAATTTCGTTTTGTAAGTTTCATTGGAGGCTTTACACCTTAGCGTGCGTATTGTTCAAAGCAGACTCAGTGAGCCGGGTTCATGTGCGTTGCTTCCTTTCACCTCACATCTAAACTTCTAATGCGCCATCTTTAATATTGTTCACCTTATTTCACAGTTCATTGATAAAAATAAATTGTATGCATTTTATACCTATTGATATGCGTAAAATGGCGATATTTCGATAATATTGTATGAAACGTGATAAAATAAAAATATATACGGTTTTTTTATAATTTATGTCTACCTAAAATATAAATAATAATACATAGTTTAAAAAACTAAAAAACACGCTTCCTGTCCGCCATCTTGGACGTCCGCCATATTGGATTTAAGTCACGTGACTTTTTTTTTCGTATTTCTGACAGCAAACCCTTTCATTTGATACCCATATCATGGAGGTGGATTTCAAACAGCCAGTTCGCCATCTTAGGGAGGCCGCCATATTGGATTTGTAATGACGTTTCTTAGCTAGTCATGTATTGTCATCAGAACTCAGAGCGTGTGCAACATCCTAATCGAAGACCGGGAAGTGGGTCAAATTAAGATTCCAAGATTTTCTTACATACATATAGGTAATAGGGAGGCCGCCATATTGGATTGGTAATGACGTTTCTTAGCTAGTCATGTATTGTCATCAGAACTCAGAGCGTGTGCAAAATTTCATCCTAATCGAAGACCGGGAAGTGGGTCAAATTAAGATTCCAAAATTTTCTTAATACATAGTTAATTACAAGTGAAGCTAATATAAAGCGTGTAAAAAACACGCTGTTTTCCCTAATGTGTCAGCACCATACCATGCATAACATTGAATTCGATTAGATTTTTTCTTGGAACAAGCAATAAACATTAAAAAAAAAATTTTTTGCACTCTTTTAGATCCTGTCGATTTGTTTTGATTATCTCCACTGGTACTTGAGATTGAGATAAATAAATTGGATTGGTTCGGGTAAAATATTTGTATCTTGTCTAGTGAGTTCTTGGAAATAACGTTGGCCTGGTAGGAATGATTTAAAAACTTGTCCAATGTCTGAAAAATTGAATGTTGCCGACACATTAATATAATAGTAATGAAAATATATTCCCAAAAATTGTATACAAATTCAGTCGGATATTACCAGTTTACATTATACAGTGGGAGACGGAAACCTAAGCTAAGCCGAGGCCTTCAGCGCTTCAGCTTCAGGCGCTTAGATTACAAGAGTATACGATAAATTTAATATTCTTTAAAAGTAAATAAAACAGAAATTTGTAATCAATCCAAATAAACTATTTGTTGTCAGTCTGTAAATTACGGTCAAATGAATAAGAATTCCGAGGCTCCGAGGTGTAAAGTCAAAAGTTCGAAACGTTAACATTGATTACTACTAGTTTACAATACAATACAATACAATACAATATTCTTTATTGACAAAAGACACAGCATACAGAAACAATACAGAACAAAACAGAAGAACAGTCAGTTTAATTTTTATCCCAAACAGTAATTTAACGTCGACATGCACTGCCCCCGTGGAAGCGAACGTTTTATACCATCGTATCGCGGTAAATAGAAGTAATCCAGTGCCTTAGTGCATAATGTACTTATTCTAATCTAATCATATTATTAAATTTTACTGTAATATATAAAAAAGCAAGCTAATAGACCATTATCTGTATCCTAGAATACGGAATATTTTGGTATTTATATCACGTTTAAAATGTAATATGAAACTATGAAAGTTGACCTTCACGTTGAGGCAAGGGACGAAAACTAAATATAATTTACAAGGTCCTCCCGGCCCTCCTTATAAAAGGATAGGAGAGAGGCCGAAGGGACCTTTATGGTTTCATAACACGAGTTTAGTGTACTTTATATCGCGTAATACCACACCATGTATGGACCCCAGACAATCACTAACAGATAAGTGCACGATCCAACTTTTAATAAAACTACTTTACTCAATAGATTTTTGTGATAGATTTTTTATGTTATGTAGTTATGTGGTAATTATAAAATAAGCAAAATAGTTTCCATTATGATTCAGTGATCATTTCATTTTCTATCCTTAATGCAAAAATGCGACGACGCTCTACTAGAGTCTACACAGGAAACCATTCATTTTTGTGAACTTGTCACAATAAAATGTATAACTAACCATGAAATAGTGCCAAACAGCTATTAAATAGGCTCAATGCCAGGTAAGTAGATTTAAAACTAAATGAATACTAAAACTAGTTTTTAGTATAGGTATATCTAAATTTGTTTGTTGTATTTTTGACAACGAAGAGCTTGTAAACAGTCTAATAAACACTTTTCAAGCCATCAAATTTTATGCTCGGCATTATTATCTAAAAGTACAAGAGTGTAAACTAAAATATAACACTAAAGTTCGGATCTTACACAAGATAATATAACGCATTTGAAAATAAAAGTTAGCTCAAAAAGCGAAGTTTGATTGCACTTTCCATGCGTTCGCAGCAACCGTTTACAAGTTAATGCAAAGTACATACTACATACCACAAATACACACCGACCACACCTTTGGGGGGTGGGTTTCCCCCGCCAGCGGGGTCGGCCGAAAGTTAAATTGAGGCGGTGAATTTCAAATGGCCGCCAGTTTTCTCAGAATGACGCCCCGGGGAGCACCACGGGTGTCTCAAACTATTTATCCCGTAGTAGATAGGTTGGAAGGTCTAGATAACAGGTATGTTATTGACACACGAGACCAGGAATCAATATTTAAAAGAAAACAAATTATATGTTTCCTAAGGGACCAAGTATAAAAAGTGAAAATATTCAAAAAGTTTGTCATTTATAAATAGTGACTTATCGAAAAACAGCTACGCATTACACATGTAGACAGCTGCCAATATTTTCCCTTTTTCATACGCTAACTTACCAAAGCTGCTTGCTGTACACTGAAACCAACATTACAGGAACTTCTCCAACTGTAATTTCTGTATAGGTTATGAGTTCACATTTGTGTATATGTATGATACAAATACAGTGTTCGCCTGAAGGGGTGTTCAAGCTCTGTCAAAGCGAAGGTAGTTGCGTATAAAGACGCGATCACACAAATACAGGCTTATGAAAAGGCAGCTCGGTCCCAACTCCCAGCACTAGGCGTACTTGCTTTGAAAACTTCACTGACGAACAGCCAACGTAGTAACAACTAGGCGTTGGAACTTTCCCTTATTTCAGCTACATTGAAGGCCTCATACCTACCTGCAACTATCATACACTAATATTATAAAGTCAGATGGAGTTTCATACATAGGTTATTCACGAACGTAGGTTAAAATATGACTGTCAAAGGTTACATGTTATCGAGTTCGGATATTAAATTGCCCGTTGTTGTGTAACAAAGGAATTGAATCAAATATAGCATGTAGATAGTTTACTACCTGGATCGAAATACGATGATGTTTTTATTAATACAAGGCAAGTGACGTTGCGGGCTACAGATTCATCCATTATGTCTATGTAAATCCAATACAAGCAATATTGTAATGATAAATTTTATATGTTTAAAAGAGGAAAGAACAAAAGATTAATTAATTTTTTTTAATTTATTTATTATACACAAGAATTTCATTACATATGACTTCGCTAGCACGCTAAGTACATACATAATAGTTAGAGAAGGTAGTAGGTAAGTGTTATAATATCTAAGATACTAAATATTAGTTTAATCTACTGACATTTTACAACCGGGCTGGTTTAACATGTAGTACATTTTTAATTTGTGTTTATATCTATTATTTTCTTTGTACATATCCTGCAGATCTTCAGTCAAATCATTTATATAACTAGGAATTAGGTAATTCAGCATTCTTCTCCTCTCATCCCAAAAGATGCGATCATGAAGAGTTTTTTCTTTGGATCTTTCTCCACAGCAGTGCACACATAGCACGAACCTGCCAGTTCTGTTCAAACTAATATCGCATCGCCTCTTTAAATTTAAGTGTTTATTTTTCATTAGTGTGTGACGAGAGCCAGCCTTGGTTTGAACAAACTTAGTAACTTCATTAAAATTTGACGTTGAAAAGTGATTTATGTAATCTTATTTGAAATAAAACATTTTGAATTTTTTGAAATTTAGGTTAGGTTTGCTCGACTTTACTCACGTACAGCTTCATTGAAGGGCTTGAGTCCATATAGAATTAGGATACATAAACATGTGGGACATCTCATACACGACCATCCGACCCAAACTAGTCAAAACCTTTCAATGAGTGTCAGACAACTGATAAATATACATCACAAGGCAAATACAATAAGACAAGTGTTCATCACACTAATGCTTGCCCTGGGCGGGATTTGAACCCGCGACCCTGTGCTTTGAAAGCAGATATACTAATCTCGGCTACTGGGCCGTCGACGTTATCAAGGATAGATGAATTAGCTTTGTTTCCAGCACCGTTTTGACTAAAGATAATAATTATGCAACTAGACTTCCGAACTTCAGCTATCCAATATATTACTGTTTTTATTATGAAACAACACGAACTGCCATAAATTAAGTTTGATTGTACATAGCTTCGCGCCCATAAACTCAAAAGTGGAACACGAATTGGTTTCAGAAATATTAGTGCATTACGCTAACAGTAGGTAAGAAGAGAAGGATAATATTTTAAATTTCTTGTTTCACTGTTTCCGGTTGTCGGGCGGTGATAAGATCATGCGTCGTCCATTAACGTATAATGGATTCGTGTCTGTCACATATAACCCGTCTCCGCACGCTTTAGCTCGCATTTTTTTCGTATTCAGAAGAACGTATGTAAGATGGAAACAGCATCTTAATGATAAAAGATTCGATTAAACAGGTGTGAATTGATGAGGCTAAAAGATTTGCGTACATATACCACGAGTCGTCACTTAGGTGTAAGTGAATTGGGAAACGATTTGCGAATTACTTAATGTGCTCTGTCAAATGTGAGTAAGTACATAAGAGTGCAATCGATTCTCGTCACGTACAAACCAATGTTTTACCAAATTGTTTGTAACTGTAAATAATATACAATTTTTAACTTTTGTTGTTCTATGTTACATACTTCAAGCCATCGATTGGAGAAAACAATCATGGAAAATTTATACAGGTAGTGGATACCTCGTGTTGGAGACAAAGACCCGCTTTGGGTTTTTAAGCCACAATAGTAAGCAAGCAAGTTCCTTCGTTAAATCACTAAAAATAAGCACGTGTGGAGAAGCAACTGTACAAACGGCGCATCTTTTACATCAACACAAAGCTAACAAACAACCTTTGAATAGTCTTTGCCTTGACCTTTTTTGAGAGTGATTCTCCGCAGGCCCACCTCCAGGTGACTCTGAATAGGAGCCGCGTTGCCGCCTCGTTTGATATTCCGTCAGTCTCAGTAGGTCAGGCGGCCCGCTAACCCCCCCGCCCCGCCCCGCAATCCCAACTGCAAAGCCGGTGTATGTACGTGCACACTGCACATTTCCCGACTGTCTTCCCTGATTGTGATAATTAAATACTGAATAGATACTCAGTATAACTTGATTGGAGATTGTAATAATCTGTAAAGAAAAGTCAGTTATTGCATGAATGCTTCAACTTACAGTGAACTACGCAAACTAAACGGCTATTTAACGATGAATATTCAGTACTGGGGGAGGAATATGTACTATGAAAAGCATTCAACTAATTTAGTCATGCAACTACTACCTACTTAGTGTTTTAAATGTATTTACTCATAATAAGATTACATAAATCACTCAATATTTATCAAGCTGGCGTGGTCGACTAAAACTCTTTGAATTTTGACGATTGTGACCTAATAACGATGTTATCAGTTATTTATATCTTAAAAATGAACTAATAAATACACACATACACAGCAGATGCTAATTGCTTTTGAATGCATGGTCAAGGATTTGATTCGCCTGGAGATCTGGAGACTGGAGTGCACTCAGCGTTGTGTTCAAGTTAGCTACATGTGTTTATGGCTTCCTGGTAGCTCATCGTCTCTGCACCGATACTAATTGCTTTACGCTTTGATAGATAAGTAAAACATTTTACATACGAGTTTTGTGTTGATCTAATTTCTAACTTTAGTCTTCAATTAGATATAATCGGCAAACAATAACAAATAAGCCCGCCAATAAGGTAAGTGTTTATTTGTCATTCACATGAAAAGTTCGATACGAAACATCCAATTTGTATATTTTTACCATCGGAATCTTGTTAGTCACGTCACGGATATGAAAACGCAATATCATTCAGTAAAAACAACAATTTTTAAAAACATTAAATCGAATAACTTTTCTCTTTGCATTTCAAAAGTCTAGATTAAAATCAGAAAGGCAATCCGTGCCGTCAGAGAGCTCGTTTTACATAATGACGTTCACTGAATATTGAATAAGATGCTTTAAATAAAAGGAAAACTATGTGGAAATGGAGATTATGATTGATATTATAAACTATTATTAGTTGTCTGAGAGATGATTACACAAGTTCGTACTATCATTATAGACTGCAAAATGCTTAAACCCAGTTTTTTTGAAATTATTTAGTACACCTCATAAAAAGCGTAAGCCTGTTAAAGATCTTACGTAGATAACAAATACAAACTCAGTGCGATTCTAACAGTATTGTATAAACAGCAGTAAACAGGAGTCGTATTAATTATTTCCTTTATTTTAAAGTTTAATGAATCTGGATGAAAACAAACGCAAGTCGTGAATTTAATTATAGCAAAATTATTTACAGTTTTCTTCTTTTCTAAGACCGGCAATGGTCCTGACTGCTCGTGATTATAAGTATGTATGAATGAATGAAAGAATGATTTTTCTGATCAACTTTTTCAGGTAAGTACTGTAGAAAATTAAAAACTGGAAATACTTATACTCAAAAAGTTTTTCAATCGACAGCAAAATACCCATTTAATTTCGTCCCATTTCTTTCCTTGCTTTGCAATTTCGTCGGATAATGAAGTACTGAGAAAGGAGCGCGCAGGTCCATTGCATCAAACAATGAGCATTCTCCGAGTGCACGCTGGAGCACGTCCCAGATAAGCCCAGCATGAAACAAACACTAACCCCGTCCACACTCCTCTTTCTTTTTCTTAGCTCTCTGTTTTTGCTTCGTTGCGATCGTGTTTTGTTTATTTCCCAACAGAAAAGTTTGTAAGAACTGTAGGTATGCTAACACTTGCATTATAGTTTTACTTTATACACGAAGTAGATAATAAAAGTGAGAAATCGTATTTACACTGTAATGTAAATGATGTTATGGAATTGAATAAATCTTTATCTACACTCATGTCGTAAATCCTTCATTTACTTATCAGAAACGCTAAGCAAATGATATACCTTTCGATGGAGCCGTGACTAAGGATCCATACAAATTTCATTTCGTTATCGCAAAGTTGTAACAAAATGAAGTTTTTTTTTTTTTATTTTTACGCAGATGCTTGCTATTTGAGCACACTAGCGTGTTTCGGAACGCAACCTTGGCGGCGCGCATGCGCGGTGCGATATTACTGCAAATTTATTTTCGCGCCATTAATGTTTGTATTTTTCCTTTTGCAGTTTGTATAATATGTAATTCGTTGTATGAAATTTGTTGTATGAGTGTAGATAAACTATTGTATGCAACTGTACATAATTAGTATTTAACACTCGTGTATACTTTTATGAAACTCGCTGCGCTCGTTTCATAAACCACACTCGTGTTAAATACCCCTCATTATGCAACAGTTGCATAAATAGCTATTTTTACAGCTGGCAATGAAATATTCATTTAAGAACAGTGGCCGACACTGCCGCAATCATTCCATTTCACTTGCTTGTGGTTTTTTACGGCTGTTTATGTGATCCCAGTTTCAAGATATTGTATTCGTAATATTAAAGCAAGATTATCTATAACTTGGCGAAGAAGTGAAGTAATTATATTAAAATATAATTAGCTTTCTAAGTAATAATATACAATTATATCTTATGCTTTATTATAGTCACTAATAAGATTTAATTTTAAGTCTTTTATATATTTTATTTAGACATAATACCTATTGACCCAATATTCTAACGCAGTGTGACTTTAATAAATGATTCTTTAAGGAATTTTCGTTCCAACGATAGTCGATTTATTAATTACGGACTCTAAATTACCAGGAGACCATAAAAGACCAGCTAGTTCAAAGCGGAACTCATGAAAGTGTTGAAAGGAAGTAAATGAAAAGAAGCGGTAAACGTCTGCTGGTGGAAAATATTTTCCATTTGAAAATAGCGAGCGTTGAGCAGATATTGTATAATGGTGTACAGAGGGTTATTATGGGATTGTGTGAGGGGGGAGCGGGGGAGGCGCTAGCAATGCGCTCCCAATTAAAATGCTAATCACCACCGCCAAGAAAGCGGCCAGACTAGATATAATAAGGTGCTGAGGGCCAGGAGACCTGAGTTCTATTGCTCGATGAGCTCTATCTGTCTAGCACGCTTTTATGCTTAAAAAACTACATAAATAATTAAAGCTTTATACAGTATTAATTATAAGGCCGAGTGTGGGAAAATACAGCAGCGAATTTTTTTTATTTTACTTCATTTTCATACGAAAAAATATTTACACTATTGATAAATATTTATACCGACGACGGTGCGATGGCATATATTTTTTTTAATTTTTCAGAAAGTTATCATGAAATGCGAAGAAAATGAAACGCTCGTTTCACGACCCCAACCGAAAAGCTTAATGGAAAAATAATTGAATCGCCCTCTCTAAAGCGAAGGTGAAAATATTCTGAAAGAACGCGAAGCTAACTTGTTCCTGGTATATTCAGGCTGGCTTACCACCAACGCCGAGCGAGCGCAGTACAGCGAAAGAAAAAAATCCACCAATAGCATTGCTTTATTTTCTTAGACTTACACAGCGCTGCCACCTCATTGGCGGATTATTTCCCCGCTGAGCTGCTTCTCTTGGTTTAGTGAAAAGCGGCCTTAGACAAAAAGCCCCATGCTGAGTTATTATTAAGGAAGATGGGGCGCCTCATTCATCGACGTTACTTTTGTGCTTTCAGTCTTGGGTTATGATGATGACGTCATAGTTGCCTTCAAATATTACATCTACGCAAAACCTCCTTATCATATTGTTGCGGTAAATATCAGGTTAATTACAAGGGTAGTGTAGTAAATCACCATCTGAAATACTTTCAGTGGTTTTTGGGATTTTTCCACGTATCTATGTTAGTCTGGAACTTTCCTTCTATCACTTTTCAGTTAATTACTAACATTATTGTTCCATTTTGACGTGAAAATACGTAAAAGTAGGACAAAAATACATCATTGCATTTTTTCAACATTAGTGTAGTATAGGTAGCACACTCCTAGATAGAATTATCTAAACTAATAAGTATTATTTTCATAATATACAATTTTGTTCAAATATCTTTTTACTTTTATCATGCTTTAACTTCGTTTGTAAAAATAACTCATTTCTTTAAATGAACCTCTTTCTGTACACTAATATTATAAAGAGGAATTATTTGTATTTTTTTATTTTTGTGTGGGTGTATGTACTAAAAAAATTTTTTAATAGTAATTGGGGAGTAACATAGACTACCTATCTGCCTATCACGAGAAAAATCCTCATTTCCATGGGAAAAAATGTTTACGCGGACGGAGCCGCGGCGGAAGGCTAGTGTAAAGTAAAGTACGAGTAGCATTAAAATAATCAAAACAAGAAATACTCGCTTCTCCGGTTTCAATGTGTACTTACATTTCTTCTAGAAAAGTCAAACTAAAAAAGTGTCTCTTAGGTTTTGTAAAGAACTCGCCACACTGCGCGGTGCGGGGCGCGGGGGAGTTGCCGAGTCGCATTCACAGCGGGCTTTGTACGTCCTCGGCTGATGACGTCACAGGCGGGAACATCTCGAGAGAAAACACTTTGAAATGTGAAGCTACGACAACTCTCTACACAAGAAACACTACATTCTTTGAATCCCCCCTTCCTGTTGTATCGCGAAGTAGGTTGGCGAGTAACAGCTTAAAGATTTACAATTTTTTTACAAAATAATATCTCTGCAATGATCTTGGTCTGAATAATAATCTAAAAAATATATCTGCTTGCTTGATTTTTAAGTGGCTCTTGAGATAAACATACCTCGTATTATGTCAAACCAAATATTAATCTGTCTACGCTCTTTATGTAAGTTTGTTGACTTTTTTCGCTAAATAAGTTTCATACTATACTATAACTAACTAATTATTGAAAATATATTTAAATAAGTAGCATAAGGGTATACTTACTTAGTATTTTTACTATTCTCTACGTATCTTATAGACTATTTCTAAGAATATTTATATAAACTTTATTGTTTGCTAGAAAGGTTTCAATTCTGAGTACAATATACAAATTCAGCAATGTAATTTTAATCTTGATTCTCCACTTAAGAGTAGGTATTATGACAGAAATGAAATTACCTACTCAGATAACGGAACAAAAGAAAACCTTTTAGGGTCAAAATCGGCCGATAAGCAGGCGAAGTGTTACGATGGCATGCTATCAGCAGCAATACGAGACAACTACCCTCACGAGACAGGAATAATGGCGCTTTCGCTACATAATCGAGCGCTTACATGCCAACTTGCCCTATAAAAATGTCTAATTTTATAAAGATAGTGTCTAGTTTCGTATAAAGAAAAAAGGCAAAATAAACTGTTTTAAATCAAAGCGAAAATAAAAAACTTAGGGCTTGGACAGGGACTCAAACTCGCGTTTCCTTGGCATGCTAGACCACGCTAGACAGACGTATAATGGTTCTTAGCGGGTAGCGGGGTGTTATCGCACGTTGTTGGTGGTGAAGACCACCTGCACGCGAGAGGACTTGATGAAGGCTACTGACGACGCTATTCGTGTGGCTGGTTTTTGGGCCGAGACTGTCTGAGTTTGCTGTCGACTCGAAAAGAAGAAGAAGGTGGTGAAGACATACCGCTTATATGATTCGCGCCGCTCGTTATTCCGCTGCCATCGAGATAAATAAATTACCTAATGTATGCATTTGGTCGTATCCCGCCTGCTCTCTACGGCGGAGGAGATCATGGAAGCCTCAAAAATGCAGAGGGTGGCAGCATATTGCCAACTCCATATTTTGTACTGTAAAGGTGTATCCACACCGGCCGGCCGGCATCGCAATGCAAGGGCCGGATGCGAACGCATGCGGCCACATGCCGTTGCGTCCGGCGGCATGCCACCGCACGTCTCCGACCGGCTTCGCCCGAACGGAGCCGGCGGCGGCGGTGTCTCGCTCGCACACGTATCTATTCAACGGAGCAGATCGCGTGTCGCGGCCCTCGCGGCATGCCGCCGGCTGCGTTCGCATGCCGCCGCCTTCGTTCGCATGCCGCCAGCTGCGTTCGCCGCGGACGGAGCAGACCGCGCGTCGCGGCATGCCGACGGCGACGTCCGCCCGTCACGCACGCACGCGCAGTCAAGCTGCTGTGCGTGACTTGGTAATATAGACTTTAAACACTGTATACAAGGTTTAATTTAGTTTAAAAATTGTAAAATCCGTTTCGATACGATACGGTGCCGGCCGGCCGGTGTGGATGCACCTTAAGTCTGTGACATGACAGAAAAAAATTACATCTCGCTCTGCTATCATGACGCTAACAGTGTCAGCTTGTTTCAGCCTGTATGACCAAGATTGTACAAACATTTAAAACGTAGGAAACATATTTTTTTCTAAACAGCCTAAATGTAATTAACGCGTCCTAGTATGAAAGTAAATTACCCTGTTTTAAAGAGCAACTTAAGCGTTTGGTATCAGCCATTATCTACGGAAATAGACGTTACACTAACCACATCAAAGAACCTTTGGAGGCTTAGTTACTATGACGCCACTAGAGTGACCTTACTCAATGATAAGATGAAGATAACTTATTCATTCACAGAGTTTCTATAACACAACGTGGGCCGCTGTTTATTAAGTTTATTCACGAAACCTTTGAAATGACATCAAGGGTAACGAACTTAATTATAGGTATTAATAAAGTTGGTGTAATTACTATTTAAAACCAAACGCGCGACGTAATTTTCAAAGCCGCTGGAGATTAGCAAAGATGTAACGAGTTCGCTATTTTCAGCGATGGAGAGCGTTAATTTTGTATAAATAATAAGCAAAGTAAGTCCCGCGGCAGGAGCTAATAAAGCTACTACACGTGCTTTTAATTTTAAATTTGAAGCTGGAGAAAGAGATCTTTTTACATCTTAACACTCAAAATACATTTTCAATAAAGAATAAGATAACTTTTTCAGTAACCTGAAATATCGTTAACGGCCCTTATAAGTAATTTATACTTTAAATATAATAAATAATAATAATAAATAAATGATGAAAACAACAAAATTGAAAACTATGTTTATCATTTTAGCAAACTAAACTATTTACGATTATAAACCTTGTAAGTCGGAGGCAACAAAATATATATTTTTAACATCAACAAGGTTCAAATTACTATGCGTGCCAAATAAGAATAGGACTGTCAAGACGCCATCTTGTCAGTCCCTCCTTTTCTTATTTGGCAAATTAGAAAAGGAGAGACTGTCAAAATGGCGTCTTGACAGTCCTATTCTCATTTGGCACGCATAGTATAGAATTATATGTACAGTTTATCCTATCATTGTTGATTTCTGTTACTTACTGGGTACCAGTCAGACCGCAGCTCCCTCTGATACTTAGCACACAAATCAGCTCGTGAATCAAATAGCTTTCGCTCGGTGCATTACTACGGCTCCCTCTCTCTACTCGGCTGCAGGCGCATTTTTGAATCATTCTAATTTATATTCGATACCATAATGATTCGTATCCGAAATCAAAGACCAAGTTTTTATAGGTTCATGAATTTATGGTGGACTTGGCGAGTTAATTCTATATGCAATGAGCTTGAACTGCGAAAATCTGAAATGTTTATTAATTGTGAAATTCACTGTTGGTATTCGAGTACCAATCATTATATCAAAGTACAATAATCGTTTTTAACTTGTGAACGCTTTAAATTACCCGATTAAGTTAAGGCTAGATTGTTGTGGTATATTCACTAACTCATGATACGTAATAATATTAATGTGGTAATACATAAAGTCTTTACCATTCGAAAATAGATTACTTATTATATAATACGAATTTATTGCGAAGTGGTCCTATAATTGTTATCCTGTGCTCCAGCTTTGGTTTCCACTGAGATTGCAGATGCTTGCAAATTAGGTTACCCGATTATCTGAATATAGTATTGTTATGAATGAAATTATAATGTTCTATTTTTTTAATAAAATTGAACAATAGTATCATGACACAAAGATTTAATTAATTGAACAAAAACCTCTCTCTATACTAGACCCGCCCCGGCTCCGCACGGGAAAATGGTTATTGTGGGTTATCCTTAAGTATGATATGCATGTATTATACATATAAATCTTCCTCTTAAATCACTCTATCTATTAAAAAAACCGCATCAAAATCCGTTGTGTAGTTTTAAAGATTTAAGCATACATAGGGATATAGGGACATAGGGACATAGGGATAGAGAAAGCGACTTTGTTTTATGCTATGTAGTGATTAATAGAAAATGCCGCAGCAATATAGACATAGGTATAGAAGTCAATAGGCAAGTAAAGAATTTAAAATAAACTAAGCAAAAATTTAGCATAACGCGCATCATGCAATTCAATTGGTCTTAGAACGGCGGATAGACACGCCAGTAACGCCCGGTAATGTAAAGCGAAGAGCGCCGTTCTAGAACATTATGGAAATCACCCATTTTGCGGGTGCGTCGAATTTCCGCCACAAATAAAGCGAATATTTGGATTCACTGACATCGTTACTTCAATTTGCAAAGTAAACACAAATATATGAGATCAAGAAGATAAGCAAATATACTCAGAAAGGAAAATGTCTTGTAGATTTTATTCATTTTGTTTGTCAACGTATAATTATATTACAAATGTCTGTCGTATTAGTTATTATCTTTGATGCAAATTAAAATTAAAAGTTGAACATTATTGAAATCACTATTTTAATTTCTTTTTCGACAATACATTACATTTATACTTTCAGTCTTCTTTTAAAACACCTACAAGGAGAGTTATGGTAGCCCAATAAATTAGCTGCAAACAGAGCCACGAACGATAGGGTAGTTAATTTTGATTTTCAAGAAACGACTTAATTAAAATTACAATTACAAATGAAAATAAATGAGTTATCGGCATAAAGAAGAAGAAGAAGGAAGACAAAAATTACATTCTTTAGTCTTTTTATTCACGAATTTTTAAAAATCCGAACCCCGTGTATTTTTAACGAGTTTTTATTAATTTTGTTCGTTCTCTTAAAATGTTTCACAAGACGAGGCGGTCGAAGAATAAGGAAAACATAGCTGATTTGTTTGTACCGCGCTTGTTCATGTTTATGTCATAAAATAATTGGCCTCACAATTATTCTCTGAAACGCGGCCTCTGTAATAATATTGTATTTCTGATTTCATTACGGTAGTATATCCCAATTATTCATAATAAGTCTTTAATGCTACATATTTATTATATTTCAGAATTTTTTGGTTTTGTTTTTTTTTTCTTAAATTGCGATTGAAAGAAGAGTAGCGAATCTAATATTATCTATCATATATCAACCACTAACACATAGCTACAATTTGTATCACAGACAAACGCCACCATGTAGTTTTGGTATTTATTAGCTTTGCTTTGACGTCAAAATAAGTTTCTGTGATATCTTTTCACTTCACTTGACTAGACCATTTTTTTTGAAGAGATTGGAATCGCATTACAATGAGACAAACAATATCTTCAAATCGCAACCAGATTGTCTGTCTGTCGCCCAGTCAAGAGACATAAAGCGGCGGTCCACAAAGCGGGTGATCTAATGGAAGCGACGACGACGACGGACCCGACAAAGCTTTGTCACTTGGCGCCTTTAAAGAACAATCGCTACAAGAACAAGTGCTGAAGCTGGCAGCTCGCAGCCAGATAACCAATTTGTGCATCACCTTTTATATCGTGCTACCCTGGTAGTTGTTGGCGTGTTAAGAGATTTCCCCTCGTATTTTCTAATTTTCTGTTCAATATTAATTAAATTAGTATGTTTTTGAGAACACGGACCTGCGGAGACCCAGTCATTTGAGGCTTGCGTGGGATCAAAGCCAACTCCTAGAGGCATACTAATTATTATAATTTGTATTAAAAAAATCACAGTTTTTTCAGCCCTTGCAAGAATCGGAGCATTAGAAATGAATAATATTACCTTATGGTAAATGTTTCAAGTTTCAAAAGTTTATTAACCGATTTTCAAAATACTAACTCAAATGCCCTTTTTGCCCGCATCCGAATATTTTAATTATTTAACCATGATGATCGGTCATTAATCATAGAAGTTTTACTACAATTACAAATCTAAAGTGTCATAATTTATTGGGTTTAATTATCATATCGGTTATTAAGTGTCATAATTAATAACCGATTTAAAATACGCCATTTTGTTGTAAATATTATGTCTTATACGATTTGCATCTGATTGCCATTTTCAATGGTAATAATCTAATACACGCATAATGTGTCTAAGCATTAATCTGACGTTTATAATTCGATACAGAATTTAAAACTTGATTACTACAAGTAAAAAACTGCTCCGTCAACTGTCATCATCATATTCTAAAAGAAGAACGTTATGTTCCGGCATAAAAAATGCCTATTCGGTTTGTCTAGTAGGTAAATAAATCATAAAAAAGTGTTTCAAAAACTGAGAACCAATTTAGTATAGTCTCTATTACTTTGTACTTTGTAATATAAATGAAGATAGAAGCCATTTGAATGAGATCCACGTTAAATACTGCCTGTGAAAGGAGACTCAGCGACATGGACTCCAATGAAGGTGGGAGCAGAACAAACGGAAAAGATTAGTGAATTTGGCGCGCGGAATGTTCCAGAGAGGAGCGCTGATGCGAGTTAAATGGCTCGTTTTAAGAGTTACCTTCTTGTTAATTCCAGGAATACGATGAGGTTTAGCTTAATAATACATTTAATGGAAGTTTGTTAAGTACTTATTTAATAGTGAGAGTGACACTTCATTTTGACAGATTTTTTTGCAAATTTGTAAACGAGCCTTGCGAATTATTATATAAGGTGCCGTTGTAATTAGTGTCATATGATTTCAGGGCTGGATATACATGTTACATGGATCACTTACAAAAAATATTTCGAGAATCTACACGCTAGTTTTTAAAAGTTTACTTTTCTAATAAACAAAAATACCGAAAAAGTCAACTAAAAACATCATACTGTAGATGATCACTCACACAATATACAGGGCGTCCCACAGCTATGCCACATGGAGTGAAAATTCATGGTCTTTCTTTTATTTCTGACACTATGTTATTTAGCAAAAAATAATCCTTATGAAGGAGCCTTCCGATTGGTATGATAAAACTACAGGGTGTTTTTTTTTCCTCATGTAGCGGGTTCGATTCCCGGTTCAACCATGTAATTATTAAAAAATGTATGAATGCAGTTTTAATAGTTTTTAGAAATAAAATAAAGTCTTCTTTCAATAAAATGTTCTATCTACAATATTTAAGGTACTTTCCCTCCATGTGGCATAGCCGTGGGACGCCCTGTATATACTAACTTAATATATTTAAGAATACGGTTCTACTTACTGACATCCCCTAATTTATATATTTTTATAAAAAGTAAAAAAATTGGTATTTATATAGGTATAATAATATCTAGTATACCAGCTTTCCTCAAAATCTTAACGGAGATTTTCGTAAAAGATTTCATGTATTAGCTAGAAATGTGAATTTCTTCGTTGTTATAGCGATAAAAATAGAATTTATTCTAACTGCAGTGCTTCAGCTTCAGACTCTAGCAGAATTAAATTAAAAGAAAGGTACCTAACATTATAAAATATATAATATAGGTATGCCTCTCTCTCTTTCTCCAGGGTAATTATTATTCCCATCTGATGGTGGGGTCTGCCTTCCTCGTGTCTCGCTCCCATTTCGCTCTATTAGACGTGTCGTCTCCGATGACATTGCAAGAGCTAAGATCTTTTGTGACCACACCATTTTATTTTGGGTCGCCCTGTGGGTCTGGGCCCCGCTAAGTTCAGTTAGGGCACCTCATTTCCCTAGGTATATTCTGGAGATCTTCTTCTCACATGTCCAAACCATCGCAGCCTGTTTTCCTGGAGCTTGTCGGCAACGTAACGCACTCCCAGGCTTCCGCGAACGTATTCGTTGCGTATCCTGTCGAGCCTGGTCACTCCTCACATCCACCGCAGCATCTTCATCTCAGCAACTTGTATAGAGTGAACATGGCGCTGGGCAATGGCCCATGTCTCGCTACCATATGTAAGCACTGGCTTTATAATGCTTTTGTCGACAAAGCCCTTTAACTTTACCGGCATGTTCGCAGGTTACGCCAGGTACTTTCCACCACTTTAGCCTTTTCTCTTATATAAAATACTAGATGTCCGCCGCGGCTCCGCCCGCGTTAACAGTTTTTCCCGTGGGAATGAGGCATTTTTCCGCGGTAAAAGGTAGCCTATGTTACTCAGAGTGAATGTAGCTTTCTAATGGTGAAAGAATTTTTGAAATCGTTTCAGTAGTTTTTGAGTTTATTCATTACAAATAGTCACACACACACACACACACACAAACACAAAATACAAATCTTTACTCTTTATAATAATAGTATGAGTATGATATCTCTATTTCCGAAATATTCAGGAAATCGTTTGGGTGCAACAGTGACTATACCTAAAAATGTTAACTAGTTTTGTAAGCCAGTGAATAATCAGTAAAAAAATAATGTATCGCTTTTAAATTCCTAAGTCTTGCACTCGCAAATGTCTCGTGTAATAGTAATCAATTACGTCAAACGAAGCGAGAGAGAAGTCAGTTTTCTCAACCCAAAAAGGGTGAAATACGGGTCGCTGTAAATCATTTTGCCTCATAAAATTTGCGCTCCATGAAACATGGCCGTGTTATGTCGCAACGCTGCGCGACAGAGCGATAACTACGGCGCGTCTCGTGATGCAATGCCGCGCGGCAGAGCGATAACTGTAATCACCTGATTAATGTACTGCCACTATCATTACTCGCTTTTACAGGTAATGTCTTTGTCAACGGGTTTGATATAGTATTTGATAGTTCTTTTTTATTATTATAGGATGGTGTAAAAGATGAATCGTTATTCATCCTCGGTGGTATGAAAAACAGGAGATTACATTTAATTTAATTGGCAAAAAGCTTTGAGAAAACGACCATAGTGTGATTTCCTTAAATAGAATAACAGCATTCATACGACGAAACTATGTCTTTGTCACTCTTGAAACCTCGTCTCGGCTGGTACGTCGTTAGACAGGCTATTCAAGTAGTGGTAGGTTTATCTTAGATAGCCTTTCTTCAGCAAAAAACTAAGTTCAGTTTTAAATTGTATTATTTTTTTCATATTATAAGATATAAAATAAATATCAGTCCTTTCGCGTAAGTAGTATAGGTAAGCATACAAGTCGACACACCTCTCTTTCTTTCCTCTTGACGTGCGCTCTTCTTATTGATATATTGACTCCCACAGGAATATTTAGAAAATACATTTACTCTACACAATATTTCCTTTAGTACAGTCAAAAATAGATATAAGGCGCTGCTTATAGTATATTGATATAATCATATTTATATCTTCTAACGTACACTTTATCACTTCGTAGATAAAGAAAATCACTATCAATTTGAATTAATTTCTATGAACCTATAATTTTAATATTACAGTAGATAGATATACCTAAGGGTATTTTTATAAACATAAAATATCATAGATTAATGGAATCCACAAAATGAATATTCGTTTCCAATACAAATAGAAATAATTCAATAAAAGTTAATTTTGTTAACATTCCGATGGTCATATTGTGAAACCACTCGGTCTGGGAATGCTTTGTCATTATGACATTGCGCTGCTCCCGTATTGGATAGCTCCGAGTAATTAGGTACCAATAACCAATCACATCACATACCAATCCCACTCACAAAGCCAGCCGATCTGTTTTGATGGCAGAGGACGAATGGATCGTATGAGTAGCTGTCATGTAAATGGCTAGAGCAATAATGTAATAACTACCTTAATTAATTTATTTGTAAATTTGTTGGAAGTCGCCTCGATAAAGGGATTATATCACTTTAACCGAAAGACATTAATTGCTGGAAACCACTCTCAAGTGTTTCCACAAGGATCGCGATCCAGCAGATTTTCGTAAAAACTATGATAAACTTAAGCTTTGATGATCAAATATTTGGATTGGAAAACCCAACAATAAATTAATTGAATTTATCAAATAAAAAGCTAATTTTCTTTGATATTAATATAATATTTTATCCTAGTTTGTTGACTGAATCAACATAATTAACTTGAATATCAATTTCTTTTAATATTATAATGTAGGCTTTTTATAAAAACGTCTAGTCCTTGTTATTTTCTTTATTTTTGGAAGTTTAATTACTAGCAAGTCACGTTGCGGGCCTTTTAAACTGAGACAATGCCTATTGTGCAAACTTCCTGGGATTACTGCTCGATTGCTGCTGGCGATTTCTGCTCTCCCAGGCCCACTCGTAGACGAGAAGAGAGGCGAGCGGATGTTTTTTAAACAACAGATAGAAATGCGTTATTCTTACATCTCGTCTCCACTCAGTTTCAGTGGATATCAGCGAGCGGAGAATATGTGAGCTGTGCCTTGCAAGCTTGCGATGGCTGACTGGACGCGGCAAAGACGAGAAGAAATGTGAGCAGCACCGCTAGGTAATCTACCTTTGCCACACGCAACTCAGTTTCACGCGGGCACGCATCTCCGCTAGCTACAGTCTAGTCTACTCTAGTCAGTACGCATCTCCACTCAGTAAGGCCCGGTTGGTTCCCACCAAAGCGGAGAGAAGAGGAGACATGTTTGAGTAACCAATTAGATTACGTTATTTCCACATCAGTCTCCTCCCCGCATAGCTCGCGCGTGGCACAAGGTTCTATAGAAAAATTAGACATTTCATCTCCTCTCCGCTTTGGTGGAAACCGGGCCTAAGTATTGTTGAAAACCTATACTCGTCTCCGCCTCAAACATCATCTCCTCTGCGCTTTGGTTGAGAGTGACGACACACTCTTTGTAAATTGTAATTCTATAGTCAAAACAAGACTTTCGTAAACAGCTCTTTGTTATCAAAAACTTCACAAAGTTTGAACTAACATTGAAAAAAATAACGTTGAACAACTTTCATAAAATAACGAAAAAAAGCTTTTCGTAATCAGTTAATTTGTTATCAAAAAAAACCGGCCAAGTGCGAGTCGGACTCGCGCACCGAGGGTTCCGTACAAACCTGCAAGGTTTACAAAGTTCGTTCATTACGACAATCGAGTCATAACTATGGTAATCTTATTGCAAAATGAAATTCATAACATTACAATGGGGAAAGATGGAGGAGCATAAATTTAAGACAAAGATCTCTTTATCGTTTAAGTAACTAAGTACTAAGTAAGTATTTCAACTTGATAGCTCTACGCGTTCATGAGGAAAAAAGTAATAAGTTTATATTTATTAAAAAATATATATTTTGTAATGTAACTAAAAATTTAAGGTTTTCGGAATTTTTCCTTTATGTGTGCTATAAAACGTTGCTTCATGCCAAATTTCAAGATTCTAGGTCGACTGGAAGTACCCTTTAGGTTTTGATTCCCTTGCGAGTACTTGCGAGTTTCAAAATATGCAGCTTAAATTGCTGTTTCTTTTGATTGCGTTGACATAGAAGTTTGATTTTGTTACAGCTTAAAGGTATTATAGACCTGAGTATTTGGTATGAATTTCAATTTAATACCTCTACGCGTTTATGAGGAAATGGGTAGTAAGGTTAAAATTATTAAAAAAATATATATTATGTGATGTAACTAAAAATTTATGGTTTTCGTAATTTTTCCTTTATCTATGCTATAAGACGTTGCTTCGTACCAAATTTCAAGATTCTGAGTTCACGGGAAGCACCCTGTAGGTTTTGATTCCCTAGCAAGTGTCGAAAATTTGCGGCATAAACGGCTGTATCTTTTGATTGCGTTGGCTTAGAAGTTTGATTTTTTCACAGCTTCAAGGGACAGTAGACCTGAGTAATTGATATAAATTTCAGCTTCATACCTCCACGCGTTCCTGAGAAAAAGGGTCTTGACAGACGGACGGACAGACGGACAACAAAGTGATCCTATAAGGGTTCCGTTTTTTCCTTTTGAGGTACGGAACCCTAAAAATTACAAAGTTTAAACCAACGTTAAAAAAACCGTCGTTGAACAAGTTCCATAAAATAAGGAAAAAATAACCCTAAAGATTAGCGAAATTTATTATAACAAAATTTTTAAAAAACTGTAATCCCACCAAGTGGCTCGATGTGGTTATATCTAAATTGATAATTACCGTGTTAATTATCCGAAGCGTGCGTTTCTAAAGGTGCACCTCCCAGAAAAAATATACGGTTTGAAACCATCGGTTTTGTCTTTGTCTATTTATTTATCCACCGAAGAAAGATTGAAGATTAAAACTTCGTAATCATTTATTAAAACTTGTGATTAAAAAATTTAACCGCCGCCGCCGCGCCTGTTAAGATATTTGGAAGTTTGGAACAGACGGTTATATAAAGAGCATAAAACGATTTGCCGGCGGCCTAATTATTACGAATAAAAGGAATTTATTTATTTTAAGAAATTATAATATTATAATCTAAGTATTTTGTTGTTCTGAAACCGTTTAATTTGAGGGAAATATTATTTCAGAAATATTGATTTGGTACTTGAATGTATTCAAGAACATGTTTTTATGTCCATTGAAGGGAGAGATGCAAGTGTTTAGCTTGACCCGCTGTAAACTGTTATACAATAATTAGATTAAGTGCTACAAATTTGCTTTTCACTTTTTCATTAAAAATTATATTCCCAACTTTTATTATGAAGATGTCATTAAACAATTCTATTTAAAAAGATACTTATTATCTTTTTACCTGAAGATAACTAGAATAAAAACAGGCGAAACTGGATGAAATGTTATCTATTAAATTTATTTCTCGACCTTGCATAATACAAGAGACTAGTTTTATCACGTTCCAGAAATATCCTCTTTGTAGGAGACCTATTTGTTTTACAGGTCTTAACAATACTATTATTAATTAAATTATTTTTTTAATGAGACTTATGTTGGATTCCTTGAAAATTATAATTGTCATAATAAAACAAAGGACTATAATTGAAATTTAATTAAGGACGTGCTTACATCTTACATCGCCTTTATTATGGACGACCGCAAAAATATACCGCTCGCGGCCATTTTGGATCCGCATAATTAGAACATGGCGGAGCTTTCACCGCTATAACGGCGCGTTTATTTTTAATCTTTGAGGTTAAACAGTAAATAGGAGAAAAGGGTCCTTTAGAGTTTAATGTTTCATGAGGCTTTTAGTACTTAATATTTGTATGCCTTTGTGCCCGTAAGTGTACGTGATTTGTTTTTCGCAGGTACAGTCAAGAGAAGATTAAGTAGAACACATTGGGTTTTCCACCGCTTTTAAATCCATTTAATTAGAGAATTAACAGTTATAACCACAGCTATACCGCGAACATCACTGCAAATACGTATAAATACAGTAAAATATATTTTTATGTCAAAGATGTTTATTTTATTGACGAAAAATAAATGAATAGTTGATACTTACGTAACAATTTTAGATAACAATATTCTCTTGTTTCTTACTTATTAGAGCTTGATTCTCAGTTAGATTGTAGTTCTTGAAAATTATTTTCTTTATATTACAACCTTATTTTTGAGCCTCTTTTGTAGCCTCAAATTAGTTTTATCCACAATTTGTTGTAAAAGTTAACCGCTGGAGTATGGTATCCCGGTGGTAGCTAGCACCACAGGTAGTTAGGAGGTTTTGGTGACTTATTGGGGATTCTCTCTCTCTCTTTTTGATCTCTTTTTTATTGCTTAGACTTGTACATTAGTTTGAGATGAGAGCCGGTCTTGGTTTGAGCAAAGCTTCTTTAACTTCTGTCTGATTGACGTCATTAAGTGTTTTAAAACAACATAATGATAAATAAATAAATTTGACTTTGACTTTAATTCAAGTTATTTTTAGTGTAATAGATAGATAGATATATAAAAGGTTTATTTAGCAAATTGACACACACAATACATAAAACAGAAAAACAAAAGAATACATTGATAAACTAGTTACAGACATAAAATAACACAGTAGGTAATTATAAAAAACAGAACAAAACAAAACGTGTGTTTGCCGAACAGTGCTAAACAGGCCACAGCTCAGCATTATGTTTTGCTAGTACTTAGCAAAACGCTGATATTCTGCTGTAGCCTTCTGTGACAGCACACATTTACACAAACGAAAATCAAGACATACGCCCGCTAGTGTACATACTAGATTTGTGTAGTTCAATAAATATGACAGTGATGATATTAACAAAATAAATAAATAATAATACAAGAAGCGTAGTAAATTAGTAAATAAATATAGGTATGTAGGTACAGTTACTATCCTTTGTTATTTTTTAAATATTTTTAAAACTTGTTTATTTTAATGTGTAAGTTTTAATGTTAATTTCATAACAGCATCTGCCTCTACTTATATGTTACCTTAAGTAAATCTTGACGCAAGAATCTTGTGATGAACAAAACGCAATAAAAATAAACCGAACTGCGAACAGACAGCGGAATCCCACGGAATTTCATTACGCGACGTCGCGCGTGTAGAGGGGCCTTTATAATGTTTGACGATCTACGCTCTTATAAATGTTGACATACATTTACGCTTTTAACCTCATCAATTTTTTAAAGTATACGATAAGCGTCGATGTATTTTTCTGTATTTTATTGTGAAGAAGAGTAAACTGCGTGTAATATAAGGCGTACAAAAATTTAGTACTCGTTCGTATTTGATTACGTACACCGCGTTCCTTAAATAAAAATATTCTTTTAAGAGAATAATGATTGTAAATACAATTTGTTTGCTTTTTGTAAGAAGCGTAATATACTCATCGTATCATCGTACACTCGTTTAAAGTTTACCTGATTTAGCTGATAGTTTTTTCGCGATTTCACACTTAGTCACATAACCGAAGAGGTTCATATATAACTTATAAGGATGATCTCCCAGTTGAATTTCACGGTGTTTAAACTGTGATTATTACTATGACATCTATAAAATCTAGCATTACAGTTGGAAGCTAGGCAATATCTGCCGGTCGACCGCCGACGGACGCATTTGCATAAATTAATTGCGTTCGAATTTCGTCCAAATTTACACAAATTTAACGTTGCCATTACATGAATATCAAATTCATTTCTATTCAACAATGAATTTGAAATTGGTAGATGGATAGCTACTTTTCCAATCGATACCTATTAGAGTGAGTGAGTTTACTGTTCGAATATCAAAAGTGAGGCTTTCCCTATTATAATTTATCGTTCCATTTTAAGGGTAATTTGATACAAGGACTATTTATAAAAATAAAAGTAGTCCAAATACGACATACCATTATACATTTAATAAAAATGAATAAATTGAAAAAAAAGAAACCTTTCGTTTCGTTTAGTAATACGTAGCACTAAATCTATATTTTTATAAATTTTTTTAATTGTCTGTTTGTACGGGCTAATCTCCGAAACTGTTGGACCGATTTCAATGAAATTTTGCATGGTGGTACCTTATATCCCCGGTCAACATCTTAGATAGTTTTTACTGCTCATTTCTACGGAAAACGAGTTAAAAGACTAAAATGTTCTAAGTTCTCAAAAACGAATCATCCTATTTCAATAAAATTTGCTATATGGCATGGCTTTTGGGTATAAATAAACGACCTAGATTATGTCTCATTATGTAGAGACAAGTTTCTTTTTTGGAAATTTTAAGTATTATTAAAGCAACTATCTGTAATAGGCTAACAGACGCCACTTGTTGGAAAAAAAAAAGTATGAGTAAAGTCTTTTAAAAGTCAAAGTCAAAAAGTTTTTATTCGAAGTAAGATTTTACAAAACACTTTTCGACGTCGAGGCCAGTTCATAATTTGGATGTCTTCTGTAGAGAAGAACTCGCCGAAAGAAACTCCATAGACGTTGCATCTTTTCAAAATATTTTACAAAATTATAAATGATTATTTTATACAATTTTTTTTAAAAAATTAGAGGAAGACAACCAGTCAAAGTAGAATAACTGAACTATATAATATAATATCATTAATCAATCTATCATAATCACAACCGGCAATCGACCAGAGCAGACCAGTCCCCCCAAGCAGCACCACGTTCACGGGTTTGACGCATGGGTCAGCCATCGCCGGGCTCAACCATATTAGAGGGAACCCAACGACCCGGCCCACGACGCCACCGCCAGTCAGGACAATTTAGTTATGTACCAATCAATATAACAAATTTTGTCATTTAAGAATAGTTTTTAACGTCAGTTTGCCTTATGGCAGAGTGGGAACGACTTTTAATTTGTTAATTTTAGTCCAGTATTTCCGGACGTAGTAAATAGGCAGGCAGATACATCGATACATACTAAAATTATTTAGTTCAAACACGCTATTAACTAACGTTCTACACTACAGAATTTAGTTCTCTAAAAAAGAAAAAAAAGGCTTAAAAAATATGCAACTTAGAACTTTTTTTTGATGATCGTGTTGAATTTATTACAATAAGAAGGGTAAAAATGTTAATTGAAGGATTAACGAACACCACGCGGACGAAGTCGCAGGCACCAGGTAGTGGGTAATAAAAACAAACGGTTTAATTTTGAGTTATGAGTACGTACAGAGCACATGCGGTTTGGACATTCGCACTACGAAATTCACCCCTACCGCTACGGAATAAGGGCGCTCAAGATGTCCAGCCACATGTTCCTACATAAGCTGGCTACTGTTCATAAGCATGTCGAATTATAAGACTGTTATTATGAGGATAAAAATATACTGCAGCATAATGAGAAAAACATGCTTGTTTACGAGTTGGTTGCGGTTTCATTATTGATATAATAAAATGTATATTTAGTAATGAATAATAGGCTATTTGACAATGCGAAAAATAAAGTGTTAATTACTGTAATCAGTATGTAATGTAAGTTTAAAAATGCATATTTACTATGGGAAGTTGAAAATAATAATTAATTTATGTAAAAATCCGTAAATAAAAATGAATTTTTTTTGGCGTTTGTCACGTGACTCAAAACGCTCCTGATTGTTCGGGTATAGGACATATGTCACTAGCCAGTAAACATCGTTTTCTACTTAAGCAACTTGTAGTAGTAGTACTGGCTAGTGACGTCACCGATGCCATTGCGACGCCATATTGTCAAAGTAGCGTTTTGGCGCGCTACTTAAATATTAAATTTTTATTTTGATATTTTTCAGGAAATATGTACCAGAATTAAAAAATACAACTATTACTGGGATCCACAAACTCTACTGAATAATAAAAAAAATATTTTAAAAACCAGTCAAATAGCCTATTATAAATTGTTAGTTATTAATTTTGAAGCAGACTTTCCTGAATTAGTTGTTACCGTGGTTCCGCTATAAAAGGGTAAATGTGATCTTGCTGCGCCATTCCCCGAGTGAGCGTCGCGTCTAGCGTCTCCGTGCTCCTGAACTCCTGAACTCGCGAACTCGTGAAGTCCTCGCCGTGTTCAGCTATGACGGCGTTGTGGCACATCGCGGCGGTGGTGTTACTGCTCGGTACCGCCTTGCAGCCAGCGGTGGTTGATGCCTGTCGGCCGGACTATACGTTCATACCGACATTCAATAGCTGCTACAGATATCAAAACTATTTTATTAGCTGGACCAAATCCAGAGATACTTGCCGAGACGAGGGTGCTCAGCTCTTCTATCCGGAGAGCAAGGAAGAACTGGAACAAGTTCAGAGGTTGTTCAATATTACTACCGAGTATTATTTGAACATAGGCTTTTCTGATTTAGACAAACAGGGTGAATACAGGATTTTGGATGGGCGGCTTGTGACGAGAAAACTTCCTCGTATATATGATTCTACACATCCCGATATAATGCGCTGCGGAGCTATTGCTGCCGATGATTATGATGATCTCATTATGCTTGATTGCACCGAAACTCAACCCTTCGTCTGCAAGCGTATTTCTTCAGCCACAGCGGAGGCGCTGCAGACGGCGAATGGAGAAGTCAAGGTTATTGCTAATACCAGTGACACACTGTTGCGGGCAATGGAGCGTCAGGCGTCAGTCCAAAGCACCTTATTGGAACGACTAGTGGAGGCTGTCGGGAGGCAGACTGAGATCCAGCAGACACAAGCAGACAACCACAAAGCTGCAATGGAGACGATGAACCGCCAACTATATAATCAAACTGCAGTATTGGAAAAATTACTAAAGGCCGCCGCTAACCAAGCGACGGCTTCCAGCAGACAATCCGAGCTGGTCCAGCGCCAGTCCGCGTCACTGCAGCGCCACCTCACTGATCTGTTAGCAGCCACGGACCGGCACACTGCTAACATCACCGCAGCCCTGGAGAAGCTGGGCTCAGAAGGTGACATCCAACAAATCTATGTTCGCTCAGATCAGTGACGACCTGGGACGACTCCACAGTTCAAAAGCCCTTATTTGCTTATCCTAATTAAATCTTTACGTTACTAAATTCTAAAATTGTACCCGATTGATTATAGTGAAGAGAATTTTAATTGTTGACATGTTTGCATCCTTACTAATATCAAAATGTAGCTGTTCGCCCTGTGACTTCTCATACAAACTTAGATCACCAATTTTTGTGACCAATCTCTTAATTATGATAAATCCGGACTGCGGCATATTTAGATAATAAATATTTAAATACCTAATTAATAATGTTGTTTAAATCCATAGTAATAATAATAATAACTTTATTTCAAAACTTATACTATTTGAATGTAACAATACAAAGTTTAGTGTTATAGTATTATTATCGGTGTGCCATACCTGGGTCATATTTTAGTTTTTAAGAGCTCTGTAACAACGCGAATAAATTTAATAAAATATTTCAGTTCCCGTGGGATATATAAAAATTACTACAGGAAAGTCGAAAAAAAAAACGCTGGCGTAGCCGCGGGCAGATAGCTAGTCATACTATTATTATATAAAGAGGAAAGATTTGTATTTTTGTGTGTGTGTGTGTGTGTGTGTGTGTGTGTGTGTGTGTGTGTGTATGAGTATGTTTGTAATGTATAAACTCAAAAATTCTTCAAAAATTCTTTCACAATAAGAAAGCTGCATTCACCTTAATTAACATAGGCTACCTTTTACTGCGGGAAAATGCCTCATTCCCATGGGAAAAACTGTTAACGCGGGCGGAGCCGCTGCGGAAAGCTATTATGAATGAATATAATTATATTTATTTTTTTATTCCATTCTGAAAACGTCCACTGCTGGACCAAATACTTTCATGAAAAATCCCAAAACGCTCGATCCTGCACTGCCCGCATCCAGCGACCCTCACCAGATGGTCAGTCCGCATGAGGTCTGCCCACGGTACGCTTACGGTGCGCGGCGACATTCAAGAACCTTTATATCTCAAAAGTCGTCAGTTCTATGCTTAATGTGCCCTGCCCCCTGTCATTTAACTGTCCAATGCAATGATACCATGTCTAAATAATAATAAATAATGAAACTTCTTTATAGTTAAGTTACATTAGCTGGCCAAACAAAAAACATGAACAAAAACGCTTGACTAGTTTCCAAGATAAATGGCTATAAAAAGTGGTTCTCCGGCGAGCGCCGAGCGCTCTCAGCATTGAAGCCCGGAGTACTATCAGCGGCTGAGTGAGTGAGCACTAATTCCACCTGATGTTTTATGAATTCCCCTCACTTACTGCCGCATGCCGTTACAGTCGAGGGCAGGCGCTGCCAACTCGTTTACACGGGGTTGCCAGTTATCCGATAGTCATTATGATATCTAAAATATATATTTATTTTAATAATACCGCGCCCGCTTTGCGATGTAAGAAGCGCTCCAGCGCCAATTGTGGATATTATTATTATGTTGTTTATTTATTTTGATTGTATGTTACAAGACAAGTCTACTATGAGTAGATGAAAAAACAAAATATTTTATAATCCTCAAAATATAACAAGAAATGAAAAAATAAAAGCCATTTTATTTTCTCTTTTATAATATTACCGAGATATTGCTTTTTACAACATTTCAGATAGAAAATGCTTTGTTTCATTTTCGTGACACGTTATTTGTTCCAATTTAATTACATCAAGATAGCTTCGGTTCAATGGCGGTAAATTTCCAGGTCTGGCACCTCTTGCTGGCGAGGCTTCAACGTGTTTAATATTTTAAATTCACGCAATTTTACTAATAAAAAGCAGAGATCGTTGTGTGGTGACCCCCCTTCAGTGAGGGTGGAAATGTGGGGGTTAGATTTCCAGTCAATAATATTACCAATATGTTGCAAAAGTGTTTAAGTAATGGATTAAATATTATTTCCGTTGAAGTTGTAAGAAACGAGAAAGTGAGGTTTAAAAATTGTCGCATTCGTAGACAAAAAATTTCAAATAATCTAATTCGATCGTAATCTTGGCGAAGTCAGTCAGTAGTCCTACGGAATGCAAATTTTGTTCTGAAATGATTAGAATAGAAGTCTTAGAGCATCTTGAAAACTCTAATGTTTGTTGGCCAATACCCGTGTTTTTATAAAGTAATAATTATTTATTTATAATGCTGATGAGTACAAGTTATAAAGGTAAACTATACAGTATACGAACATGGCTAAGTATTGAAATTATAGGAGATAAGACCCCAAAAAAAACGAAACAAGAACAAGACACATTTCCACCAATACACACTTTAGCTCAAAGTATTGATTCGAAGGGCAAGATTTATGTATCCGTTTCAAAAGGATACGCAGCATGGAAAAATACAAGAACGCATTACCCATATAGATTGTGATTGAGCATAAAAAGCAGCTCAAACATTTGAATGTGGCCTTTTTCCGCAATTCCACTCGGAGCGGAAATTAAGAAAAAGGTTTTTTGGCGCTCCGAGCGAAACACAGAACACGTGACACGGCGGCGGTGCGGGTACACTGAGTTTGTATACTTTTTTATTTCATTTAATTAAGTTAAAGTACTAAACTTCACATATACTTTAATGAAGATTTTTGAGCTAGTATTTTGTTCAGATATAGCGTATAGTTTGGCTGGGAGAGATCTTTTTGTAGATCAGAGATATCTTGCCTTGACGATGAAAATTGTGACGAATTTTTGTTTTGTATATATGCAACTAGCGACCCGCCCCGGCTCCGCACGGGAAATGGTTATTGTGGGTTATCCTTCAGTATATTATGCATGTATTATACATATAAACCTTCCTCTTGAATCACTCTATCTATTAAAAAAAACCGCATCAAAATCCGTTGCGTAGTTTTAAAGATTTAAGCGTACAAAGGGATATAGGGACATAGGGACATAGGGACATAGGGACATAGGGACGGAGAAAGCGACTTTATTTTATACTATGTATATGCAATAACATATGTATTACGGTACATTACCTTTTGACAAAAACTGTCGATTTATAATGCTCCAAAAATCGTATAATCTTATCAACTAAAATATGTAATATGATGTAAAGAGGAATTTGATTAAAAATGTTACGAATTTAAATACTATAATGGTATTTAAATAAAATTTTAAATAATTTAATAAAAAAACTCAAAAATTACACTTGGTAAACAAAGTATATATAAGAAAGAATTTCAATTATTTTTAAAGGTTAGTTATTTTATTATTTAACATCTATTGTAAGCATGAAGGAAGAAAAAATTGTACCGTAATTGGGCGCGTAAATTTTTTTCTTCCTTCATGATTGTAAGACTTCGATAAAACTAAAGAGATCTTCTAAATCTAAATACATGCCAAAGGTTTATATGTAAATGGAGAAACAGGAGCACCTGTAACATACTAAAGCGGAGATGTTGTTTGAGATCAAAGGCGGGGCCGAATTAAAATACCTCCTTTCACTGTGCCTTGGGGGTACTTGGAGCTTGGGCAGACGCTTGTATGCGCACAGTACGTACACTGTAAAGAAACAACGGCCATAATTCATCTAATGTGTGAAGAATTTGAAATTGTTTAAATATGAAGCGAATTAATACTATTATGTATATATTTTCTCTTTATAAGTACATGATGTATTTTGTTGGCGTAAATTAAAGTGTCTCTATTGTAAAAAAAAAACCAGACAATCATATAAAATAAATAAATAAATATGTGGGGATATCTCACACACGGCCATCTGACCCCAAACTAGGCAGAGCCTGGATTATGGGTGTCAGACAGCTGATATAAATAAATATAGGTACAAATATAAATATTCAACATCCGGACACAAGGCAAACATAAGTGCTCATCACACGAATGTTTGCCCTGGGCGTGAAGTAGGTACTTAAATTTTATGTTAGTCACAATGATTTCAAAAGGAAACAAAACATAATTTTGCATCAATAAATAAAAACGATTTTATGAAACTTTAATCTGGTAATAGCTGTGGACGACTTAAATCTACTTAAATGAGACTTACAAAAATAAAGAGGATACTAAAAAAAGCTAGCTCTCATATCGCAATGATGAAGAAAAAAACTCATTTAAAGAGGCGATGCGATATTAGTTTGAACAGAACTGGCAGGTTCGCGCAATGTGTGCACTGCTGTGGCGAAGAACCCGCCGAAGAAATTCCACAGGATCGCATCTTTTGTTCTTTTTTCTTTAAAAAAAAATATTAATTAGAGGAAGGCAACCAGTAAAAATAGAAAAAACAGACAGATACTTCTTTTCGTCGGGGGTTAAAAATGTGACAATCGAAAAGATCGCGGCTCAGCTTACACTGGGCACGTACTATAAGTCAAGGGACTTACACGTGCGGAGTTCGTTTCACATTATTCGGGACTCGGGACTACGTCGCATTGTAATTAGAGTCCCGGGCACGTTCCTCAACTGGTTCCACCTTCGTGTTATAATCCTACCACCTTCAGCCACCTGTCTCCCATCTGTGATAGGATCAGGGACTAGCGCGTGTAATTAATCGATTTCATGAATTGTCAACGAGTATAATTAAAGATAAGGATATTATTATTATGCTTTACTTGTTGTTTTAACTGTACAAGTACAATTGCTCGGGTTCGTACATCAACAACACATTAGACATGGATAGTAAGTACCTACCTATTTATTTTGAAAATGATCAAATCTTCTTAAGTTATAGTGCGATTGTCAACTAAATTTTGTTGAGCTTGTTATTGGGTGGTGAAAATCAGTAGGTATACACCGTGTTTCATGTACAGAAAAAGCTAAAATTTTTCATCCTTTAGGCGAGCTTGGTCAATTTCTCAGATAGTCAATTTAGAGGCACGTCATATTCTTTGTACGTCATTTTCTAGGTTAGTCATCACTGATTGAAAATGACATTCTTAACTCTAGTCGTCAGCTGGTACAATTTGACGTCTGGGACATAGATTGCTTACTCTGACAGCATTTTGTTACTCATTAATACTTACGTTCCCGAGAGATGGACAAAAAAAAAGAGTTCAAACGGGTTAAATAATTGAATAATAATGTTTTTCTTAAAATACTTTCATTGCTTTCTTATTTTCATAAAAACGTTTCATTTTATTTATTTTTTCTGGATTATTCCTTTTACAGGGAACAGTACTAATATGTAACTTAATTTACGTAAAAGTAATTTTAATTAACCATAATAGTCTACAAAATTTAGATGACGTGAAACGAAACATGTCTGCAGAAATGCATTGCCACTATTCTTTGCCAGTACTAGTGCTTCCGTGAAAAATTGTGCTGGGTTCAAATGATTAAAATTTATTATTTTGGTCTCAGGTCTTATATTTTGTCAGTTGACTCCTTACAAGCAAGTCCTTTTAAGCTTTACGGGTATTATTGTAACACCCTGTATACTACCAGTACTATTAAAATAAATATGGCATATTTTTAATATATTTATAATTTATTTATATTTAATTTTTTTATTTTTAGTTTTTTAATTTTTAATTTTTTTATTTTTTATTTATTTATTTTTTATTTTTTTAGTCTTCAAATAGATATCATCATCAGCAATATTGTGCTATTTGTTACCTATGCATAAGATTATTAATGTGGTTAGACCAACCGAACTGTTCCTGTGAGTGTCGTACAAGGTGACTATAGGAATATACCCAGGGAATGGTCATCAGCACCGCTCACCTACGTTATCTTGCAATCAACAACCACTGCAATCTCCAATCTGCCAGATAAGCATGAGGATTATTGCAATATCTCCCTTATAGAGAGGCCTTAATCTAGCAATTATAGGCTATAGTAATAGTATGTAATAGACACAAATGTACTCAATGCACGAAGTTATCAATCTAATTATGGTGTTGTACCGCATATTGCACTATAGATATTCATAAGCATTGGTTTAGTTAGATTAACTTGAATGCAATCCTAACATACACGAATTAGCGTCAAATGATCTCTAATGGTCTCCATAATGCTGTTTGGTGTCTGCTGATGTGTAATAATTAGTTTGCTAATTTTATTATGATAATATATTTTTAACTGTCATCACAGGTATAGAAAATCAAACTTTAATAACGAAATAAAATAGATGCAAATATAGATACACAAGTATCCTAATCAAAAAAGACTGCACTGCGTTCCGAAGCTAGTAATAAAAAATGTTGTTGGTAAAAATTGTTTAAATGGATTGTCTTTTTTAATTAATTTACAAAATCGACTAATTAAGCTTCACTAAACTTAAAACAGAATATTTCCAAGCAACCCTACCTACAGAAAATCGCATTACCTCAATTAATTCCGTACTCTATTACAGACATCTTGTTGTATACAAACTCATTACACAAACAGATAAGTTTTCAAAAACTAAAATAATACCGGTATCGCAAACTTTCTTCTTGTTTTCTTATTACGCGAGGGATTTTCCGGTATTGGAGTGAAATGCGGGTACCGGCAAATTTTCATCCGCGTACCGGTAGCTAATCCAACTTCGGGGAGCTTTACCGGCGTCCTCCGGCTTCCGATGCACCTCATCATTATACAAAGTAGTTTTTAAAAAGCTCTCACATTTCGTAATAGAGGTTGGTACACGGTTTCAGGATTATACGTTAGCTTAATGTGTGGGTAATTACTGGCAGTAACGCAATAGAAAGTTCTGTTAAAACTTACAATGCGCTATTTGTAAAGTATTTTTGCATTTAATTATTCTTTTTATATCCTTTTTAAATAAATTTGTACTAAGTGTATCGCTTAATAATTGTACTACCTTCATTATTTACTGTGGTTTCAGATTCTTAGTATTATTAAAATGTGGTTTTAAAATGTGCTTAAGTGTTTTATTGTTAGTCTCAATTGGTGTACACGAAGGCTGTACACACTTTAAACAATAAAAAGTATTTTAAAAATTGCATTGCTTTTATCTGTGACCAGTCCGTCCCAGCTCTGAAACTAACAGGATTTTCTTTTCTCTATTCATTTATGTGGTAAACTGTTTGACTCGAGGCGTCTCGTCGAGACCAACTTAAATTTAGTTCTTTAATTAAGTTAATTCCTGTGTTTGTCAGACGTCCGCCGTTGCCTTCATCTTCTTTTTTGCTCATAAGTAGTAGAGTAATCACGAGAAGTCCAAAGGTTTTAATCTTTGTTTTTGTTCTTTGTTGGAAAAATCTACTAAAGTAATGATGAAATCTTCTGATCAAGAAAATTGGGGATCGCGATTTAGTAAGGTGTTTGTTGCCTATCCAAGGATCTTAATAAACATACTCGTATAAAAAGTTTCTGCTGTATAAAACAGATTATAAAAATGCATATTTTTCTATTTCGTTCTTATGTTATTATTATTAGAATCTACGCATCTTTGAAATGAAATGAAATGAAATGAAATGAAATGAAATCATTTATTTTAACTTTTGGACACTTTTTTGGACACTTAGTTAAGTCAAATAAAATTACATTTAGTGGCGAGTTCAGCAAAGCAAAATGTGCGGTCTTTTGTGGAGAAGAGCTCGCCGAATAAACTCCACAAGCGTCGCATCTTTAAAAAAATATATTTTTTTTTAATATGTAAATTATAGGTACAATATATCTTAATAAATTAAATTATATTAATAGCCAACTCAAGCAACCTCATTCCCATGGAGATTCGTCTTCTAAATAATCAGATATCTTGTAATATGCATTTTTAATCAATTTTTGCTTAACTACAACTTTAAACTTATCTAAGGGTAAGTTTTGTATAATAGTAGGAATCTTATTGTAAAAGCGTATACAGTCGCCCTTAAAACAATGTTTTATTTTCTGCAATCGACTAATGTGAGATGCCAATTTGTCTTTATTTCTAGTATTAAGAGCATGTCGATCACTATTCTTTGCAAATTTTGTTATATTTTTTTTTACATGTAATAAATTGTGGTAAATGTACTCCGATACTAATGTTAAAATATTAATTTCCTTAAATTTTTCCCTAAGTGACACTCTAGGCCTTAATTTATAAATTGCACGAACAGCCCGTTTCTGCAGCGTAAATATATTATTTGCATTTGCAGCATGTCCCCATAGAAGAATTCCATAGGTCATCAAGCTATGAAAATAACTAAAATACACTAATCTAGCCGTATCTACATCAGTAAGAGCTCTAATTCGTTTAACTGCATACGCCGCTGAACTCAGTTTGTTCGACAATTTATTTATGTGAGGATCCCATTGCAGTTTGGCATCCAAAGTAATTCCAAGAAATACAGCAGAGTCCACAAGGTCCACTCTCTGTCCCTTTATTATTATATCAGTTGCTACTGGAGTAACATTTGGTAATACAAATTTAAGGCATTTTGTTTTATTTTCATTGAGTAATAAATTATTTACCGTAAACCAGTTAACTACATCATGGATAGCATTGTTTACGTCGTCATAAACTAATTGTTGTCTTTTAACTTTAAAAATTAAAGAAGTATCGTCGGCAAACAGTACCAACCCATGTTTTTCTTTTATAAGATATGGCAAATCATTAATATACACTAAAAACAAAAAAGGACCAAGAATGGAACCCTGCGGGACGCCCATTTTTATCTTAGATCCAGGCGATCTTTTCCCATTAACATCGACCAAATGGAATCTATTCGTAAGATATGATTCAAGAAGATCGAGCGCCCGGTTTTTTACACCGTAATGATTTAGTTTCCTGACCAGAGTGCTATGATCGACACAGTCAAAAGCCTTGGATAAATCACAAAAAATGCCAATGGCATCCATTGAATCTTCCCAGGCATCAAAAATTTTAGTAATGAGCTCAACGCCTGCGTCAGCAGTTGAGCGACCCCGAGTAAATCCAAATTGATTTACGTGCATTACATTATTTCTATAAAAATAACCCTGCAACTGATTAAGAATAAGTTTTTCAAATATTTTACTAAGTGTCGGCAGTATAGATATAGGTCTAAAATTGGTGGGGTCTGTTGTACTGCCGGCTTTGAATAAGGGTATGACTTTACTCAGTTTCATCAGGTCAGGAAACACACCATTATCAACGCATTGGTTAAATATAAAACTTAGATGAGGTGCTATACAATCTATTATGGAACTTATTATTTTCACGGAAATTCCGTCAACGTCGGGAGTCTTTTTCATTTCCAGGGATTTGAATACCTTTATAATTTCGTCGCTGTTGACATGTCTAAATTTAAAAACAGTTTTGGATTCCTCAACGTTACGTTTAAGTATGGATTCAGCCTCAGTGGGAGACGAGTTCAAAGACTTGGTTGTCGAAACAGGAATATCAGTAAAGAAATTTTCAAAAGCTTTTGCAATTTCTAAGTCAGAACTCAAAATTTGGTTGTCTATTTTAAGCTTAAAGTTGTTGCTTGCTGGCTTAGATTTTCCTGTTTCGTTATGTATAATTTGCCAAGTGGTTTTAATTGTATTTTTACTAGATTTTATCTTATTATTAATAAAATTAGATTTAGCTACAATACACACGCGCTTAAACATTTTTGAATATTCACGAACATAGTCTACAAACGTACTACTTTTGTTATATGATCTTTCTTCATAAAGCTCATATAACCTTTGTCTGCTCTTATGAACTCCCACTGTTGCCCAATCACTGAACAATAATTTATTACTAGTTTTGATTTGTTTTGGCTGGAATATTATATCATATTCGTTTTTAGCTAAACTAGTCAGTGAATTATACAACGTATTTGGATTGTCACAATATGATAATTCAGGTAATTTATCCATGATATTATTTCTGAATCGTTGAAGCCGAGTGTCACTTATAGGCACGCATGTGAAATTTTTAATTGGTTCTTTTTCAATTTTAATATTAAAAGATCCTATTTGACCTGAATGATCAGAAGATAATTGATTAATAATTGATTTAAAGTAAGGTTCAATATTGGAAAATATATTATCAATACAAGTCTTAGAATTGGCAGTGATTCTTGTAGGCTCCAAAAAAATATTCTTTAAGTTATAACATAAAAATAAAGATAGCAGTCTTTGACACAAGTTACAGTTCTTTAAGAGATCAACGTTAAAATCTCCACAAACAAAAATATATTTACTCTTGTCACTTATTTTTGATAGTGCATCATCCATGACTTTTTCAAATATTTCAAAAGACGAATTAGGGCGCCTGTACACGCTCATCACAATAAGTTGCTCGAGTTCAATACAGGCTATCTCGGTAGTATGTTCAACAGAGAGGCTCACTATGTCTACTCGTTCCTTAAATTTTAAATTATTTCTAATGAGTATCAACGAACCGCCGCATTTCTTATCGGTTCTGCTGAACGAACTTCCTACCTGATGGTTGTTAAAGCTAAACATGAACTCATTCTTTTTCAGCCAATGTTCTGTTATACACAATATATCTATGTTATTACAGTTCATGAATAACTCAACTTCCAATTCTTTTGCATGCATTGCACCTTGAATATTTTGATGTACCAGATTTAAAATATTTTTACTACTATTATATACTGGTATATTTAGGATACTTGTGGGAATGCCAGAGTTATTCTCTATTGTCTTTTGAATTAATTTAAACAATTTGGAACATATTCCAAATTATTCAAGGTGTTACAATTAATTTGCTCAATAGAAGCAATAGTCTTATTGGTCAGTGAACTGACTGAATTTAATATACAATATGATAGGATCTGTGCTATCTGTCTGGTAAAAAATTTTGGTAGGTAGTACCTATCCTTGGTCAAATAAAAATAATTTCCAATATAAATATTGGTGTCAATAAAATGAAATTTGTCACAATGACGACATGTCAGTGTATGCATTAACGTGTTATAATTGTGTCGTTTATCATTTTCATTTGACTGGAAAGATTGACTGAAGGGAAAAGCAAACAAAACAATTTTTGTTACATTTTGTACTGAATTCAATTCGGAAAAATATTTAATAAGATCTTTCTTTGATAAATTTTCCCTTCTTCCAATTAAAATTAATAAAATAGTTGGTTTTGTAAATCGCGCCGTCAACACTTTGGCAAGTATTTGGGAATATGTAGCCCCAGGTATACAATTGTTTATTACTGTATTACCCAAATGCCGGCCTAATTGTAAACCCATACCTTTTCCAAGTTCATCGCTATACATAACGTAGTCCTTAGTTGGTGAGAGGGAGGTGGTATTGTTGTCGGAGTCGACGGACGGCGGCGCCTGAGTCAGTATCAGCTGCTCGGGCAGCTGTTGTACCGAGTCGGAACGTCGTCGTCGCGCGGCCGGCGCCGGCGCGGCATAGTTCACTGGAGCTGGAGTTAACTTGCAATCACAACAGTGATTGTTTGCCATAGACATATACGTATCGTAATTATATTGACACATCTCCAATAAACTATCCATAGCCGATACGTGCTCCTTGATTTCATTTTGCGATGACTCATATTTGAGAGAAATTCTTTGTAATGATGAATTTAATAGAAACATTTCTGACTCAAGGCGCCGTGTCTCACATTCATAATTTTGTGTAATTTTTTCTACATTTAATCTATAATTATCAATTTCGTTAATTAAGTCGACACGTTCTTTACTACAATTTAAATTTTTACAAAGCGTTTTATTTTTGTTGGCTAATTTTTGTGTTTTTTTAATATAATTATTTAGTTTAACATATTTTTTAAGTTTATTTTTACTACAGCTCATTGTCGTCACCGATTGTGACCTACTGGGACTTTCACATGTTAAATCAATTGTTACAGTAGGTTGTTGTTCGGTCGGTGAGATAACAGAGGGGGCAGGTGTAGTGACCAGCTCATCGAAGAGTGTCTGGGTCTGGGCCGAGTCGAGGTCGTCGATAATGGTTTCCAGCGAACGAATCTTGTCTCGTGCGTCACGTAGCTCCTTCTCCAGTGTAGTGATACGAGCCAAGGAATCTTCAAACGCGCTGCCATCCCGGTCGAAACTGTCCACCAGACCCTGGAGCCGATCCCTGTCACCCGCCATGTCCACAAGCTGGTTATGCAGCTCTGTCATCTCACTTTTCATTTTTCTATTTTTATCTACTATGAGTAACACCTCCTTCTCACTCTCTTCCCTCTCTGTAAGCAACTGCTTATTGATTTCCCTACACTGCTTAAGCTCATGTAAAGCGAATTTCAAGTTATCTTCCAACTGACGGGCTGCGGTACTTCTGGTAGTAGGCATTATAAATAATAAATAATAATTGAATATCAATAAACAAGATCGAAGCACAGCTGATAAGCAGTTACCTACTTAGTTTGAGGTTATGCTTTGGTTTGTAAATATAGCAAGTTATTATGCAGGAAATTTATGCAATTACAATATATTAACGTGTTTTGAATATTTATTATGCAAAAAACACCATAAATACCTGCCAAACAATGCTATATTTTAAATATTTCTAGTGAGTACGTAACGGTTTTTACTAAGTCCACACACAGTATTATTTTTCGTATTTCTAGCACTTAAAGTATAAAATAATATTTAACACACTTATTTTAACGTATTACTAAATAGATGAACTTGGAATAATATGTAATAATGTATTAAATCACGAAATAATTACGGAGAAGTTTGTTTACAATGTAGCCGACAGTGTTGCCCTTTCTTTTTTATTAACAAGTTTCTATTTGTAAGATTCTTTATATCGCACAAGTGTTTTATTAATATTCAAAGAAACAGTGTTATAAAATATACAAATAACATTTAAAAAAAAAAAAACATGTTTAACTGCATATTATGCAAGTCTACATTTTTTTTCAGTCAAACCAACTCATGAGCCGATGTGGCCTTCGCAACTTTTTATATATTATACGGGGGGTAAAACTAAGATCGATCTAATTATTTTTTAGTCTAGAAGTTAATTTTGATCTTTTTCTTCTTCCTCTTTCTGTTTTTGTTGCTGGCCACGGTCCTGCAGATGATGGTGGGGTCGTGCATCTGCTGCCACATGTGGAACTGCTCGCCGTAAGGCACTCTGTCGAACGCTATCCCCTTCTTTATCGCACATATGTTTTCTGATACCTGTAAGAAGAAATAAACTGATCATCATCATTATCATCGTCTGATACTTTCAAAGGGTGTGAAGTCAATTGTGTTTTTGAAAATCATACGCATGTTTGTCGCTTTTACGATAACAATTTAGTAAGCATAGGGTGAACAAAAATCTACAGAGCTCAAACTAGACAAAAAGCACCAAAAAGTGAGATTTTGTTTTCAAAATTCTAATACCGATATTTTTTTGACACTTTTTGATTGCAAAATGTCCATTACTTGCCTAAACGTCTCCACCGATGAAATCGCTTTTTCCAGAAAGCTTCATAGCGGTCCAAACTTTAGTATGTAAATATTTATCCCACCAAAAACATACCTGTTAAAAAGGGGGCGGCCAAGTTCCTATCGGCTAATTCTGCCGCGCTATCGATATTGGCAGTAAGTGTCAAGTCAGGCCGAATGGAGTTAATTACAGATTCAGAACCAGCACAAAGAGCTCTATCTTTGGGTCTGACTCTCATTTCAATATTTTACCCGGAACCTAGTTATTTTATTTAGAATAACAGCAGTAAGTTTATTTCTTGGCAACTTATGCTTAATATTACAGAAGTAAGTATACTTACGCCGGGTTCATAAGTGCGACCATAACATACATATTTTACTACTGCTAGCAATATTGGCAGTAACTCAGAATACTAAATACTTTTTTGCCTGGTAGACCCATAGTTTATTTTATTAGACGGAATAAGTACTCATTTTATTTTAGTACTAGAGATTAGAAAAATTTTAAAGGCTCCAAAGGGCCCTTTTTGTTATTACCTACCTAACTATTTTGAGATTTCTTCGTGAGAAACACAAGTAATAAGGTACATAACTAATAAATTTCATTTAAAACAATTAATAAATATGTAAAGATGTTATTTGACTAGTAAATTATTTAAATTTTCAATTCTGAATGATTTACATTTATGTATATAGCCATCGTATAAAGCGGAATAATTTGATTGTATGTTTGCATTGACTAGTCTCCGAAACTACAAAACCGATATCAAAATTTCTTTCTCTGTCAGGAAGCTACACTATCTCCGAGTAACATAGGTTATATTTTATTTAAAAAAAAGTTAGGGTATTTACAAAAACTCAAACAATGTGACCCAAGGTGTAAAAAAAATATCCAAAAATATTCCTAATAATTGAATAGGCTCTGAAACTACCGAACCGATTTTATTGAAACTTGGTACAAATATAGAATAGACTTTATGAAAGGACATAGGCTACCGTTTACCGCGGGAAAATTCCTCATTCCCACAAAAAAACTGTGAATGCGGGCAGAGTCGCGAGGCGGACAGCTAGTATGAAATACTTAGCATAACAGCAGTAACAACATACTTGCTCCGGTTATACTAAGCAATTGATATAGTTCGTCATTATTATCGTACTAGGAATAAACGTTTTAGCGTTATTTAAAATCATTTCAATAAACATAAAGGAATACTGAATACATCATTTGGAAGTACTTGGTTTAGGCTACATATATCAAAAATCGGAATTAAAATAACTTATTAAAGTAAGTAAATATAAGTAAAAATGTGCCGAAAACTTTGCCCGCCATTTACTCGAAATGACACATCAGGTACTTACTGCCAATATCGATAGCACGGCAGAATTGTTCGCCTAAAAAAGGATTGAAATCCAATCCAATGCCAAGTTTAGATGCACTTTAAATTCGATCATAATCATCGTCATCAACAGCCTGATCCACTGGTAAACATTTGCCATTCCCAAGACTCGCAACCACATTCTAAATTTGAACTTGGCAGGTTTTCGTGCGTAAAACTTAATTAATTTGTATAATTAAATTTATTATTTCTTCTTTTCGAGTCAACAGCAAACTCAGCAATTTATTATTTATATAATAATTAAATTAATCTATTTATTAAACTAATTTAACCTGCCAAGTTCAAATTTAGAATGTGGTTGCGAGTCTTGGGAATGGCAAATGTTTACCAGTGGATCAGGCTGTTGATGACGATGATTATGATCGAATTTAAAGTGCATCTAAACTTGGCATTGGATTGGATTTCAATCCTTTTTTAGGCGAACAATTAGCCGATAGGAACTTGGCCGCCCCCTTTTTAACAGGTATGTTTTTGGTGGGATTTGAATACTTTTTTTGAAGAAATTCGTACCTTTTTTTTCTTTTTGTGCCACGCCTTCGTCCATTGTTAACCACAGAATAAATATATTTAATCATCCGGACACTCCATGCAGCAAATTTATTTTGACAACCTAGTTACTTCTTTTAGAAAAACAACTACAAGTCAGGGTTATCACGAGATTAAATTAAAAAAAAACTCTATAATACTGCGTAGCGTACATAGATTTTTGTCATAAAATCTTCTTATTAAACCTTTCTAAATAATGACAAACATCGCTACACTTGACGTAAGTGACATGACGTAAAATTTAGTGACAGCGTTGTAGCGATCGCGAATTTGTTTGCATGAAACAACTTTGGAGTAGCGGGCAATATTATTTTATCAAATTTTTTTTTTAAGTTTTAGCCCTATATTTAAGTCAAGTGTTTACGTATTAAATAGTTGATAGTTAAATTAAATGACATTCAGTACATCGGTCAAATTTATATCACTACATAGTATAAAATAAAGTCGCTTTCTCTGTCCCTATGTCCCTATGTCCCTCCCTTTGTACGCTTAAATCTTTAAAACTACGCAACGGATTTTGATGCGGTTTTTTTTAATAGAAAGAGTGATTCAAGAGGAAGGTTTATATGTATAATACATGCATAATATACTGAAGGATAACCCACAATAACCATTTTCTCGTGCGGAGCCGGGGCGGGTCGCTAGTTATAATATAAATAAAATAGGCACAGTAGGCAGCACATGCGGCTGGATATTACACGATGCATTTTAAAATTTGTCAACAATTAAGATAATATACATATCGTACTTAGCCAATCTTCATTCCTAATGTTTACAGTATTCAGAGCTCGATTGGTCGTTTTTTTTTTTATACAAGCGCACATTATCCGCTCACGTGACCCAGTTAACCAGGGATTAACAAATGAAATCATCCGTTAATCGACAATGTAAACTAACGATTAACAATATAAAACACTCGTTGATTGACCTTGCAAACTCCTGGTTAACAAGGCCATTTTTGCTCACAGCTGTTGAAAAATGATCCTTTTCTTCTAAATAACTAAGTCTAATATTGTTATCGTACTTGCTTCGTATTCTCTATTAAATTTGACGTCTAAAAAACCGGCAACACAAGCCCACCACTAGCAAAATTAAAAAAAAAAACAATGTCAAAGTGCAGTCTGTCAGTTGACCGCACGGAGTACGTCACGTCGCGTGTTATTGAAAAGTTTTGTGGGTTTTTTAATAATAATCTGACGGAAATACACTTGTTTTTCGGTAAGTACACACTTAAATCTATTTTATTACAAGTTGTCACAGGTATTGAGGTTTGTTTTTGAGTTTTGAACAATTTTGTAAAAGTCGCGCTAAAAATTCATAATCTCCATTTTCACGACTCTATATATCAAAAACTGGATCGCTTTTCAAATAAAATAAGCCATAGTAGCATGACTCATTCATTCAGCAACCCATAAATCAACACTTGATAGTGTTTTTGTAAGAAACCAAGGCACAATGAGCGTTTTTGTGCCACTTGACGCGGCGCGCGCTCGGTTTAAAATAAACAAATGGATCGCGGGCGAGTTACGGTAGGTTGAGGCGGCGAGCGCGGCCGTTCAACTGGGTATTGGGATGGCGGCCTTGGGCACGTGAGCGGTTATTAATCTTTCTACAACGGTCTCTTTCGATAAATTAAGAATAATAAAAATTGCACGATGTGACAAGGATATCACGTCTTATAACAAGCGCTAAAGTGTATTATTATGAATACATAACAATATATTTTATACCCCCCCTGCCCTCTCCCCCCTCTCCTCATCGTATTCTCATTGTACCACTTGTTTAGAAATATTTTTATTATAAATTCGATATTCAATTAAGCCAACTTTCTTAATTTTTTGTTAATCTACATATAACACACGACCTGTGTGCCAAATTTCATAAGGCTAGGACAATTGGAAGTGGCCTAAACATTTTGATTACCGGTCAGTGAGTGAGTCAGTCAGTGCCAAAATTAGCTATTTTCACAGGGTTATATTTCAGAATTTACTGAAGCTATATCTATGAAATTTGGCATACTGCTTTAGTACTAGTATATAACTACGTAGGTACAATTTTATCTCTGTACTTGCAATAGGCACTGAGCTACAGGGGGGTCAAAAGTGGGTCGAAACGGTTCGTGTAAATAGTGCACGGCATGCGCGCGGCTTGTTGCTGGAACTTGGCCTGCGCACTCCCGTGCGCTTAGATCTATCACTCTTTTCTTTGTAAATTTAAGTTGTATTCACTTATTATCACTTACGTTGTAACCAAAGAACATCTCTTCGTCCAGCCGTTTGACCTTGGCAATATTAGCGACAGTGCCAGTGATGAAGACGTCTTCGAGCCTCAGATGTGGCAGCTCCATCGCGGCCTGCAGCAGAGGTCGCACCGCGTCCATCGTCACGAGGTACCCGGAGCCCAGGAGGAAGAAGGGAAACACTCGCCCAGGGAACTGGTTCTGTGGCACGAAGTGCGGGGACGATACATCCTTGCGCTCCGGATGGACATTGAACATCAGCTGGAAACAGAATCGGGAACACGTGAACAACAATATTGTATTTTAAAAAATTGAGTTTCTATTTTACTTGTATTATTTTATATTAAAGCAAGAAACACCAAACTAATTGAAGCAAGAAATTAGAGCATAATTTGGCTGAAGACGAGACAGAACTTTTATACATTACAAATTAAAATAGTAGATAATGTTATATTCAATTTCCCTCTATTTTAAAAACATTTATGTCTTGTTAAATTCAAGCAAATACTATATTGCAAAGACAAAAATACTATATTGTATTTTTATTGTGCTTTCTTCATGACTTTATGATCATTTTAGCTAAAATACTTCCGCCCTTAACCTTCCCACTTGGGTCACTTATTCTTAATAATTTTACACACGACATATTATTTCATAATACAAAAAGATCACTAACCTTTCCCCAAATAGTTTTTCGGGCGATAATCCTGTGAGGAGCAGACAGGAAGCCAATTAGGTTGGGGACATGGATGAAAACGTCGTCCTTGACCTTGAGGACTGCGTGGACGTTGGAGCAGTACATTTTGACCCACTCGAGCAAGGAGATGGTCTTCAGGGTATTGTCCATCAAGGAGGCAGGTGTGTTGCCCATTACTAGGTCGCGGAATATGTGGTCTTCCTTTATCAATTCATCTATGAATAATTTAATTTAATTTAAATTGTATATTCGTAAGACAAGTAATGTTTGTGTTGGTTTGAAGTCAGTGTTTGAATATAAATAGCCCACTGCCAACTGAAACCTGTTAATTTTTACTCATCTTAGTCTCGTTGGGAACGCACAGGACTCTATTTATACAAACATTATTTAAAAAATAAAAATATGTTTAAAGCTGGAAGAGGTATTTATTAATTGTATTTACAGAGTACAGTAGTTCACAACATTTTGAACAAGAACAGGATAAAATTATAACAATAGCTAAAAATCAAACACTGACTTTTCTGATCACCATATTATTGTCATGGATCCGGACTCCGGACGCACTAGAAGTAAAATAAGAACGCCACGAGGAAGTTTCTGGACTGAGCTGGTTTAGCCGGTTTAGTAGAAACCTGCCGCTGTTTCTTGAACATTTCTATAATTGTTTATAGTTCCATAAAAGTTGAGATTATACTTGATTTGTTTTAATGTGAATAAAATGTAAATAAACCAGCTCAGTCCAGAAACTTCCTCGTGGCGTTCTTATTTTACTTCTAGTGCGTCCGGATCCATGACAATAATATAGTGATCAGCCTTCAACGTTGGAAGTCAAGGGGAAAACTGAAGAAAAATGGACGAGGATGACGAATGAACGACGAAGGAATTCCAAAATTGAATGATTGAATTTAGGTATATGAGGAAGAAATGGAAAATGGGGTGGAAGTGATATTGAAAAGCACCTACACTGTTGGATAGAGCAGTTGAACTACTGCTCTAGACTGTATGATTTGACTTATCTAATTATTCAACCAAACTCTGGTTTGGTTGAGTAATTTACAAAAATAATAGAGATAGTTACAAAAACAAAAAAATGAGATCATCAAACCCAATTGGTCGGCAGTGGGATGTCCTAGTATAAATACTAGTGCAATATCTTTGCGAGTAGCATAATGTCCCCAAGTGAAGCGGATGGCCCGGCGAGCTGCTTTGTTCTTTGCTGATGACGTCACAGCCACCAGCAATTTAATACCAGAAGATTTATTTCCAAATTTCTTAGCGCAAATCTCCGCATGGGGCCAAAAGTGGTTCGTTTTGTAGAGGTCCTGAAAACAACAAAAAAGGGTTAAAAGTAAAATCCCTTGAGTTTCTTCTCTACGGATATACCTAGTTAGGGACTGACGAATATTAAACCGATAGTAAAAAAATATATTTTTAGTTGCTTTGAAGAGAATGTATCTCTACTTTGTTTCGTTTGTTTTTTATTAAATTTGTGTTATCTTTATGTTGATGTTTTATCAGGTCAAAAAATTTACAAGTGTGCAATGTTTGTGTTTGTGTGTGCACTTTTAGATTACATAAGAATGTCTTGCATGATAAAAATTAAGAAAAGTTGTATAAGAACAGTGTCTGTTGATAAAAACCAAAAATTATAAAAAATATATACATATTATCAAGAAGTAAATAACAAATTAGAAATAATTAACAAACTAAACCTGTACGTACATTACCTTAATTTTATACACACGATCAAACCCCTGAAACGTAGTTGAAGAAACTGCAATCAACGATGTATTTTGAACTTCTTTATCACGGGAAATATATCTCATTTCTTTACGCCCTTTATCAAATAATGAAAGGGCTGATGTAGACTCTGGAGCTGGAGAAATAAATATTTTAAATTAATATAATGAAAATAAATAATAATTTTACTTTAACAGAAATTAAGAGATGTTCATTTCTTAATTTTAACATTACGAGATATATCAAGTTTTTAAATTTAGTCTGTCAAAGCGTCGTTCAAAATTTCAAAGGTGCTAATAGTTTAGAAAAAGGGTTCTGACGACCCTGTAGCTTAGTTGGTAGTACGTCTGCCTTCAAAGGATAGGGTTATGGTTCCGCCCGCATCTGACGAGGTCGGGATATTGCATGTATATCAATTGTCTGACTGACACCCATAGCACAGGCTTTGCCTAGTTTGGAGTCAGACGGACGAGACGAGACGGACGATGTCCTCTTATATTTTTAAAAGTGAGTGAGTATATTAAATTCTTAAATTTCATCTTTTAAATCGGTCGGTCAACATTTCAAAAAAGCTAACAGTTTAATGTTAGGACAGGTACCAGAGGATCATAGGATTATGGAGATTACCACTTAAGATTTCATCACTAGTTTTAACCTCATCGTGGCGAGGGCCGGGGGAGAAGATGGGCCAGGGGCGGAGGCCCATCAGCTTCTGGAAGAGGTGCATGCGCTCCCAGTGCTTTGAATGCTCCGGGAGGTGGGGCTTGTGGATTCCGTGGACTGGAAATGGAAAAAAATAATAAGCATTTCTTGCTTTCTGAATAAATTGAGCCTTTGTAGTTTTGATGATGATTTTGATGCAAATTATACATTGTAATGGAAATCTAAATGTATTTATGACGTAACAAATCTTGGCGGTCGTTTTTTTAGATACTTATGTTTTGTATTGAATTTCTCAGTAGGAGAAAAAATACTTTACTCATAAACTTTTTGTTTTTCGGTATGTTTCACTTGGCGTTTTACTTCAACGCTAGAGAGGTATTAAATATTTTTAGATTCATAGAAAACAACCAAAAACGTAAACCTTCCGGCGGGACTTGAACCCACGACCTTCGGCCTATACGCAGCCAACGTGCTACCATCTACACCACGGAGGGCATAGTGGCAGCGCCGAAATTCGTTCCTGCTTGTTTTCTATCAATCTATGACGTCACCATCATTATAGGCAACCACACTTGGCACGGACAGCGTGCAGTAGCGACATCTGTGGGAATCCTTTCGAATAATTTCCACTCAATCCGTCCTGCCTACGAAGCACAGGGTCGCGGGTTCGAATCCCGCCCAGTGCAAACATTCGTGTGATGAACACTTGTGTTTGCCTTGTGTCTGGATGTTGTATATTTATATATGTACCTATGTATATCAGCTGTCTGACACCCATAGTACAGGCTCTGCCTAGTTTGGGGTCAGATGGCCGTGTGTGAGATGTCCCACATATTTATTTATTTATTTATACTAAAAATAATAGTAAAAAGTCATCTAAAGTGAAGCACAATAAACGATAGAATTTAAAATATTTTGGCCACCTGATTTTAAGATCTAAATTGTTTCAATTTATTTAACAGTTTACTTAAGTTTTAAGTACTTACCTAATCAGTTACTTCTTGTCAATATCATAAAACATTAATTCGTTCTTGTTTCGCTTTACAAAACCTGTTGCTGAGTAATAGATAAATCCGAAAATCACGTGGCCTTACCTATGATTGAATCCATCCAAGACTTCTTTGGTATCATATCATCGGATTCCTCGTATTCGGCTTCGTAAAGTTCTTTCAACCTCTTTTGAACGCTTTCTGTTGTTTTTTTATGCACTTTTGGAAGCCTTTCAAATATTGTAACTTTAGAACGCTGATGTAGAATATAGGACGGATAGAATATTAATGTGAGAGTTGATAATGCTCCGATTATAATCAGTATATCCACTCGACGCATATTCAGATAACTGTAATAATATTTTTTCAGACTCAAACATGTATTTTTTTATAAATATTTTTATTTATATTTTCAAACCGGTTCACTTCACGTAAAATACACAAAATGTTCACAATTTAAAATTAAATGTCAGTTGTTACTTTTTCAACAGATACTGTCTGAAAATAATTTAATATAATTAAGTATACAGGGCGTCCCACGGCTATGCCACATGGAGGGAAAGTACCTTAAATATTGTAGGTAGAACATTTTACTGAAAGAAGACATTATTTTATTTCTAAAAACTATCAAAACTGCATTCATATATTTTTTTATAATTACATGGTTGAACCGGGAATCGAACCCGTTATACGAGAAAAAAAAATATCCTGTAGTTTTATCATACCGATCAAAAGGCTTCATCATAAGGGTTATTTTTTGCTAAATAACATAGTGTCAGAAATAAAAGGAAGACTATGTATTTTAACATTTTTAGTACAAAATTTATGAATTTTATCAAATGTTCGAAATGACCCGTTGAATACAAATTACACTCTTTATTTTACTCCCTGTCGATTTTTTAACTTGTTGTGGTGGATATTTAGATTAATACGTCTAAGTTCTGTTTGTAGCTCGTGGACATTTTCTTACCGGTTCTTGTCAACTAAATTTTTTTACATAATCCCATTTTAAAAATCTAACGGGCTAGATCTGGCGATCTCGGCCGGCCACATCAAATGTTAAAATTCATAGTCTTCCTTTTATTTCTGACACTATGTTATTGAGCAAAAAATAATCCTCATGATGAAGCCTTTCGATTGGTATGATAAAACTACAGGGTGATTTTTTTTTCTCGTGTAGCGGGTTCGATTCCCGGCTCAACCATGTAATTATTACAAAATGTATGAATGCAGTTTTGATAGTTTTTAGAAATAAAATAATGTCTTCTTTCAGTAAAATGTTCTATCTACAATATTTAAGGTACTTTCCCTCCATGTGGCATAGCCGTGGGACGCCCTGTATATGTCACCGGAAAATTGTAAATACCGTTAGGTTATAATCTATCTCGCGAGATTGTGAACTGTCGAAGGATTGTGAACCTCAACGTCTGCTTACAATTTAACGTATTATTATTCGGTAGATTGTAATCTATCGAAGTAAAACCGTCAAATTACAATCTTAAAATTGACATATTGTTAACTTTCCGAAGGCTGTCCCTGATTGGTTGGATTTATTTTACTTCCACAACAATTTCATACAACTAATTCTAAAGCTGTGAGTTACTTTCAACATGACATCAATTTACATTCACTAAAACACCGTTTGTTTACATTCGACAACAAACGAACTAACAAACAAATATGGTGGCGCGGGGCATAAGCCGTTCAACCAATCAACGTGCTAGGTGCGTTCCGTTTCACAATTTGACGGTTTCATTTCGATAGATTACAATCTCCCGAATACGAATACGTTAAATTGTAAGCAGTACGTTGAGGTTCACAATCTTTCGACAGTTCACAATCTCGCGAGATAGATTAGAATCTAACGGTATTTACAATTTTACGGTGACATATATAAGAAAAAAAGGATAATTAATTTATTAATAAGTTCTCGATAAAACAATAAAAGAAACACAACAAAGGTCTTTTTAATTTTCATTTTAGTATTTTTGGATTAATGAATAAGCAACAGACCACAGACGTTATTAAAGGGTAAAATACTGAGTTCATTATAATAGAAATCAATATTGTACAAAAATCATTTCCCAGATATTTGGTTCATTAATAAAACATAATACGTTTTTGTTTGGTAAAAGAAGTAGCAAGATACTTACCTTACTAAATGCTTTTCTTAGACTAGACTTTCGTAGACTATCGAAGGACAGGTAGTAGCTGCAAGGAGTATCTTTTGGAAGCGTTAGGGAGCCACTGCCATTGAGCCAACGCAAGCTTTCGGAGCCTTTTCAATGGTTCCACGGCTACCTTCGGCTGCCGGTACCCAACTGTACGGAGCGCTGCAAATGTAGAACGTTTTGTGCCTATTTTTGTTCATCACCTCAAACCTAACGATAGTAAAGAGTTACATCCCTTCGCCATTTTTTTATTATTCATGAAAATAGGAATGAAATTGTTATTATAAATGATCGAAAAGGTGTCAAAAGTAATTTACTCATTAAAAATTTTTCAAACACTTTATTTACGTCCATAGTTGGACAAATAAACGCTTCCTCTAAAGTTTTCTATGATGATCGGTCCATAAAGACCCAAACATATTTTTTTCACCGGAAGTCTTAGTTATGCAGTACATTTTTGGTAATTAATCTATTGAAACTTCAGTATTACTTTAGAATCATACGGATAAACCAAAGGTCCTTGATGTGTAACGTAACAGCTGAGAAAGGTTACTTCTTCAGAAAACTCGAGAGCGAGGTCTATCAAACACGTAATTTAATTTTGGAATTCATAACTATATAGGCCAGTTATTCGACACACAACAGTAAGCTTGTAAAGAAATTCAAAAGATTGATTGAGAAATACAAAATGTAACTTACAGTGGACTAGAGCGTCTTCCCACGCAAGCCTCTTGAACGTGTCGAAGTCTGGTGCAGGCCGATTTGGCACTTGTTTATCGAAGCAAAGCTTGTACAGGAGCAATAGACAGCAGCTCGTCAGAACCACAACCACAAACCGCTCTAAGAGTAAATTCATCACCTCAACATCATTTCTAATTTCATGGTTAGCTATGGAATTTCAATGAAGTATCTTTTTGTTAGTATAAAAATAATTGTTATTTGTATTTTTATGTACGTATAGTATACAATTACATCTCTCATTTTTATAGATTACACACTACTATGATAGCTTCATTTCAATAAATTATAATAAAATGAAATAAAAACACTAAAATAGCTCTATGTTCCTCAATGTCCTGAAATCGACTAACGTTGATTCACGGTATAAGGAAACGAATAATTTTGTTGAGGAAAATAACTCTCTTCATACTATTAGTATTAACAGAGTGTATTGTTAGCGTTATCAATACAAACAATAATAATTTATGAAGTATACAGATATATTAAGCGGGAAGGCTCCCACATTTTTCAATACACACAATATGTTACATTATTAGTAAAGCGTCGTTATAGGCTGATCATATCAATTGAGCGCTATTAAAAAAACTACAATTCTTAAATTTTTACTCCATATTTCATATTTATGAAAATGATTATTTTAAAGTATTAATTTATACTGTTAGGTGCTTCGCTTACCTTTTACAAATAAAATCACAGCTGGAATATAAAAAGTAAAACAATTTGAACCTTTGCTATCGATTGAAAAAATATTATTAAACGAATGCAACGTGTGCTTCAATCATGCATTCCCATTGAATGTTTTATCGAAATCTTAAATTTTTCACATCTCGGTGTGCTCGACTGATTTAAATATTTTTCAAAGCAAATCAAAATATGAAACGAAATTAAACACGTTTACACAAGATATAATAAAATTTATTTACATTTAAAAAATCTATAGAAGCGCCTACTAAAATAGCTCATTGTATAATGAGCCTACAAAAAAAACGACACACAAAATAATTAATGATAGAAAGATTTTTTTCCACAAACAATTTAAAGTGTTGTCGAAAGTTAATATTTTTTAAATTAATTATTGCACACAAACATTTTACAAATACAGGTAATAAAAAAGTAGACACAACAGGCACAGCTTATCTCTCGCAAAATGTCTTCCAGCTGGCCTAGATTTATGTTATTTTATCAAATTTTCCTATCAAAGGAGGGGTTAGTGGACTTATAAACAGATTATCGTTGCTAGTAATGATTCTACAATCACAATAATGTGTAGCTCATGTAACTTTGGGAGAAATAAAAATAATCCTCGATTAGAAATAATAATTTATTAAACGTAAATAAAAGTTTGGAGCATTTCATTTACACGTTTTGGTCTAGGCTAACAATAAAATTAATATTCCGTCTTTTATCTCGATGTCTTGGCGCATTAAACGAAGGAATATTTCACGTACGCGCTACAAATTATTTTAACGATGTCCATTTTCATTATTAAAACAACTTTTTCATAAATAGTGTTTATGATCTATCACTCTTAGTAGTTTGAAATCTTGCTTAGGAATTTGTGCTGAAAAAATCAAAAAAAGTATAAGGCAAATAATTAATAAAGTTTTGACTTTTTTCTTTTCTTCTTTGCGCTAAGTGGTCTGGGTTGTTCGGTTAACTGCTTAAAAATTTCTTTCGACAAATTTTATCCTGGCCAGAAATAATCATTAAAAAATCATAATTCCATTATATTGATACTACTTGTCGACTTCACACGAAAAATTTGAATTTGACCTTAGAAGACATCTGGCAGTTAAAATGAAGATGCTAGTCATGTGTACAGTTATCGTACAGGTTTCCTCACGATGTTTTTCTTATTGTTAGAGCGTCTCACATCTTCATGCTACCAATTATTGAGCAATTGACCTTGTGGTGATCTTTGGAAGAGGCCTTTCATTTTCCTTCGAAAAGTAGATGATTGATTCATACATAATTTTAAGTTCATGGGTCTGGTGAAGCCCCCGTAGGTGTGTTGTCGGTTCGGATGGAGCATTTTGAAGACGATCTCCCGCCCAGCTGGCTGTGGTACCCGCGCGATGGTGAACGCTACCAACAAATTAATTTTTAATGGTTTTAATTGATTATGAAAAAAAGTAAACACAATGTTGATATTTTGGTAAATTAAAGTCGCTTTTTGGATACAGCTAGAAAATATCTAATTACCACACTTGGAATTTAGTGATGTCCAGTAATTAAGTTATGAGTAAATACCGTCAATTTTTGGAAATATTTTCTGCTTTTTGGCTTCAAGTTGAAGAAAAATATTATGAAAAATCAGTACTAATAACACTATTCCCATATTCACATTCAGATTTCTTGGTGAGTTACCGATTTCATTTTAAAATAATGAGCTGAAATTCTAACACATGGTCTTGAATTTAATATATAATCACGTTTTTTGTTCAAATATGTACTCAAAACAATTTCACACTAAAAACGTGCTCCACTTATGTTTGTTTTTAATTATCCTTGTTTTATTTCATGTCGTGCGCTGTAAATTCCTTCGATAAAGTTTAAATTCTAAACGATTTGCTATTTTATTGCATTGGCGAATAATACTCGGAATGTTGTGTACCTATTATTTATTTAATTTTGGAATTGGAACATGAAATTTTGTAACAATGTTAGCAAATTGTAAAAATACAACAATGATTGCCTAGAAATAATTACTCGTACAATACAACACAGTAAAGCTAATAATATAAAGCCGTTACCATTCCTATGACATTTTCCCACGAACGGACCATAAAACGTCAGTACGTATAGATCTTTAAAATGGAGAAAATTTGATCCAAATTCTGTAATTTGGATCAAATTTTCTCTATTTTAAAGATCTATACAACACCACATCAGGACAGTACATTTCATATGACCTCGACCACACAGACGTGTGTAATAGCGAATTTTCATGATTTGCTTTTATTTTAACACGTCCTTGTACTAAGTGGGGATAGACCTAATCTACAATTAAATTCAAAGATTTTCAAAATTGGAATTCCTATAAAAAGCACTGGCCGTCTTCAGTAAGCCGCTGGATCAAGCGGCTGCAGTGTGCGCGATGCAGCTTGCCGCTGTGTGTGCGCGGGAGACTCTCCACGAACGCAATACCTCCGCGCAGCCGCTTGTAGTCGCTCAGTGTACCTGGACACATATAAATAAATGGAATTTCCAGTGACTGTAAGACCATCTTTTTAACCGACTTCAAAAAAGGAGGAGGTTCTCAATTCGACGCGTATGTTTTTTTTTTTTTTTTTGTGTGTTTGTTATAAGATATCTCCGCAAATTGTGAACCGATTTTCAAAATTCTTTTTTTAATCGACCAGGTTTACTTGCAGGGTGGTCCCATAAAAATTTCGCTAAGATCGGATGATTAAATTTGAAGATATGAGGAAATAACTCCTCAATTGACGAATTGACGATGCCGTTATACCCGATCGGTAAATTGTTTTGGCAATATCTCAGCTTCTTATCAATTGATTTCAATATTTTTTTATTTTATAGATAGAACTTGTACTCAAAATGGTTTCATATAAATTTGGATTATGTCTGATGGCGGAGTAGAAGACTAAAATGAAAACTCTTCAATAAACAACAGCACACTCATTGCGTTGCTTTTGTTATATATAATTGAAATAACAAGAATTATGCGGTTTTGGTTCATAACATATTCTATAAACTAGTCATAGATTAAAGATTTGAAAACCCCAAGTGAAGATAATAACTTAAGAATTTTTCCGTGGACTAAACGGGCGAGCGTCGTCGGTATTGTAGTGGTTTGGTCAGTTGTTCGCCATTCGAAAAACTTAGGTTAAAGTCCAATCAAGTATAGCAATGTTTTATAATTTAAAAATCAAACGGACTGTAAAGGAAACATAGTGAGAAAATCTGCATATAATTATGTACTAAACAAAACAAATTAAAGTTTTGTGAGTAACTTGTCATGGTAAATTTCCACTAAAAAGGGTAAAATAAAAAGATAATTTAAAAAATATATAAAACCGCCTTCAAGGTCCTAACCTACACTAAAAAGTTAAAAATAAAATATAAATCTAGCTGAAAGCATAGAAATTTTATATGGCTATTAATATTCCTTATTTACATAAATTGTAACATCATATAAACATGTGTAGACATTGTTATAAACTTTATCTTGGAGTCGGTGCCAGCTAATCACCATCATTTCGACCAAAATATTTCTACTGCTAGCAGTCATCTATAGTGGGCTCAGTACCTAGTACTCTGACCGCGTCCTTTAAATTTTTTATATTCAACGATCTGAGCTTTTGAGATCAGATGTGGTTCCGATTAAATAGCAAGCCTCAACTGGCACCGACTCCAAGGTGAAGAGTACCTATAACAATGTCTACATACATGTTTATATGATGTTACAATTTATGTAAATAAGGAATATTAATAGCCATATAAAATTTCTATGCTTTCAGCTAGATTTATATTTTATTTTTAACTTTTTAGTGTAGGTTAGGACCTTGAAGGCGGTTTTATATATTTTTTAAATTATCTTTTTATTAAAATTTGTTTTTTATACGTGTTTTTTTTATGTCGGCTTCACAATTACATGATCGTATAATATAATCAACTAATTATCCTAAGACTTTTTGATTGTAAGATTATAATCAAAGCTAAGCAATATGTTAGGAATCAATCGCTGGTAAGTATAAAATGTCACAGAATATAGTTTTCTTTGTATAATTACTTGATATAATTATTATTATGAAAGGTTGAAATCTGCCGGAATTTCTCACATATTTTAATTTAAAAAGACTACAAACTTTAGACTGTTAATACAATAAAAATTATAACGAATCAGGTAGAACACAATCACCCACACTAGGATTCCCTGTATTGTAGCATATCGGTCTCTTCCTTATGTATGTATTCATTAAGCAGAAATACAAAAAAATAAACAAATGAACAAGTGCATACTGTCGACAACTCTGTGAATATCAGCCCTGGAGAGCGTGGCCCCAGGTCTTCTGACCACGGCTGCCGCCGCGCCCTGCTCCGTTCCCACCACCACACACTCCAACACTCCTGACACGCTGCCCACCACTGATTCAAGCTCTTCGGGAGATATCTGCAATTTACATTTCAACTCGTATACGAGGGCAGTGTGGTGCGAAAGATCAGAGTCGTCGTAACCCAGCCGGACTGCGGCTTTCTCGGACTTTTGCTTTTTTAGTAGATGTCACAACATGACAAAAAGCACCTTGTAGTGTCATGTATTTACTAGTTATTATTATTTTATTTCGTATTGTTATTTCCTAAATGTTCTGATTTCTGATATTGTATGTGTATAGCGGTGGTGGTAGTAATTTATGTAATAAAAAAAAAATTCGTACCCTTTTAGTTTCTTAATTTTATAAGTACTCAATTTCCTCAAGAAATGAACTCTACGACTATCTATTAATGCTTTCAATTCCAGAATGGTATTTAAAAAGTCAAGAGTGTCACTTACTTGATAGTTAAGGTATTTGAACCAAAATCGTTTTCTTTCTATGAAGAGCAGGTTGTTGTCTTCGTCTTCAATGAAGATGTCGCCAGTCTTCCACCAGCCGTCAGAGGCGGCACACTCCTTGTACGCTTCTACATTCTTTATGTACCGCTGTGTACAAAAAAAGACAAGATATATTGATAAACATTTCATAGTGTTAAGATCAGCAACAACGTCATAAATGTGGGCCTATACTTAATGCATGCATGCATGCTTATAATTATACTTAATTCATTAAATGTATATCGTCTAAAAATGATGATAAAAGGAAGAAGTAAACAATTTCTCTAATTCATCCAGGAATGCTAAATATCATTGTATGAGTACACCTGTCCTCAAACATAAAATTCTTAGTGGAAATAATTCCAGTTACTAGTGACCCTTATCATTAGTAAAGAAAACAACTTTTACTTAAACGACATAAATATCAATTAGCGAAGAGTAATGACATGTTTATATAAATGCTACTTTATTTAAAGTGCAATAATAAATTGTGATAAAAATACGCACCTTTATCACCCAGTCTCCTTTGATGTACAGCTCGCCCTTATCACCACGTGAGACTTCATTTCCACTGTCATCAACTAGCTAAAACAATTTTAAATGTGACTCACTATTTATAAAGATAATTATTACCCTTAATTACCACTTTGGATATTTTTTCCTATTTTCAATTGAAGTATTTTGTCCCCCTTCCTTTCAATATATTTCTTTCAATATAATAAAATTATTATCAGGATTGAGATAATGTAGGTATTTACCATCATCATCATCATTTACCATGGATAGATAAACGTAAGTATAACACACTTTTTTCAGTAGAATTATTATTTAATACCAACTCTATAGTATAACCACACACACTCAAAAATATCAGGATATATGCCTATAATATTAAGGCAGATAGTTATCTACCAGCAATTGTAATTTGTTAGACTTCGTAATTGGCTCTTTATGTTTGTAACTAAGTTTTGAAATTTATTTATGTTGGCTATAAAGTTTACTTTTGAATAAATAAATAAAAATCATTAACTTTACTGACCTTATACAAAAAAATATTGAATATCTTCCCAATAAATGTAAAAGGCAAGTCTTTTTGGGCGATCGCGACAAACCCCATAGCTTCTGTCATGCCGTAGGAGTTGGTGACAGCAGCTCGCGGCGCGCGCGCAGAGAGCCGACCCAAGGTCACAGCTGACGGAGCGGCTCCCGTGCTCGCGATGTTTTGGAGAGACGACAGCTCATCTGCTGAAGTTGCTTCCACTAGGTCTGATGCTGTGGCTGGAGATAGCAGCAACCACGTTGGCTGGCGTGTGGTAGAGAAGGTTAAAGCAAACAGTAATTAGTTACTGGTAAACCTACGTTATTTAAAACTTTTCCTGTGGGATAATAGGTAGGTTACAAATTCATCTACCAGCCGACACAATGACATTAAATCCTTCCAACGGATATAGACGTAAGGAACAAAAACCTACATAGTACCTGTAAATTTTAAAAACGAATAAATTTTGTAAAAACGTATGTTTAAAAAAATACAGTATAAGAAATAATAATTTTTGTGCTGTAAAGAGAGACAGGCAGACTATTTGTTAAGTTCATAAATAAGGTTCACCTTGAATGTCTTAATGATACGCAGGAAAATAGGCAAGCTTTTATCGGGTGAGATGATGATGGTGATTCGGTAGACGGGACAGGAAGTCAGAAAATTGGAGAAAGTCATCCATTGCGCCGTAGACATGAACATCAAGCGCTCTGTTGGACGCGGAAATTTCTTGTGATAGCACCTACAAACATACATTATCGAAAAGTTATCATATACAAGTAAGACAAAGATTGGAACTTTTAAAAATCATCCTGACAAATATTAGCTGTGACTGACTATTGTGCACCAGATTAAAAGTAAATATTTGAAGAAGATATTGATAGTAGCATTAAAATCCTTATTGAGGATGTTTTAAATTGGGACAAGGACTCTGTCTTTTCATAAAGCAAATTCTGTCATTGAAAATGTATAGCCCAACATAGAGGTTGGATTTGATATGGCAATATAGAATTAAGTTACTATAGGAGTACTTAGTCGACATATTCTTATATATAAAAATGGATTGCTGTTCGTTAGTCTCGCTAAAACTCGAGAACGGCTGAACCGATTTGGCTAATTTTGGTCTTGAAATATTCGTGGAAGTCCAGGGAAGGTTTAAAAGGAAAAAAAAAAGAAAAAAAAAAAAAACAACGCGGGCGTATAGCCGCGGGCGGACAGCTAGTTTCAAATAAAATTCACATCAATAATAGCAGTAATGGTAGTTGTTTTGAATACATACATATGACGTATGTATGCCGTAGGATGATGATGATCTTCAGGATCTTACTAAAAATATATGGACTTTGCTAAAATGCAAGTATAGGTAAAATATGATAATTCGAAATAAACATGAAATGTGTGCTTACCAAAGACTTGGTAGCTGTGCTTGAAGACCAGCGTGCGTTATCTCAGCCGCTTTAGGAAGACCCGTAGATCCGCTTGTGGGAAGTAAGAGAGCACAAGAGTCGGGAGACACTGCCACGGGCCTGGATAAAAAAGTTACTTTTACTAAGAAGCCAAATAAATAAAAATTGTGTTAAGAACCTCAATACTACTTACTAAGCGTGTGGGTTCAGACAAACCCTGGTGTCAGAATCATTGAGCCGCCTATGGCTTCTGACATGGCTCATGTAACGACTACATCCGTAGATAGTAACTGGAACCGGGACCGGGAATAGGTTAATGTTTTTAATTTAAAAAGATGTGCGAATGATCACAATACTTAAAAAAAAGACGTGTGGCACTCGGGGACTGCCGCGGTAAAGCTATTGCATAGCATTTTTTATCAACTTATACGACCACGACCACGACCACGACCACGACCTATTATTTATTTACCACGATAATTATTTATTTATTTTATTTATGCATTTTTTTTCCTGTTTTTTTTTCTTTGATGTTAATTTTATTCATGTTACACTTTTTGTCGAATTGTATAGAGTTGCAAAACCACAATATTTTAATTTTATCACACTCCTAAAAATTGATTAAATTTATTTGTTTTTCAACTCTATGTATGTCTATGTATGTCAAAGGAAGTGTTATGTGTTTTCGTTATGGAATTTCTGGATTCGGTCTCCACGCTCAAGGCCCGCAATAGAAGCTATACAATAGCTTAAAAACCTACTATGCCTAATCTTATCTAAACAATGACGGAAAATTATCGTAATATTGGAAGGATGATGGGGTTGTAATTTAAGAGCATAAAATTATACTAATTATACAAACGCATAATGAAAGTTTGTTCAATTCTGATTGTGATTTCTAGTACTTACTGGAAAGCGTCAGGGTTGTCATCATGTCCACTAGCGAATTGTTCCAACTTATCATGAGCTATTACGTCATCAATTGAGATCTTGCCATAGTTACGGATAGCTGTTCTGACGTTATCCAGTCTGTTTGCCTCACACATGACCAGACTTGGCTCCACTAATGGCAGGAAGTGCATTAATTCGACTGTAACAATAATGACGTTTCTTATTAAATCACTTGTAATTCTGATAAGAAATTGAGTTAGCGAGATTGCACAAAAACATGTTTGTGGTTTGATTGGTAATGTATCATTTTCTCTTCATCATTAACAATTACCAATACAAGAGATATTTCCGTTAAATTAAATTCGAACAAAAGTACTTATATGTCCATGGCTCCACATGTATGACGATTGATCTTGTTAGATTTATGTGTTTTGTTTTGATGGTTTATATTTTGACTTGTATGATTTGTAACGTTTTATAAATAAATTATCGCCTTACCTTTCATCTAAATAAAATTATGTTTCATTACAAATACTAACAACTTCAATAATAAAAAAAAACTGCACTCACGTTGTGTAGACATGGGGTCAAGTAGCAAAAGTTTGACCCCGGCGAAGAGCGCAGCGTAGTATAACGAGACGAGTTGTTCGTGGTTGTTCATTGCGCATACGAGCACGCGGCCGGTGAGTCCCCTCGCCAGCAGCGCACGCGCAAGGCAGACGGACCGGCGCAGGATGGCGCCGGCCGTGAATGATCTACCAGTCGCGCCATTTATCTAACAACACATGAATGACCACGTGAGTTTGATGTTATCGGCTACATGTGTCATCTTCGAGTGCACAAGAAGCATTTTAGGAGCTGCTTTTGTTTATGGCTAAAACTGTTTTCAGTATAATCATCAAAAGGGAATCTATGTTATTATAACTAATGTATTACAAATTATAAAGGCACTATAAAAGTTCTATAGAAGGTGAATAATCCTGTACCAGTAAACGATATCGGCAAAGCCAAAAAGAAGTGTATTATTTATCTACGAATGTAGTCGATCCATCAGAATCCTTATGAAGCTCAACATTTCTAATACCAGGGTTAGTGCGGTCCCTTTTTTGCGGTCTTTAGATTTCCACTCAAAGAAGAAGACAGCTTATTAAAAGTCTTCTGGACCAAGTCCTCTTCGGCGATAAATGTTGCCATAATCCCCATGTCTCATTCTTCAACCGGCTGAATTAGCATTGTAACGGGACAAAGGCTACTTTTTCCTTGGGAACATTAAGTACCCAGAATGCGTTATTGTGGTTCAACGGTGAAAAAGACGGTACGGTAAAACACAACTACTTACCATAAAAATATCATGTTGATCCTCCTTCATGCAGTGGTAGATAAGTTCATTGAGCGGGACCTCCCGGTGACCTCTCCCGCTGGCGATGGCATCTAGGCGAGAGTCCAGAAACCTTTGAGCCAAGGTTGGCGAGCCTCTTTGCACGGCATACGACACTGTAATTCAAAGCAATGAATAATCTGCATGTAGCTAAGGAGCAGGAATAATTTTAAAGAAATAAGTCATGTGTAATGGATCTACTTGTTTAGACAACGAAAGAAACGGAATAGCTTGCTTAGATTAGCGCCAATTTATACGTTGACAACATTACAATTTAGCGTTAATCTCTGTTTGTAACTAGTTTTGTGAACTTTATGACACGATTATTATTATAATGCTTTGACTGACTGTCATTTCTTACAAATACAATACATTTCATGATTTCTACTGTGAATACGCGTACTTATTAATTAAATCATCATCAATCAAAGTACAGTTATGTATAACAATTAAAAAGTATGATTACTTACAAATTGTCAATTACAAGATCAGTGAACTATTGTTATTTTTTATTTACATTCTTGTTATCACGTGTTAGGGTTAAGAACCACAATTAGTATTATATAACCACTTTCTTATCAACAAGATATAATGCGTATACTTCGCAAAATTTTAAAAGGCTTTATCATTTATTTGCTAGGTACTATATTGTGTGCAATAAAATAAAATAAAAACTTACTTTGTAATTATTTTATCGAAAAATATTTAATTGCAGACACTATTATTATTATGTCGAGTAGTCAACGTTACGTAGGTTCCGGGTTCGAACGTTGCAGGCTGAATCACCTGATTGCCCGAAAAGAAAGAAGATTCCGTGCTTCAGAAGGCACGTAAAGCCGTTGGTCCCGGCTACTATCTGCGGATGTAGTCGTTATAGCAACCATGTCGGAAGCTTAAGGCGGCTTAACAATTCCGACACCAGGGTTTGTGAGGTAGGCAAAGCTCGAAATCCATACGAGAATAAAGATTATCCTAAAAAATATATTATTTATATAAACGACACGATAAAAAGATACCCCGGGATTAATTTTATTCCATTTTGTTGAACACAAATATTATTAAAAAATCAAGTCATGCAGTTGCTGTCAAACGTAAGAAGCCCAAAAAATTTCGTTCCAATCAACAGCCTCATAATATTATGTACCATATACCAACTACTATTAAAATGAACAAACTCTCAATCTAAAACAAAATAATTGTCCTCACTCACTTTTAAACAAGTGCTCTTAGCACCAACACTAACGCACAACTAGATACAGTTGCAGAACGTACGCGTCACAGATCAAAAGAGCAAGTGTTATCATGATAACTTATCATGTTAGCGACTTGTCAATATAAAGATACTCGTTTTCAATGCGCTCTAACGTAGATGTTCCAATTTCAGTTTACAGTTAAAAATATGTTCTATATTTAGCTAGATCAAACGCGAGTGACACCTTTCCATTTTACGATATAAGCGCGTTTACTGAACCGGACATATCCATTCAGACTGATATAGCAGTAGAGCTATATCTGAAAATAGGCGAAAATTTACTATGCCAGCTCTGAAACTGCTGGACATAAAATTAAAGAAAAAAACATGTGCTTGAAAATTGATTAGATTTGTTTTTACAATACATTGAATGAACCCCAGTATAGTAGAGACAGTACTTTTTTTTTTTTCAGTGAAACAGTCTGTGGAACATACGATGAAGAGACGAGAGATACGATAAAAGTACCACTAGCTCTAAAATCGATAGTAACCACGATATTGAAGTTTCATGTGAGCGATGATACCTGCGGGATTTAGTACTGGATAGATCTATATGAGCGGATAAACTTTAGTAATCAAATGCAGGTTAGTCCAGGCTTCAACGAGTACAATTTTGTGTTCATTATGTTACCAATTAAAGTCTCAAAAGTTAACTCCATTTTGGTACGCAATGTACTTCAAATTATAGGTATTCAAAAATTCAAAATTCAAAATTCAAAATTCAAAAAGTTTTTATTCGAAGTAAGATTTTATAAATCACTTTTGGACGTCGTCGAGGCGAGTTCACAATTTGGCTGTCTTCTGTGGAATGTACTTACCATTGCATGTAGAAAATGTTCCATTTTTTTTTTGTATTGTTGTGTTTGTGGTTTACACTCGTGTCAGTGGCCAAGACCCAGTTCGGGTCGGTGAGCCACGCATAGTAAGTTGTGTCGTCGTATAGTATTTATGTAATTAAACCATTAACATTATATACTTCTTTGCTGTTATTACTCGTATTCTCTGAGTTACTTAAATGAGATTCTAGGACAGATAAAAATTAACGTCGTTATAATTATACTACGGCACTTTTTTGTATTTACAATATGAATTTATTTCAACACTAGCTGTCCGTCTATGGCTACGCCAAACAGGAAGGTACCATGCAAAATTTCATTTAAATCGGTCCAACGGTTCCAGATAGTAGCGTGTACAAACAGACAGACAGACGGATATTTTTTTTTAACTTGTATTTTTGTGTTCAGGTACACTCCCTTTATCACCTACAATCAGTTTTTTGAAAACAAATCAATGTACAGACACGCCGATTCTTCAGTTTTATTATAAATAATACATAGTTTAAAAAACTAAAAAACACGCTTCCTGTCCGCCATATTGGATTTAAGTCACATAACTTTTTGTTTTCGTATTCCTGACAGCAAACCCTTTCATTTGATACCCATATCATAGGGGTGGATTTCAAACAGCCAGTTCGCCATCTTAGGGAAGCCGTCATATTGGATTTGTAATGACGTTTCTTAGCTAGTCATGTATTGTCATCAAAACTCAGAGCGTGTGCAAAATTTCATCCTAATCGAAGATCGGGAAGTGGGTCAAATTAAGATTCCAAAAATTTTTACATACATATAATGGGGAGGCCGCCATATTGGATTTGTAATGACGTTTCTTAGCTAGTCATGTATTGTCATCAGAACTCAAAGCGTGTGCAAAATTTCATCCTAATCGAAGACCGGGAAGTGGTTCAAATTAAGATTCCAAGATTTTGTTACATACATAGTTACTTACAAGTGAAGCTAATATAAAGCGTGTAAAATAGAAGAAGAACATAGATTAGTTAAGTTCATAACCGAATATAAAATTATTTTCCAAGAATACAACATTATTCTTTGAGTTATATTGATTCAAACTGGTGGATTAGAAAGAGAGATCCGACCTGTAAGATGACAACACTTCACATGTCCGCCAATATTTTCATACAAAAAGTAGTTGCAAAGAGAGACAGATAGATTAGCGTATGAATTGTATATCTCAGTATACGTATAGTTATGTATAGTTATTTCAGAGAAAATAGATTTCACTGAGGAATAATATTTTCTGAAGTTTTAAATTTTAAATAACTCTAACTTCAGTTCAAAGCATTGTTACTGAAGAAATAACAATGTCTTTAGTAAAACTTTGTGTCGAAGACAACCACTCTCTGTTTGTAAAACTTAGAGTATTTGGAATAAGCTAGGTATACATAATAATAAGCTAGGTAGGTATACATAATAATATACACCAGGGTTATTTTAAAACTTTTCGGTAAAAACTAACACTTATTATCGATTTAAATACTTCGCATTTGTAATAATTTTAATAAAATTTTAATGTTATATGGAGTAGTTATAATTTTTTGTGTAATTTTATTTTAAAAACAGCTGTATTTTCCAGTTGTTTTTTAGTTTGTTTTTTTCGTCTAGTTGACGTCTAGTGACATATTGGACCCGATTCTACATATTACGCTTTAACTTAAATTTAAAAACCATATAGGTGAATGTCAACTTAAATTTAGAGACTTTAAACATCGATTTTACGCGATTTAGCAGGCATGCAAAAACATCCCGACTAAAATTAAGCTGAATTAGACAGCCGCGCTGCTTATTTTAAATATCATTCATTCAAAATTAATTTCATTCATTTCCCATCCTTTTCGATTCCCATATGAATGAAAGAGACTAACAATTTAAATTTAGAGATTTTAGCAGCCACGCCGGAATTGAGCTTATTATCTTAGTTGTCCAATAGCCTGCCACCCGATCCGCTCTTTTTTTGGGTTTTATGAGCTCCCAATTCAGGCGCCGAGTTAATGGATTTGAATTAAATTTAATGGATTTGAATTAAATTAATTTTAGATCACTATGTTTCTAAATAAAAATTCTACTAGCGAAAATGGTCTTTTTTAGAGTAGTTTATTAATGGAAAGACAGCTGTTCGCCTCGTGGCTCCGCCCGCTCTCAAGGGTATCAAAAATAGATAACCTTTTCTTTTCAGCCCTACTGAATCTATATTATAAAATTTCATCAAAATCGGCCAAGCCGTTTCGGAGGAGTATGGTTACTACAACTGTAACACAAGAATTTTAAAATATCTGATTTGTAAAATGCATGGAGATATTAATATTCTCCAAACTATCTTTGTACTGCAGCAGTATTTGCGATGAAAGTCCCGGAACGAAGCTATCGGTCCGGCAAGTTTTCCGATTCCCTTGAGCAGAAAAATAAACTTGTTCTTTGTCAGGCGCTTTACGGGCTTGATATGTTGCAGTTTTTTTCCTTGAAACATGACTTTTTTGAGAGAAATATCTTATTCTAATATTCATTATGGACTATTAGTATCACCCAATACCAAAGCTAGACCTAAGTAACATTTCGTGTTGCCCATTTTCTGGGTTAATTTAAATTAACCTAACTTGCCTCACCCCCTCTGTAAAAACGAGTAGCGTCGATTTCATAGCTCACTTTCTTTGTTTTTCCTCAATTATTTATATTATACATCGTGAAATTTTACTGACCTGCAACCTACTCGTGAACCTGAACAACTTTCCCTAAGGAATATAGGTTGAAATCTCAAAAATAATATAAACTTCAGTCACGTGACCGGCTACCTTGAACGATAAGTATAATTTTAATGTTGCGTATAAACAACCAGTGAAATTTCACGATGTATACTCGTATCAACTATGTATACCTACCTAAAAAAATAATGATTACAAATTCATTTATTCGCAACAGATTTTATACCATTTTTTATTTAAAAAAATACTAGTTAATAGCTCATATTACATGTCCCCATCGAGGGGCCTTAGCGGTTACCTTCACATAGCTTTTGCAAAGGTGGCGTGTGCATTGAGGGTTCTGTACACACCGCAGCGGCAGGCAGCGTGATGTGGAGTACACATTAATGAGAGCTACGCAAATAACGTGCTACTCTACCGGTTTGAACCTCTTTCTGTACAATGGGCCATCGTATTACCATATTTTTTTTAGAAAACATAAGTTTCATTATTACCTAGTTGTCCTTATGCGGCCGCAATATTTTTCGACTTTTTCCTTGGGGTGAAGTATTTTCTTGCGAAAAAATTTAGCCAATGTGACTTTCTAGCCTTCTATCTATCTTTTTGCTTGGTTACAGTAGAGTGAAAGAAGCTCAAACATTCACACTTTTGCATTTATAATTCTAGTGTGGTTTCTTTCAGTGGAGTTTTTTATGTACTTTTTATTGGTAGGTATAATAAAACCTATAAACTGAAGAAAGAGAAGCAAAACAGCAGTGAACAAAATATCCAACGAAATATAATTCAAAAGATTTGAATGGATAGAAACGGACATGCCTACTACTACTATAGTCTCTTAACAGTCCAGAGCGATGGTTTTTTTCTAAGTACCTACTTAAAAACAGACCATTCCCGAATCTTGTTTAGATTTGACTGAGTGCAACCTATGTATCTCATTTCTGACTTTAATTAAAACATAATAAGTGTATAACTTTTCAATACTTTTCAATTTCAAGACATAAGTCCTGTTAACGTATTTTTTTATATCGAAATATTTGTTAAGTTTTAATTTTAGCTCTATGTTTTTGCTTCAATACAAATTTGATCTGTCGTGTGTCTATTATTATTAAATAAATAGCCCATTGTGTAGCGTGCAGTTAGTGTTCATATTGGAACGTTATGAACGTTAGCGCAGATCTCCCGTGGGTATTAATTGACCAACTTCCTAGGCTGTGAACAACTTTTTTTATTACAGTTTTTGGGCATCGCTTCAATTGAAAATATAGTCAGATGTGTGTGAGTGCGTAAAACTGTAACATGTGTGTACATAGATTTATCTCATAGCATAAGTATTATTTTCTTACCATAGCATTATTTACTTGCTTTTCAATTTTTGAAGTAATGGACTTTTAAATAATTAAGATAATTAAATTAAGGAAAAAGCGTTTTTATAGTTAATTTGTTAATCGTTTAAATTGTCGAAAATATACTCGTTTATTTCCCAATTAAGAATAATTTGCAGTTTAATACACTAATTTTATGCCAATGAAACATAACACCACTAAAAGTTTAACAATGGAAACTTTCCTACAAAAGAAACCAACAGTGTAAAATTTCTTCGCTCCTTTTTCTCGCAACTCAAACTAACACAAGAAATGAAACAAAACTTTTAACAACAAACCGGGAGAAATTGTAACAAGTTTAAAAATAATTAAACTTGTGAAGACATATCTGATATTCTGAGGCTGACAAAAATAAGGAACGATAATTACTAAGTTCAGATTAAAAAATATAAGAGAATCAGTGCAGCAAAGTTAGTGTTAAGTTCATATTTTCTTCTTCTTGCTTGTTCTTTTCTTCTTTAGGTCGAATAAAATAGAATAGAATTTACTTTATTTACTAACACTACAAAAATCAGTACAGTATATTCATTTATTTATTTGTTCTTTTTACTTAACGTAACAACGATCTGAGTGGTGTAGCATAAGTACGAATATATTTTGAAAGCCTTTCAAAAAATCTCTACATATTCGCGTTTCGTTTGCGCAATGACGTAATTCTTTTCGAGTCGGAGTGACTTAGCAAAACATATTTGGGCAAAGAGCTTATTTACAATATCCGCTCTGGCACTATATCACATGTAAAACACATCTTGGCGGCAAACGAGAAAGACATGCGCTACATTAGAGGGATGTACTATTTAGAAGTGTGTTAAAGAGGGCAGGTAAGGGGTAAGATTTTTGTGCAAAATTGTCTTATAGTTCTTTTTCGTCAAACCAAAATAAAATGAAATCATTTGTTATCAGAGAGCGTCGGTGGCCAAGTGGTTAGGGCCGTTGCTTCCATTCGGAAGTTCGCGGGTTCGAACCTCGGCACGTACCAATGTGTTTTCGATTTTCTAATTCATTCATATGTACGTTTATTGGTACTACGGTAAAGGAAAATATCGTGAAGAAACCTGCACACACTTGCGAAGTAATTCAAGGGTTGTGTGTGAAGTTGACCAATCCGCACTGGTCCAGCGTGATCGACTAAAGCCTATTCACCCTGATTTCAGGGTAGGCTCGAGCCCCTCAGTGGCGACATAATATGAGCTGTTAATGATGATGATGAATTTGTTATCACGGATTCATATTGGTACATGGGTGTAGATTAAATTATTAAGAATCATTATAATTATGCAAAAAAATACATTTCGTCTTAGTAAATTTTATTTTTTTCTTTGTATGATTCTTTCTACGTTTAGGTTGTAAGTTCATTGACCGACCTCATCACTCCTGGAGTCAATAATATTGAGCCGCGTAAAAGTTCCGATGTGATAGTAAGCGACACCAGCGGCTTTACGTGCCTCGTCTGTCATTTCGAACAATCAGGTAATTTAATCTGCAATGTACCGAACCAAACTGGAGAAAGTCTCGCATACTCGTTAGCAAGCCAGCAAGGTGAATTATTATGAACAAATACCGGTCTTTTTTTGTTATAACAGTTTCAATTTCTTTAATAGAGATAGGTATGTAGTAATTCTCCACGCCTCGCAGTGCAGTGTAAGCGCTCAGTTGACAATAAATCGGAGCGCAATGTAGCAGTATCAGCGAGCTGCGGGGTGCTGCGGGGTTCTGCGGAGTTCTGCAGGCGTGTCGCACAATGCCTTTGGTGTAGCTCCACATATTTTGTTCACCTTTTATACTATTTCTGTATGAAATGCTGGTGCAGGAAGTAAAAAAGGAAACTATGTGACAGATGAGATACTGTTTGTTTGAGGCTTTCGCGCTTAGTACAAATTATTTTGTATATTTACGGGTCTTTACGAGAAACGTCGGGCAAATATAAGGTATCGTAAAACATACATATTTACAATTTACGCGTAAAGACCCGTAAATATACAAAAAAAAGATGAGATACTTCTAATTACCCGGCTTATGCTTTGTCGTATTTATTTTTAAACTAGAATCCACCCTACATACTTAGTTGCTTTTGATTTTCAACAACCCATAATATGTCCCTACTGCTGAGGGGCTCGAGCGTATCCTAAATCAGTGTGAATAGGCCATAGTCGACCACGTTGGCCCAGTGCGAGTTAGTCAACTTCACACACAATTATGAATTTTCTTTGTAGGTGCGTGCATATTTCCTCATGATGCTCTTCTTTAGTTTTTCTTTATTAAAATGTAAGTAGCTATAAAATATAGCCAGTTTCACTGTCAAATAATATCTTAATCGAAGCTAAAGTTTTAATATGATTTTGCTAAGGTATGCAAATTAATACTAATAATAACTGCATCATTAAACTTATTACTGCATCATTAACTGCGTCAAGAAGTATGTTTGGATCGTAGCAAGTGGAAGGAAGTGGTCTCTGCCTACCCCTCCGGGAAAGAGGCGTGAGTTTATGTATGTATGTATGTATGCATGTAATAACTAACTGCATCAAATAAAATAACTTACACACGCAAACAAAATCTGAATATTATCATTTAAAACATAATAGGTATTTTTTTCATTGTGTAACCTGAACTTTTTGTAATTCGAAAATTAGAATTTACTGTCGATCAGCTTCAATAAATTCTCTGAAACTGTCAATTCGTACTAACGAACTTCCTGTTAACGAGGTATGTAATTGGTAGCGTGAAAATTAGTATGTATATGTCATCGCGTCATGAACGAAATTTGATAGCCAATTTGTTTATGTATATGTAGCCAGGTTATAATAACCAAAAGCTCATTCTGTAATTTACATTAATTTAGCGAATTATGTTGCTAATTACCGAAATAAACAAAATTTCTAGCAGTATAGGTACAATTTAGCGAAATTATTAAAATTCATTACTGATATTATAAACGACTAGCTTTTCGCTGCGGCTCCGCCCGCGTTAATAGTTTTTCCCGTGGGAATGAGGTATTTTCCCACGGCAAAAATTAGCCTATATTTTTCCGCAAGGTCTATTCTACCTTTGTGCCAACTCCGCCCGCTTTAACGTTTTTTCCCAAGGGAATGAGAAATTTTCCAGCGGTAAATCGCAGCCTATGTTCTTTTCAAAGGTCTATTTTATCTTTGTGCCAAGTTTTACTAAAATCGGTTCAGTAGTTTCGGAGCCCATTCAATTATTAGGAATATCTTAGGTATTTTTTTTACACCAATATTGAAGTTTTAGTAAGGATCCCTAATTTTTTTGAAAATAAAATATAATACCCTATATTACTTAGGGTGAATGAACTTTCTAATGGTGAAAGAATCTTTGAAATCGGCGCAGTAGTTTTTGAGTTTATTCATTACAAACATACACACACACACACACACACAAAAATACAATTTTTTCTCTCTATAATATTAGTATAGAAGTATAGATATAGATTTCATTTTGTTTCATTTCCGATAGTGTAGCACTGGCACATGCTTTTAGAAACTCAATGCACAATCCTCCAAGCAGCGGCGCAAAGCGGCTTGATTCAGCTAAAATGCAAGATTCCAGCGTCACTGGAGCGAACGTAAAATGTGCCGCACAACTTTTCAATACACCATTTGCGTCCGCGCGGCTCCGCACAAAAGAGGCGATCGGCAGTGCGCCGCCGGCGGCGGCGGCGAGCCACAGCTGTGGAAACCCACAACAACCGAACAAAGTTGACAAGTTGCACGCCACACTAACACGATTTATGGGACCATTGATATGCATTCAAATGTATACAGTGTGTGATAAAATAATTCTAAGTTTTATTGCTTTCTTTTTTGTTTTATTCGTACTAAAATAAAGAAAGCAACATTCCTTATGTTATTTAGTTGGAACCATTTTTTTTATGTCGTATATTTAAGATCAGTGTATAACAAAAATATTTATGAAAATACAAAATGCAGGGGAACTGACTGCATCTTTGCATTTATTTTATTAAGAAACGTTTTATTTTTGGGTGATGAAATTGAAATCTTTACATTATAATTTTATTAATAGCTTAATATACATATTTAACAAATAAGGCATTAGTCAACCACACTATCCAGTGCGATTTGGCAGGCTTTACACGTAACTACAGACAGTACAACCGCCCATAAAATAAACATTATTCACCGGCCATTTTTCTCACAAAGCCGACGCATCAAGCTTTACTGAACATATTATAGGTAAATCAATGTGCACATTGAAAACAATGTAGCCTGTACCGCTCTGTAGTGTAGCGACAAGTTTCTTTATAAAATTCAAATTACATCGCCGCCGCCGTCTTGTGGGCATTCGCGTGGCAGCCGGCGACTTGACAACTACCCGCAAACTTTGACGTGCGACCCATCGCTACTGTCGCGAGTTCGCTACATTTTTTATCAACTAAGTTTTGTCCAAGTAATCCGTTCTCTGGAGCTTAGAGAAAGATGTTTGCGGTCAAAGAGGACATGACGTACAAAAAGGATAGGATCATTTATTATTACTAGAAGTAACCCAGGGGATAGTTCAATATTGTTTCCGATCTTTCTCAATGGTAAAAGTGTATCAAATTACAAAGAATACAAATATGATACAAATCCGTCAAGCCATTAAGTATAAAAATGAGAACATAAAGTCCGATTTTTAATGAAAAAGAGACGAAGAATAAATAATAAAAAAAAAGAATAAATAAAGCAAAATAAATTTAAATGATTGAATTCCCAAGGAAAACCTCTTAAATTGATCATTATTATTAAAAAAGTGCAATAATTAGGCAGAAAACCTGCAAACGAAATGAAACTTTAAAGAACTAGTTAACGAAGTGATTATTAAAAATAAAAGCTGTTCAGGGCGCTAAAAGCCCCCCCATGTTCACATTAAGCGGCTTTAAACAACCGAGGCCGCTATTTTTTGCAGTTGTCCGTAATTCAAAGCCGAGTAAAAGGCCTCATTTCAATTTAATACTGCTTTCCATTTCCCTATTTCGCTGGTTGCAAAACAAATTAATTTTAAAATTATTTACCTACTTGCAAATCTTCACGTTTTGTTGTGGTTTTCATTTGCATTATTGCTTCAACATATTTTTTTGTGTAGTTTAAAATGCACGTGAAATTAAAATAAATAACAGCATTTAAAAAAAATAAGTTGACTGGGTCACTCCGTGGTCCGTAGCCTAAGAACGAAACACAGTGGCGAGTTCTAAATCCGGGTTTAAAATTTACTGGAGACTGCGGCAAGAACCAAACAATAAATAAACCCAAAATCATCCAAAATGTACATTTATTTAAATGCTACTAAAACCTCATTAAAATTTTCAGTTTAAAGTCATAGTGAGTAGATATTTTCTGGGCGAGCTTGCTCTACCTGAGCACAAATTACGTATAGCGGCGGCGCGCGGCGCGCCTAGACAGATGGCTCACTCGGAACTAAGCGCCATATTTTTACGCACACATTGATCATTGCGTTTACAGGCCGCTCGGAACACGCTCTATACAAGCTCGGACCACGTGCAGTCGTCGCTCTCGCGATTATTAACAAAGTATTGATGTTCGATGTGCTAAAAAAATGGATAAGTGTTCTTATTACTGTTGTAGTGTATTTGGCTGTTTAAACACAACACAAAAATGACGATATACGTTTTTCAAGGAGTCAACCAAGTTTAGGTAGTTAATTTTAAGGACGGCGGAAATGGACTTTCTAAAAACTTTTTATTTTGTGGCCTGAGCCTGATTGACGCCAAAAGCAATCGCTTCAAACATCAAAAAAATATACTGTAACAAAGTTGATTCTTTATTCTTCTTGGCTCTTTCTTCTGCCTTTAAAACTCAGCCTGTATTCCAGATTATCACGGCCCAACATTTTAATTTGCAATCAGGAGTTTTGATTAATAGTCCTAAAGTTGTTTAATGTCATGACATTTTTTTAGCCGCGGCTTGAGAAACAACAACGATGATTAATGTTCTCGGGAAGAGGCGACGAACAACACGAAATTAGGACTTGCTGTATAATGGGGCTAGTTACCCTGTTCAGTGGTAGAAAGGAAATTAGGAAAGGTGTTGGAATGAATATGATAAAACTAGCTTTCCGCCCCGCGACTCCGCCCGCGCTATCAGTTTTTCCCGTGGAAATGAAAGATTTTCTCGCGGTAAAAGGTAGCTATGTGTTATTCTGATGTTTAAGCTATATTAAAATAATAATAATAAATAAATAAATATTCAGGGACATCTCACACACGGCCATCTGACCCCAAACTATTCAGAGCCTGTACTATGGGTGTCAGAAAGCTGACATACATACATAATAAATATACAACATCCAGACACAAGGCCAACACAAGTGCTAATCACAAGAATGTTTGCCCTGGACGGGATTCGAACCGGCGACCTTGGGCTTCATAGGCAGACGTACTACCAACTAGGCTAAGAGGCCGACATTATTGTTAAGTGTCATTAAATTTCATTTAGTATCTTTTGCGTGAAAGAGTATCAATATCCATACATCCATCCATCCATCCTCACAAACTTTCGCGAAACGTGACGTTTCGTTTCGTTGATAATCGTTTACTTTTGCGTTTGACTACATCCTTATCCTTTTTAGGGTTCCGTAGCCAAATGGCAAAAAACGGAACCCTTATAGATTCGTCATGTCTGTCTGTCCATCCGTATGTCACAGCCACTTTATTCCGAAACTATAATAGCTATACTGTTGAAACTTGGTGAGTAGATGTATTCTATGAACCGCATTAAGTTTTTTATACAAAAATAGAAAAAAAAAATTTAGAACAGAACTCAAAAAAAAAATTGTTCCTCAAACCCATACGTGTGGGGTATCTATGGATAGGTCTTCAAAAATGATATTGAAGTTTCGAGTATATTTTTTTTCTAAACTGAATAGTTTGCGCGAGAGACGCTTCCAAAGTGGAAAAATGTGTGTCCCCCTGTAACTTCTAAAATAAGAGAATGATAAAACGAAAAAATAAATATGATGTGCATTACCATGAAAACTTCCAACGAAAATTGGTTTGAACGAGATCTAGTAAGTAGTTTTTTTTAATACGTCATATATCGTATACCGCAATTTACCTTTCACTATTATTAAAACATCGATCAAAGTTACAACGAACTACAAAAACTTTTATATTATGTTACTTGCTGCTACGGAACCCTTCATGGGCGACTCCGACTCGTACTTGGTCGCTTTTTTTTTGTTACAAGGGGAGTTTTTTGCGATAGTTTCTTTTGCTGAAAACCTGAAAAAAATAGCATATCCTTTCAGTTTTTGGTAACCCGCCACTTACACCCTGTATACACGTGAAAAACATTACCTGGCGTGTTGAGCCTCCAGGGGCGACACCCCAGTTGATTTGAATACATCCCAAAGGAAGTAAGGCAATAGAGGAAACTGTATCGGAGTGTTCGCGAACTAGTTTTAGCCGACGACATAAATAAAGAAGCCGCGCTTTTTTGGGACCCTCCCCAGGGAATGCTGCTCCGAATCCAAACAAAAACTCAGCCACAGGAGGAGAGGAGGAGACAGGAAGAAAGAAACATTCCGTTTATTAATCCGAGACAATGTTTTGCGTTGTACCGGTCTGTCATTGGCAGGTTGCCTTTTTCTCGTGCTTGATAATGATGATCATTGTATTGATAGACTGAGAGAGTTTGATTCATTTATCTAACCGTTTAAGCACAAACTAATGATTTTCATGCATTTTCGCAGAATGTGTAACAGATATAGGTGCACACACCTGCGAAGTAATTGAAAGATTGTGTGAAGTTGACCAAAACGCACTGGGCCAGCGTGGTCGACTAAGGCCTATTTACGCTGATTCTCAAGGTAGGCTTGAGCCCCTCGGTGGGGAAATATCAGCTGTTAACAAACGAGACGACGACAAACGTGTTAATAAAGCATATATTATGTCCCCACCGAGGGGCTCGAGCCTACCCTGAAAATCAGGGTGCTGTACCTTTTACGTTACATTGTTTATATATTTTTTAATTGCTTATTTTCAGCATGTCACTTTCTGAAACATTCAATGTAGGTATATAGTATTTTAGCAGCGCCCAGTGAGCCGAGGTGTAATCTTCTCCGTCGGTGACCGAAAAATTGGTCCCGACATTGACGTACGTCGCAATATCGCGACCCGCCGAAAGCGCCCGAAACTTTGCGATAGCGCGCAGGGCTGTCGCTTCCCTGTCATTTGTCACAGTTGCTCTCACGTCGCTAACTCCGACAAAAAGACACACTTGAAGCGTTATTACAAGCATATTCATATATTTTTTATTTTAACTTATTACCTGACTGAATTGTCTGTAGTTAAGTTCTTACGTGAGTTTCGAGGTTAACTTACCTTACAAACCTGGGTGTCTGAAATTATAGAGCTAGGCGGCTTTACAAATTGAAACATTGCTCAAACCATAATAGATGTACGGAGAAGGATGATGAATTTAATTAACGAAAAATGTAGACTCATAAAATACTATGACGAATAGTGACTAATAATGATTAAGCGCATAAAAAAAAGGATGATTAAAATACAAGTGGTTTTTGATTAACCGTTGACAAACTTTGTGTATGGTTCAAAAGACAAAGTCTAAATGAAAATCACTAGTAGAAAAAAAGTAAATAACTGCAAAAATTTAAAAGCATTGTTCAAACCAATGCAGGCTTTCGTCTCTCATTATTAAACAAGAATAAAATCAACCATTTAAAAAGGCGATGCGATAGGTTCGCGCTAATAACCGCGCAATGTGTGCGCTGCTGTGGAGAACTCACCGAAGAAACTCCACAGGATCGCAGATTTATTCTAACCTGAAAATCGATATATGTCACTCGTTTTATCCTTCGATACATGTTGCAATATGTGGACGCAACATTGTCTTTGTTTTGAATAACAAAACATTATTCGGCCACATACTCGTACGTCATCGATTTCGTTTGACGCACAAACGAAGCGTACAATTTTAATGATAATCGTTCGCGCTTTTGTTTTATTTTTGGATCTTATTTCAAGGAAAATGAGCGGAAATACAAAACAAAATTAAGGTAGAAATAAAAATGCTCAAACAGATTACATTATAATGTAGGAATGATTGCGTTTTCTTCGAATTTACTTCACGATAAAGCAGGATATTGAGTAGAGAAGCAAAGCATGGAACTAAGCCATGAAATTATAAAAAAATAATTAAAAGCGTGCTTAAAATGTATTTTCTAACAAAAGTAGTATAATAAATTATGAATACAATCAGAATAACCTACTTTCCAGCGCAATTCTTTCTGACATTTTCGGAAAGAAGTTGTAGGTAGTAATTCTACAAATAGTAGGAAATAATTAATTTATTTCAGTAACGAAATTGAACTCGCCTTTATTATTATCAGTATTATAATCATTATATTACAATACAAAACGAATTTCATTTTGAATCCTGGTTCGAATAACATCGGAAATGAAACGAAAGTAAAGAAAGGTAGAGCAAAAAAATAGGCTATCTAACGTCAATTATTATTTATTCTGTGGTAATTTGGAATATTATATGTATTATTATCTATTATAATAAAAATATTTAAAAAAATCAATTCCTGAAACGTACGTTTAACCACGAATTCAGAACGGCTGCGTGACTTTGTTATTTCCACAGGACAAAATAATGCAGGCGAAATTACTGGGCAAACAGATAGTTTATTTTGTAAATAAATTATTATAATGATAAATTGTATATAATATATTTTTTAAAAGAGGTAAGAACAAATGATGCGATCCCGTGGAGTTTTTTGGCGGGTTGTTCTCCACAGCAGCGCACACATTGCGCGAACCTGCCAGTTATGTGAACAACTGATATCGCATCGCTTCTTTAACTTTTAAGAGTTTTTTTCTTAATTATTGCGAGACGAGAGCCAGCCTTGGTTTGAGCTAAACTTTATAACTTCATTAAAATTATACCTTATACTATAAATAAAAAAAGTGTAAGAATTTTACGTTGAAAAGTGATTTGTAAAATCTTACTTAAAATAAAAGATTTTTGATTTGATTTGATTAGATATTGATTCGATTTGATTTCATTAATAATGCGACTCAAAGATAATATAAAAATACTCTGATAAATTCATATAACTCAGAGTATGGTGGGGGATGGGGTCATTACAACATGTGGCAGTCCACGGGTGGACAAAAACTCTTCACAAATGTCCACAAATGCCGGATCTGCTTTATCCTCGAACGGCTTATTTTTCAAAGTATAGCCACATTTTCAGTACGTGGCGTTGTTGCCATTTCGAAAACTTTCTGCCACAGCGGCAACCTGTTAGTTAGATAATGGTCATTAACAGTTCACTATGTCTTCTCCAAAGGGGTTAAGCCTACCCTGAATAAGGGTGAATAGGCCTTGGTCTACCACACTAGCCTTCTGTGGGTTGGTGTGTTTGAAGTTGGATAAAATCGAATAATATACTTTTCTACAACTTTAATTATGACTAGCAGGCTAGACCATACCAACTGGCTCTCAATGAAATAGTAAAGCAATTTTAGCAATAATAATAACTGATGAAAATAAATACTCACACTTCCCCGTACCCGAGCCTATTATTAGCGAGTTTGTCAATAAATCTATTATCTGAAGACGTATTGTCTTACTGATTCTTCCTTTAGGAGAGGGTCAGTTGCACCTACTTCGTGACACTAAGACTCCGGCGATTCTCTTTACTGGTCACGCGTCTTTTCTTTTACCTATACTACGGACGCTGAGATACACACACATGTGTAAGAGTCAGTTGGCTTCTTACTGTGAAATTATTTTCCTTATTGGGACGCTCGGGTCTCGCTAAAAGCGAACATAGTGTCAATAAACGATAGTACGTTCCGAGCATACTAAGCAGACCGCGCCTCGGGCCAGCTCGTACAGAAGACGCACTGACTTCTTCTTTACTAATTAATTGTAGTAAACTAGACTGATTAGTGTCAATCACAATCAGTACCGATTTTAATTGAGATTGTAGATTTTCTTACTGCATACAGTGTAAATATTTTTGTTCTACTATGACATTGATAGACGGCATTTTCGAGGACGGCATTACTGTGCTGTGACGTCACGTTTTTTTTTTAATATTTTGTCTTAAATTCTTTTCTTGTAAAACAAAAATGTTCTATCTTTGTCATAATGAAATTATCAACAATGGTAGCGTAGTATTTTGAGCAAGGATGTTAAGGTGCTCCCTCACCGGGAGCATTCGCGTGTAATGTAACGTTACAGATTTGAGCATTACATCAGTGAAGGAGGAGAACCGAGCATTACAATGCGCACCTTGTAATGATACAAAACGGGCATACATCAGTGAAGGAGGAGAACCGAGCATTACAATGCGCACCTTGTAATGATACAATGTGTAATATCTTGATACAACTTGTAACATCAATGTTCCCCTAGCCCCCCGCCGCTATGAAATGCTCAAAGTCGAATCTATAATGTTACATTACACGCGAATGCTCGTCAGTCAGGGAGGTATTATTGTAATGTAATGCTCAAAGTCGAATCTATAATGTTACATTACACGCGAATGCTCGTCAGTCAGGGAGGTATTATTGTAATGTAATGCTCAAAGACGAATCTATAATGTTACATTACACGCGAATGCTCCCGGTGAGGGAGCACCCTTAGGTATACGTTCTGCCACACCTATTGTTTTTGAGCCATAAGAGAACTAAATTCTACATATTTATCAAGCTTCACAGGCTAAGGTAAGATTCTGAGGTTAAATTAGAAGATATTTGTTGAATTAGAACGAACAACTAAAGCTAAAAAAAAGTAAGCTTAAAATTAAAATGTAAAGGTAAAATCTCTGTGTTTAAATAGTATATGACAGAGATAAATAAGAAAAAAACATTCAGCCCCAACTTAAAGTAAAAAAAAAGAATTAATACTTGTTGAAGTGCAATCTGAAAATAATATGGTCATTGAGTCCTGAGCGCTATAAAAACTATTATGTCACTGCGATCGGGTAAGTAAGCCCGAGTTGTATATTAAGTCTCTATTAGCTCAGAAAATAAATTGTATTTTATTCCCTGTGACTAAAATACTAATAACTATTTGCTTTCCATCCTCATTTTGTCATGGCTGAGTGTAACTAATAGTTTTCAAGGAATATATCGTTGCTGGATTAGTGAGCGCAGTTAGTTTTTATAGTTCTTGTTAGTTGTAACACAAGTTTCAACTTAAGAAGTCGATTGATGGGAATAAAAGGGTTTTCTTTATATGAGATGCTACTTATATTGTAACACGACACCCATCTAGATCAATCAAGCGAGAATTCGTCCAACGCAAATAGAAGCGGATCGGGCACACCCTGCTTCCACCATCACTTTTAGATATCAATATTAGGGTTGAGTAAATAATTCGAATTATCGTCATGATCATCATTTCAGCCTGATGTCCACAGCTGGACGGACAAAGGCCTTTCCCAAAGATCGGTACTGCTTGGCCTGCATCCAGAGGCTTCCCACGACCAGCCCTATCTTGTTAATAATTTGAATACGTACCAGAGAATTTCAAATGAATTAATTGAATGTTATACTTATTGGAAAACAACTCGAATGTTTTCGAATGGTTCCCAGAAACAGATCTGTTTGCGGTTCCGTGGAGTTCGGAAGTACGGTGTTCGCGCAAGTCGATTTATTTCACTCGGAAATTATAATCAAAGTTTGAAAGCCATTTTATTATACTCAAGTCTACCGTTCAGATTTATAATATTGTTTTTCAGATTACTGGTTTTAGAAATTGAACCAGCCTAATACTTCTTGTGGGTTTTGCTGAAGGCAACTACAAGAACATACCCAGAGTAATAAGCAGCGATGTATATGTGTAACTTAAAACAACTGCGATTCCCAAACCACTTACCAAGCGGTGGGGATTATGACAATCTCTCCCTGCCTGGTAGAGGCTTTCGCCCAGCGGTGGACTGTTATGGTTAGTTATATACCATTATTTTCGGCTTTAGGTTAACCCCTGATGTCCATTGTCCAATCCCAAGACTTTTTATCGTATGAACTGGAACAATCCATCCATGAATGATTGATTAACTACATTCTAGAATATTTTAAATGTCCTTAAGTACTTGTTATATTTTTTACAAAAATTAATATTAATTACAAAAATTAATATTTTCTTGTAAAAATTGGTTAAAACTAAATGAACTAGTGATAAGCAATAAGGAAGTTTGTAATCAAAGTGGTAATATAAATTGGGTATCGCCGTGTTCAATTTCCGTTCAGCGGAGTGTGTCCGAAGCGGAAGGTGTCCGCCAGACACCTGCGACCAAACTAATGACGGTTCGAGGCCCGACTGTACACGTAACTCCAACAAATGCAGTACAACTAGCATCTCAATTACCAGAGCCAAAAGGGTCAATTTTTTTTCTTTTTACAGTATTTTGTATAATATGTCGCACGCAGCCGTCTGATAATTATCTGTATAAACAATTGTTTAGACAGGTGGATGCCGATTCAAACTTGCGATGCAGATTAAAGATGCAACCCTGTAGAATTTCTTCGGCACGTTTATTTATTTATGGAGAAAAAACAGAAAGACGGTACATGCGACTAAAATAATGACAAAGCTCCAATAGATGTGAATTTAACAAGTAAAAATAGCAAAAGGTTCCTCACCACAGCAGCAACTCATTGCGCGAACCCGCCAGTTATACGAGTCAAACTGATATCGCATCGCCTTTCAGATTGTTTGATCTCTTTTTTTGCTTAGACTTGTACATTCGTTAGAGACGAGAGCCGGTCTTGGTTTGAGCAAAGCTTTTTAGCTTCTTATATGACGTCATTAACTGTTCTGCCTATAATGAATAAATCAATTTTTAATACTAATTTTGAACTTGTAAGTCAACTGTTAATAGCTATGAAGCTGACGCAGTTAGGTATCATATTACCTGGTAACGGCTCATACGTCCCCACCGAGCGGTTTGAGCCTACAATTACTAAATTCGTAGTCTAGTCAAATAGTTATTAAAGCGACGTGAGAGTAATAGTTACTAACTGCTTGCTTACAACTATGAGTCGGCATATAATTGTTTACCTAGACAAATAATTATCAGACGGCTGCAAGCATCGGCCTGCGACATAAACATTAGTCACAAATTAGTACGTATCAAACAAATAAAAAACAAATTATAATTGATTGAATCTTTGCGGAATAGACAAGCTTTTTAATAATTTATGGCATCTGGCATAGTGATGATAAATGTAAAACATGTGTGTTTTAGTGTTTTAAGCAAAGATTTTACATAGAGCATTTGTCATTTCTACAAAACTTATTTTCCGTACATTTTCTTACGTCAGGTGTTTAGTTTCAAGGACAACATGAACAATGGCCCTAAGGGAGACAATTTGTCATTTTCCACGCGCACTAAAGGGCCAGCTTAGGGCGTGTTTAGTTCCAACCAAAAGAGAAGAATTACCCCAAAAATATAGCTGTATTTTCTGTGTCGTATCGTCATACTTTTAATGTTACTTTATATAAAATAAAATAATTACAACATAGATAACAGAGAGAGAGTCGGTATAAAGACAAAATTATAATGTTAAAAAAATATATTTTACAGTATTTTCGACGTCAAATTGAATAAAAGCGGCCAAGTGCGAGTCGGAATCGCCCATGAAGGGTTCCGTAGCAGCCAGTAACATCATATAAAAGTTTTTGTAGTTCGTTGTGACTTTGATCGATGTTTTAATAATAGTGAAAGGTAAATTGCGGTTTACGATTTATGACGTATTAAAAAAAAACTACTTACTAGATCTTGTTCAAACCAATTTTCGTGCATTAAGTTTTCATGGTAATGCACATCATATATGTTTTTTAGTTTTATCATTCTCTTATTTTAGAAGTTAGAGGGGGGGCGACACACATTTTTCCACTTTGGAAGCGTCTCTCGCGCAAACTATTCAGTTTAGAAAAAAATGTTATTAGGAACCTAAATATCTTTTTTGAAGACCTATCCATAAATACCCAACACGTATGGGTTTAAAGCAAAAAAAATTTTTTTTGTTTCAGTTCTATGTATGGGGACCCCTTACTCTTATTGTTTTTTTTTCTATATTTGTAAGAAAATCTTAATGCGGTTCACAGAATACATCTATTTACCAAGATTCAACAGTATAGATATTATAGTTTCGGAATAAAGTGGCTGTGACATACGGACGGACGGACAGACAGACAGACAGACAGACAGACATGACGAATCTATAAGGGTTCCGTTTTTTGCCATTTGGCTACGGAACCCTAAAAAGGGGGAACTGTCCGTTAGCCGTTAAGAGGGGGTGAACGCAGAATAGATCATTGATCATTTTTCGTTGCACTTGAACAACAGAGCATAAAACCTGTCCAAAAACGACATAAATGCAAACTTTTTGCTGTAAATTTTACAATAAACCTTTTTTCATACCATATCTTCAGGTACAAAAAAACCTTTATCCTATGTTTGTACTTCGGTATAATGCCCAGTCACGGAATGAGCAGTTTTCCCACAACGAGAAAATTTATTGGGTTCTCTTAAGAACATAGAAGGGACTTTAGTCAGTAATACCCTGTCCACCAAATACCATCCTTACCGCTACGTAATAAAGACGATCGACGTGTATATTTAAAAGTGCCGGTACAGCCTTCCAATGTATGCTGGCACGAGACACCTTTGGAAATGTAAGTTGAGGTAGACCAGGTTATACTGGTTCTTTTCAAGTCATGTAGTTCGCAGTACGAGTTTTCTCACACATAACGCCTGTGACATGATTTACATTGAGGTGTGTGAATCCAATCGCGTTAATCCGGGTGTTGAAAGGGTTTGGAACGGATGATTTAGGGCGCGGTCAATTTCCAACCTTTGACCTTTACACATACCTACGTTTCTGAGATTTCTCGACGCGTTTTAAAATCGTAAGTCGTAAGTAATTTCTGTGTCTTAAAGTAGCTATTTACATTTAAATTCACCTTTATGTTTCTTGACGTTAAAATTAATTTATGGTGGCAAATAAAAACAAAATAATAACTGACTGTTTAAAATTAAGAGGTACTCTTCAAGTCCGGTGAAGCTTGATTGGTCGTACCTTTTCGACACAAGCATATAAGTCAATAAAAAAAAGGTACTTACTCTTGAATTTTGTCAGTAAAATTATTTGTATTGATTTATATTGTATGCAAAACATCCATCAGTGGCTGGTGCCACCAAAAAGTAATGATTCGGAAAATGTTTGCGTAAGACCTACAATTATTTATTTAGGAAATCTAGGAATTACCTGTCAAAGTGTTCTGACCACGCGTTTGTCTGTATCAAGAGAGGCGTACAGAATTCTTCGTGTGAAAGCCGCTGAGGTTCGGGTTACCTCCGACCTCCGCGGAATGTTCCAGATCTTTGAATTAATATAGGTGTGCGGGGACAAAGCCGTGTGGGAAAGGCCATACTATAAAAGAATTCAATGCTCGGACACATATTGGGCTTAATGCGAAGTTTTATTCAAATCTTATCGGTTTCTCGCTCAGTCCGCACGCAATGGCATTTAATACGGACACATATTGGGCTTAATGCGAAGTTTTATTCAAATCTTATCGGTTTCTCGCTCAGTCTTTTAATATTAGGTTGCCAGAAAATTTAAATCATTTTTGCTTTTGTTTTGTTTGAACAATTAAGACGCAGGAACCAGTTCAACACAATATACTAGTATGTTTACTTTGAATCTGTAAAAATGCTTGATTGTGAATTTGATTATTGTTATCTGTGGGCTGTATGACTAAGAACTTTTTTGGAAGCTCCTCATCATCATGATTTCAGCCGAAAGCTAGTCCACTGCTGTACAAAGGCCTCCTCTGAATATCTCTACAACAATCGATCAATTTATTGTACCAATTTTCAATCCATACTAGTGTTTGTTTGTTTGTCCTTCCTTCACGCCCTAACTAAGCAGCCAATCGACTTGAAAGGCATAGAGTTAGTTGAAAGGATGGAGAGTGACATAGGCTACTTTTTACCGCGGGAAAGTACCTCATTCCCACGGGAGAAACTGTTAACGCGGGCGGAGCCGCGGAGCGGAATGCTAGTAAATAATAATAATTGTTATTATTAACTTTATATCCCTCCTATTTAAAAATAAATCAGTTGTTTTTTTTGTAACCCTACACTTCCAATCACAGGCAGTGATTGTGTTCATGCCAGATGTATGATCATTTGACATCCAGGAACCTGTCGACCGGCAAACGACAGCATGCACAAATTAATGTCAAAGCATTATTATAGTGAATGGTATACATACATACAATATACAAACCATAATTTACTAGGTATTTGTTAGTTTATCAGAAGACTGACTGTTAGATGTTTATCTCTAGTCTTTGTTTAGGTATTATTCAAAACAAAATTTCAATTTAGATTTTGATCGTTTCTACGGTCGCTAATTGTGTTACTTGCCAGTCTTGTTTACGTTATTACATTAACTACACAAAAGATAAAAATGTTATTTTTAATTTATTGTCCCTACGCACTTTTAAGGTCTCACAAAAAAATCAAATTATGAGTTAAATATAATAGAGTTTTGCGTGTTTCATAATTTTAAAAGCGCGAACGACAGGGGATGTGTTGGATAACAACAGAGAAGAGAGCCGAGTGGTTAAACGGTCGCCTTACATCATAGAGGTTCCAGGTTCGAATCCTGGTAGGCACCCATAAAATAATTGTCACTTTTTGAGACGTTCTCCAGTTTGGCTAACAAATTGCAGGCTGAGTGCCTCAGAAAGCACGTAAACCCGCTGGTTCCGGCTACGCTACCTACGGATGTAGTCGTCGCACATCACACTCGTACATCAGTAGCTTTAGGCAGTTGAAACAACTTGAAAAAGAAGAATCTTGTGATGAGACTTAGTAATGATTAAAATATCTATTTATATAATAAAACTGCAGAGGTCGAAAGAGTCAGGGAGATGTAAGAAGTAAAATACAACTTAACAAAATAATTTTCTTTTATTTTTTCTGTCTGTTTGTACGGGCTAATCTCCGAAACTATTGGACCGATTTGAATAAAATTTTGCATGGTGGTCTTTTACATCCCTGGTAAACATCATGGATACTTTTAATCCCGGAAAATTAAAGAGTTCCCGTGAGATAGTTAAAAATTATTACGGAAAAGTCGGAAAACAACACGGGCGTAGCCGCGGGTAGAAGCTAGTTTACTAAAATTATACTTACTGTAAAATACCTACTACAATATTGTCTTACACTAGTGCTGTGCTCTATGACAGTATATCTATAAATTAATCTGTATTCTATTGTTATTTTAAGAAACACCGGTACGTAACTTCCTCCGAGGTCCGAATAAGGGGCCGTCCATTAATCACGTGAGGCTTGAAAGGGGGGGGGAGGGGTTTGACAAAAATCACGAAATATCACAAGGGGGGAGGGGGGGGTGTGGTAAGATATCACGTGTATTTATTTTTTCCAATCAAAAACAACCTGCAACCTTTCTGTCTAGGCATTTTTATCACAGTCCTTAGTTTCAGAATAAAATGAGGTTATACTTTATACTGCTACTACCTGTATTTAAAAATAATCTTCTAAGAATTTTAAGATTCTTTGCAGGTACTAAAAATACACGTGATGTTAAGTGGGGGGTGTGGGGTAGTCTTAAACCTCACCACGTATCACCAAGGGGGAGGGGGGGTTAAAAAATGATAAAAAAAAGATCACGTGATTAATGGACGGCCCCTAAATTGCTTGAGTTTGAGTTTCAAAAAGTATTGGTGGTCGGCGGTAGTATAAGTGTTGGTAATTATTCTTTAAAAGGGAATTTGATCTGTTTGTAATTCCCTTGAAGGTGTTCTCAGAGCTCTCAGTAAATAAGAGCGCCCACGCATGGCTCGGCCGCGCCTCGAACCTGCCACTTCAAAGCTGCTCACTCTATTACCCGGCAAAATTGAGTTGCGCCGCTTATTCCCGCCGCACGTCTTGCTTATTATATTCATTAATTATGCTCTTTAGAATTCATAAAGTACGACAAGCGCTCTGCCTTTGATTATCTCTTAAACCTCATGAAGCCTACAATTTATGGTTTAGGCACATTCTGAATGATCATTTTAATTGTTCTAAAAGGAAACATGCGAGTGTGAAACCAATTATTCTGCGATAGTGTTAATACCAAAATTTAAGGATTTCAAATGTGGTGGTTTCCACCATTCAGTACAATATTGTAGATATCGGAACTTACTACTAAATTAAAACAAGTGAAATAATAATTTTCAACCATGTATTTTTTTGAAGAACCCTGATTGTTGTATTTTAATAAAGTATTAGACACATCCAGTTTTTTTCAAGAGGTTTCATTCAGCAACGGACCGGTTATAAATTGTCTTTTGTTTCTTTTAATAAATTAAAAAGATTTTGCTGTATCATCCTATTTAGTAGGCCAAATTGGAGAGAAAGTTTCCAATTTGCTCTATTAGTAGAGTATAGTAGATGAATTTATAAATAAATAAATATAGCACCAAATTATTTAAAATTATAGGTTTTATAAACACTTATTAATGAACTATAACAAGCTTCTATGTAGTTATTTCATAGTGTTGAGCAGTAAATCCACCTAAATGTACACTTTCTACATTTGTTTGTAAATTTTTCACTGTACTGTATTGTGTGATATGATGAATAGAGTACCTATATTGTGTTGCATTGTATTGTACGAGTATAGTGTTGATAAACATTTTAGAAGGCGTCTGCCAGCGCCGCGCCGGCTATGAACAACGTGTTCAGCAATATTCTCCTCTATATTGCTATTAGCATAATTTACACCTGGCTGAACACTCTTTGAGGTTCCTAAATTTAAAGGTAACAGGAAGTGCAGAACATCTGTATAATAAAACTGTAGAGGTCAAATGTCTGTACATATAGAAAAAAAACCGAGTCAGTGGGATGTAAGAAGTGTTATAGAACATTATTCAGATTCTTTCATTTTTTTATTTCTCTGTTTGTCTGTTTGTATTAGCATGAATTTTTGAATGGTTATACCTCATGTTCTCGGTCAACATCTTAGGTAGTTTTTACTACGGGAACATATCTAAATGGTTAAATAAATAAATAAATAATATCTTATTCCTACGGAAAACTGCACTGAAGAGTAAAAAACAACGCAAGCGTAGCCGCAGGCAGACAGCTAGTTTTATAATAATACTATAGACATCAATAGTTGTTTTGAAATCCCATGACATACTCAAAAATGTCTTAAAAATATATCTATACCTTATGTAATTGAATTGGCGTTTGTTTATTGTATCGTTATCGTAATGGTAAATGAATTCTCACATTTTCTAACCACAAATACTTTTTTCTACAAGTAACTTAAGATTTCTAAGCTAACATTAGAATATAGCTGTTGTCACTGCCGAAATTATAAGCCCTTCTCTGAAATAGTCGTCAAACAAATTAATTTTTTTGGCCGGGCTCATCGTTGGGGGGATCGCAGTTGTTTTCGTTATTTGTTAGTTTCACAAATACTGTTTTTTTTTTCCTAAAATATGAACCCTTAGTTGCTATGATATTGTTTGAAGCCAGACATAATTAATATTTAAATTTCAGAAAATTAAAAAATAGCATAAGAAAATACAGTTCAGCGAAAAACACTTTATAATGAAATAAAATATAGCAAATAGTAAGTACAGAAGCCAGCACATGCGGTTGGACATTCGCACTACCAAATCCACCCCTACCGCTACGGAATACGGGTGCTCTCAAGGTCTACATGTCCAGCCGCAGGTGCTGGCTACTGTACCTATTGTAATTTTAAGTTTTCGTATTTATAAAGGTACACAAATTAATTTGAAATATACAAAATAGGCACATCTCTCATTAATTAACAGCTGGCGCTCCAGCGGTAACACAATTAGGAATATCAAAGAGGAGACGGCGGCGGCGCGCGGCGGGTTTCACAAGGGCTTGCGGACAGGCCTGCGGGCAGTGGCTTGCCACGACCGGACCAACGAATATCTAATGAGACTGCAACTAAAATAATCACTGGGTAACAGAGAGGACCTTTTCCTTTTTACTAGATTGATATGACGTTTGGAATGGAAAATAGAAAATTAAGAAAAAAATACCTTACAAAACGGCTCAACAGGGGGCACTAGTAAATAGTGAGGTAATAAATACAGAAGTATTGAATTACTCGTATAAAGAAAACAATCAAATTAATCAACTAATGATGCTAAAATTAATCTCGTTCAGAACCATGTGCAACCCGACAAAAAAAAATTCGAAAAGCCTACAGCCTAAACCTCATTGTTCTCATTATTTTACTAGCGTCATCTATAGAAATCGTTCCGCCCGCGTTAACAGTTTTTCCCGTGGGGATGAAACATTTTCCCGCGGTAAAAGGTAGCCTATGTTACTCAAAGTGAATTTAGTCTAAAAAAAAAAAAAAAAAAACAGGTTAAAAGAACAATGGTTAAGGTGGTGATGGTGGTGGTGGTGGTGGTGGTGGTGGTGGTGGTGGTGGTTTGGTTATGGTGGTTGGTGGTGAATGGTGGTGGTGGTTTGGTTTTGGTTGGTTTGGTGGTTGGTGTTAATTGGTTTATGGTAAAAGAATTTTTGAAATCGGCACAGTAGTTTTTGAGTTTATTCATTACAAACACACACACACACACACACACAAAAATACAATAATATTATTATTATATATAAGAATATAAGTAATAAGTATGATGAGTAAGTTTTAGTGACTGACCTGCAGCTATAAAAATAAAGTAGTCAGTCATTTATTTACTGCACCATGTGGTTACATTAAGATGTACAGACAAAGATTTGACTCACACATGAACCCTGTCAAGGCACTGCAAAATACATAATTAAAAATATATATATCCAATTTCCAATATTCCAATTTTGTTAAATTCGATGGGAAACCTCGTCTTTTCGCCTTTCGTTCTCCTGTACTGTACTTTTATTCTTCACAGAGCATTGAAACGAAACCGCGGTCACTCGCCTCCCAATGGAAATGTTAAATTTATTCATACTTTTGAAAATTTTAAACAATTAGCTTACTTTCACGGTCGAGTAGCTACCATTGTTTCGCAGTGATTAAATTTTTTTTAAAGAAGATTTTTAAGGGTATCCTATTCAAAAAGTAAAATTAAAATATTACATACTTACTCGTATTTCTGTCCATCTGTCACACCATTTCCTTCAAAGATACGAGCTTTATATGCTCACTGGTGCAGCGTTTAAGCTGGCCGTGACTTCTTAAAACCTTTCGTCTCTATCAAATAAAATTATAACGCTCTACGTCGGGCGCAAAATAAGTAAAATGTGACTCGTTTTTCCGATTCACTTATTACCGACGCGTCGACGCGGGAATGTAAGCGCGAATCTTTTAACCTTTCATGAATTGGCGTCTATTTAATCGAATTCCACAAAGGGCTCCGTTTGCCCCTTGTTCACATTTGAAATGGTAAAGTTGCGACGGAGCCAGGCAATATGACGTACGGAGATCCATTAGGCTGCGTATTATTGTTATTAATAAATATATTTCTTACTAGCTTTCCACCGCGGCTCCGCCCGCGTTAACAGTTTTTCCCGTGGAAAGAGGCATTTTCCCGTGGCAAAAGTTAGCCTGTGTTACTCAGGGTGAATGTAGCTTTCTAATGGTGAAAGAATTTCTGAAATTTGTTCAGTAGTTTTTGAGTTTATTCGTTACAAACATACACACACACACATACACACAAAAAAATACAAATCTTTCCTTTTTATAATATTGTTATAGTATATTAGTATTAGTATGATGATTTCCTCCGCGTTTTTTTTTTTGACATTATACAGCTAACTTTGACGTCGAAAATAAAAAAATACTTCGGCTTAAAAAAATTCATTAATTTTCCCGTAGAATTTTTTTCACCTGAGTTTGAGGTTCAAAGTTCTGAATAATTACTATTTAGTTTTTACTTACTTCGCTAGCTCATCGACCTGAAGTGAATCTTAGTCTCTGATACGATTATGCTTAATATAAATATTTACTAAATTTATTTTGTTATTATGTAATTAATGTATATAAATACAACAGAACAATGTTTTCATTGCGGGTGATATTATTTTAATCTTTCCTGAATACATAGTACGTAAGCATCTTACTTTCGTTCCAAAAACCTACAATATGATGGTATTTTTATTCTACGTCTTTTTAAGTAGTCAATAAAATTATAGAGTAAAAATATATGTATTTATCTATCTAATCATTTGTATATACAGAAGCCAGCACATGCGGTTGGACATTCGCACTACGAAATTCACTCTTACCAAAGTAATTTGCGTGTAATCTTCGGGGTAAGCCTTCAAGACCCCTACAAGATCTAATTAATTTTTGGCTAATTCGAGCAATTTATCAACGGCGCAGGAGAAAGAAGCTGACGAAATAATTTAAAGAACCAATTTCAACGTTATTTTTGCTGACTTTAAATTATACCATACTATATCAAGATTGCGTAAGTAAGTAGGTAATGCATTGCATCACTTTATCATCTAAAAGCAGAATATCATAAAGTTAAAATGTTATTTATTGTATAATATAACTTTTGTTTAGGACTAGCTTTCAGCCCCGCGGCTCCGCCCGCGCTAACATATTTTCCCGCGGTAAAAAGTAGCAAAATGTGTGTTATTCTGATGTATAAGCTATATTATTGTAAAGTTTCATTAAAATCCATTCAGTACTTTTTGCGTGAAAGAGTAACAAACATACATCCATCCATACTTACAAACTTTCGCATTTATCATACTAGTAGGCTTATCCCAAGCGATACCAACACTGTACTAACAAAACTTTTTTATATAAAACTGTTGCAGTCCCTACGGCATCTTCGACCTCTGCCCTTTAACAATGTGTTGCGAAAGCTTCATAAATAATGTTTGTTTTATCTTCTTAACAACCCTAGCTTAAAACATGTTGTGAAATGAATTGTTTTAGCTACTTTATTGAAATATTCTGAATTATTTTTGGTTAAAAAATAGCTGTCTCATTTTATATTTTTACTAAAATAACTTAAATCGTTAGCATAATAATATAATGTAATGCCTCCGAAAGAAGCACAGTCATTGGTTCGAATACAAAATAATAGTTCGACTACATCAGTCCTAAACTAGGCTGACTGAATGATGTAGTCGCTACTACATTCGTAAAAGATAGTAGCCGAGACCAACGACGTGCCCTCCGAAGCACGGGATTATCTTTCTATTCAGACAATCAGGCGATTCAACCTGCAATGCCCTAACCAAACTATAAAAGCGACAATGTTTTATACTATGTAGTGATTGAACGTGGCTATTTTAAGATGTATACATTGTATACAAATTACAAACTGTACGCTGTACAATCTTAAATTAATATTCATTCTTTGAGTGCCTGCCTCACCGAGATTCGAACCCCTAACCTCCGTAGATGTAAGCAAGCGATGGACGGAGGCTCTCTATCATTTCATGATAAAACTCAAAGGAAGTGGTTTCACTTTTTACCAAATACGTGCATCTTTATCTAAAAATAGCCACGTTCAATCACTACAAAGTCGCTTTCTCTGTCACTATGTCCCTATGTATGTATGCTTAAAAACTACGCAACGGATTTTGATGCGCTTTCTTTTAATAGATAGAATGATTCAAGAGCAAGGTTTATATGTATGTCGGAAATAGAGACAAAACGGTGGTGGGGAAAGCAAATAAATAAAGGAAACCCGCAAAGGGCTACACGCGGAAACACACTAAGCGTGGGCGTATGCTACAATAACTTTTAGAGAACCATCGTACACTATCTTTGTCAGGACTACCCCAATTTGTCATCACTATTGAAACAGACTTTACCAACTATATCGAATGTCGTTACAATTGAAACACACTATACCACCATAGACTCGATTGTTTGTTATCATGAGCGATCGGGACCTAATCAATCCCTAAAAGGGGTTTAGGTAGATCCGAGCACCATCAAAATGCCATATGGGGAAACTGGCATGGAAACACTCAATATTTACAAACTGGCCAACCAAGGGGCCTCCCCGCCCGGATCTTATGTAACTCGACCATATTACAGTTACTCTACCCGCGGTCATGATAACAATGTCATAGCTAACACCATACGAATACAGAACCTAGCCAACCTTGCTAGCGACACGATAATTAGATCACTTTACTCACGGTTTACAGACACCACTGGACTGTGGTACAAACAATATTCCAACAACCATTATTTCAACATACATCCAGATCTTACATCAAATCACACATCACAAAACACACCGGACTAGTACGTCCACCAGAAACACACTAATTCTCAGACACACAAAGCTATCAACGCGGCTGCGGATCTACCCAGAGAGCTCGCCCGCCTTGAGCAGCGCTATTTATGTGAGTGTACCACCCGGTCCCACTCCCGGTAGTAGGGCTTCCTGTCAAACGTCACCGCGCCAACTTCACACCGGTCAACTATATCGATTCTACCCTCTGATACTAGAGAAAGTAAAATAAAAACTGTCATCGATGTTTACAATCGATTTAAACGATCAATCTGGCTTCAATCTCCGACACGGCCATCCTGCGCTGACACACGTCCTCGTGTGTCCGATTCAAAACTAATTAAAGCAACATTTAATACCGCTCGGCTATTCCTGACCACATTTGGACAATCTGATCATGCCACACAGGCCATCGTTTGCCACACAGGCCATCTTTTGCCACACAGGCCATCGTTTGCCACACAGGCCATCGTTTGCCACACAGGCCATCGTTTGCCACACAGGCCATCGTTTGCCACACAGGCCATCGTTTGCCACACAGGCCATCGTTTGCCACACAGGCCATCTTTTGCCACACAGGCCATCGTTTGCCGCACAGGCCATCTTTTGCCACACAGGCAGGGTGTCACACAGACAGGGTGTCACACAGACAGGGCGTCACACAGAAAGGGCGCCACACAGACAGGGTGTCACACAGACAGGGTGTCACACAGACAGGGTGTCACACAGACAGGGTGTCACACAGACAGTTTGTCACACAGACAGTTTGTCACACAGACAGGTTGTCACACAGACAGTTTGTCACACAGACAGGTTGTCACACAGACAGGTTGTCACACAGACAGTTAGGGTAAAAGCGATTAAGTACCATTACAGTCACAATCACCGTGACATCACTAGTCGTAAACAGTAAACAATTTAAAAGTCAAACATGAGGTGTCTTATTCGCGGTCTACGGCTATCACATAGCCACACCCAATGTCCATCTCCTGGACTCAACAAGTCAATTCCATGACTCCATGGTCTCTCCAAGACCCAAACACATCATAACCTCAATTAGTAAAATGAAACTCAGAACCTCACTTCCAGTTTTAAAATTTCTCTAATTTCGTTCATCGAAATTCAATGGTACTTAACCCTTCGACAACTTCTACTAACGGTAAAACACGAATCTTTAAAATATCACTTTTTACGCTCCGTACTATGCGTATCCACATCTAAAACTTAGCTTTTTTTATAACGAAATAATAAGTAACAACGATGCTTTTTATTTTAAGAAAAACCGATTTTAAATGTATCCGTACCGAAAAAAAACTATTTCATATCCGTCAGTTAAATCCGTTATCGAACAAAAAACTTGACAATAAAAATATCATATTTAAATGGCTTTAATAAAGGGTAATAATATTGCAAAGGCTCCCAAGACATGTGACGTCCATCCCGTCACAAAACATGTGTGTAACCTCTATCCGGATACCACATCAACTCAACAAGCAACCTCCATCAAGTCGCTAAACTCTGTAACCTCTATCCGGTCACAACAACACAAGCCTCCATCCGGCTCGTTAGAACCTAGCAACCTATCAGAAGTTAACCATCTCAGCTGCGTAAGTGCTACTCCTCGCAAAGAGTTACTGCGCATAAAAAGCAGTCAACGTGCACCTCTTACATGCTCCGGAACCTCTGATACGATTACTAGATAAGGCCCAGTCCGTCGGGTCGTGTCTTTAGAGTCATTGCATTATCGTTACATTACACATTAGAAAACAATCTCAAAAAGCAAAACTAGTCATTGTTCGAAAACTTCAAGTTCAAAAAGGAATAAAAACAAACTACGATCCACGGTAATACTTTGAAAAAGGAATGTCGAGTATAGATTTTCAAATCATATCAGCTCCAAACTTTAAATTACGAAAACAAATCATGTTCTGTTAACAAATCAAACTCATCGCTTCCAAACTATAATCATCGCCTCTATCCAGCAGCGGATAACCTTAAATCATCGCCTCCATCCGGCGGATAACATTAATCATGAAAACAGAACTTTTATCACAAGATTTGAAAACTATTTACAAAAACAAAGTAAAATCATTACTCGATTATCCGATTATCATCATTATCAACGTCAGGTAAACACTGTCTAAGTCAGATCAACTTCGTCATGAAATTCGTCATGAGGGTACTAGTAGCTACAAGTAGGTAGGTTTATTTAACGCCTTCAACGTACAACGAACTCTCAATATTTTAAAGATTTGAAACGGCTTTTGTTTACATCGAGTATTAAATTTTAACTGATTTCGTACCGCACAATTTTTTTTCAAACAACTAAACAAACTAATTTTCACAATTAAATCGAACGAGGTGGGTACTTTGCGCCAGAATCACATTTCCGAACCACGTAGCAAAACGAACAATAAATCACTAAACTTCAATCACGCACGGTCTAATAGGTTACACTGCTAAAAATTTCAACCGATAATCTCCGAAAATTAAGCCAAAATACAATCGCAAAGACCTATTGTTGCAACGGGCTATCTTCCGCAAATGTCAAACTAGGCGCGCATTATTTGGCGTACCACATCATGACTACGTTAACGATAACGATTGGTACACAAACACAAAAAAACTTGACGCACTCAAATCTTATTAAAATGAACCAGAAATACTACCGCACCTAGTATAAATCGGCGTGTACGTTACCCCAGAATACCGTTAAGTAAGAAAGAACACTGATTGATTCTGATTCTAACTACCAAGAGTAAAACCGATTTTACTTCACACGTTTTACAATCAGAAAAATCTCAATTAATCCATCCGATCAAATAACTTCGAATATTTGACACTCAAAAATTTTGACTATATCGACAATTCGGACACAGAATAATATATTTTTTTACCCACAATAAAAATGTTCCAAAGATCGAATGAAAAATAAACTTCTACCAACTGCTGATCCTTTATCCCGTAGTCTGCAGATCCTAATCCCGAAAATTCTTTAGAATACAGGGTCCTTTATCGCACTTCTGATGTCGGAAATAGAGACAAAACGGTGGTGGGGAAAGCAAATAAATAAAGGAAACCCGCAAAGGGCTACACGCGGAAACACACTAAGCGTGGGCGTATGCTACAATAACTTTTAGAGAACCATCGTACACTATCTTTGTCAGGACTACCCCAATTTGTCATCACTATTGAAACAGACTTTACCAACTATATCGAATGTCGTTACAATTGAAACACACTATACCACCATAGACTCGATTGTTTGTTATCATGAGCGATCGGGACCTAATCAATCCCTAAAAGGGGTTTAGGTAGATCCGAGCACCATCAAAATGCCATATGGGGAAACTGGCATGGAAACACTCAATATTTACAAACTGGCCAACCAAGGGGCCTCCCCGCCCGGATCTTATGTAACTCGACCATATTACAGTTACTCTACCCGCGGTCATGATAACAATGTCATAGCTAACACCATACGAATACAGAACCTAGCCAACCTTGCTAGCGACACGATAATTAGATCACTTTACTCACGGTTTACAGACACCACTGGACTGTGGTACAAACAATATTCCAACAACCATTATTTCAACATACATCCAGATCTTACATCAAATCACACATCACAAAACACACCGGACTAGTACGTCCACCAGAAACACACTAATTCTCAGACACACAAAGCTATCAACGCGGCTGCGGATCTACCCAGAGAGCTCGCCCGCCTTGAGCAGCGCTATTTATGTGAGTGTACCACCCGGTCCCACTCCCGGTAGTAGGGCTTCCTGTCAAACGTCACCGCGCCAACTTCACACCGGTCAACTATATCGATTCTACCCTCTGATACTAGAGAAAGTAAAATAAAAACTGTCATCGATGTTTACAATCGATTTAAACGATCAATCTGGCTTCAATCTCCGACATGTATAATACATGCATACATAATATACTTAGAGATAATCCACAATAACCATTTTCCTGTGCGAAGCCGGGGCGGGTCGCTAGTTAATACAAATTACATTACGTAACACTTAACTACTCGTAATATCTATTTGTTTACTTCTCAAGTTACCCGTCTGCACCGGAATCTCTTAGAAACGTCATAAGTGGAGGAAACATCAGCCTTCCACGAAGGATATCTTTCTTTCAATAAAAATATTACCCACGGCCGCGGAGTATTGATTCCATGCCATTTCGTTATACCTACTTGTTTGTGAGTAAACAACGGAGGTCTTACTTACCTACTGGACAACCAGGCTGACTCAATTCTCTTAGATTAGATAGATTTACATCACACACAATTTCTAGCTGTTTGACATTTAAAAATAACAGGAACATGGAAAGTTTGGCTATTTATTAAGCTACAGTAGAGGGCAAGGTCCCATCGCAGAATTTCTTAGGATATTTAGTTACTTGTCAAAAATCCCTTCTCATCCCACTCATCACTACATAGTATTATATAAAAGTAGCTTTCTCTGTCCCTATCCCTATGTATGCTTATAAGTATCTTTAAAACTACGCAACGGATTTTGATGCGGTTTCTTTTAATAGATAGAGTAATTCGAGAGGAAGGTTTATATACGTATAATGCATGCATAATATACTTAGGGATAACCCACAAAAACCGTTTTCCTGTGCGAAGCCGGGGTGGGTCGCTAGTAATACTTAAAAACAATAATAAAATATTTACATGGTTATTTTAAATTTATGTTTTTAAATTTATGTTATTTGTGTTGGTTCCTTTTCTTCGTAGATAAATCAAAGTCAACCTTATATCTGTTCTTGCTTGTCAGAATAGGGGACGTGTTCCCGAAAATTGGGGTGAATCCGGATGTCAATCTGATTGGATAGATTGAACACACGCTTTGTTGGTCTTTTGAGCCGAATTTGTACGACGAGACTTTACTTATAAATATTTAGGTGAAGAGTTTGTTATCGTTCCGATAGAACTTATCACATCCTTGACACAAACATCCTTGCATATCACAATTGTGTTGACGGGATCGGGTCGCCTTTATTATATTACATCTCTATACTATAAAAAAAATATTTCTTGTTTCTTTGTTCATTACTCTATGGGTTGGAAAACATAATCAAATAGAAATAAAGAACCATCTTATCTATAGTATGAAAAGTTTTGAATTGCAGTACCAAACTACTACTACTACCCCACTTCAATGTACAGTAGCCAGCACATGCCGCTGGACATAATGACCTTGGGAGCGCCTTTATCCCGTAGTAGTAGGAACGAAAATCGTGGCGCATGTGCTACCTACTGTACTTCTTTTTAGAAATAAAAGGAATTTCTACAGCAACCTGAGAAAAAGTTCACAGATTGGTCGCAATCCTTTTGTTAAAACATCCGAGAGCTTCATTCCGCGAATAACATCCAACGAACGCGGCGAATAGTTCACATCGAATATTGAAAAATGTAATTGCTTCTGTTTCTATTCGTTCCATTTTCAATTTCTAGAATCCTCCTCATCTGCCTTGCGTACTAGCATTACACTTTTCCAAGCTACGGGTACTGGGTATTTTACTAAATGAGGAAGTGTCCTAAAAAAATCTAATTAGTCCGTCAGTTAGATTACTAAAAAATATTGTACACGTATTTTTTTTTTCGTCTGGCAAACGAAAAATGCCGACGATACAGCACTTTGAAATTTCCAGTAACGACACGCCGCCATACAAATTGTACGAACCAAGTGACGTCATAGTACCCTTCTCATACATTTTGATTCGGGAAATCTTCGTCAAATTGAAAAAAAAAAAAAAACGTGTTAAATTTTTTTCGATAATCTAACAAAGGGATTAATTAGAATCGATTACTTTTTTCCGAGGACACTGAGTACCGTGAAATTATTAAACTGGTTGACCATCCATTAAGTAAAGTTTCTACTCATGAATGTGATTTTTTTTTACACGTGATCGACTAAGGCCTATTCACCCGGATTTCAGGGTAAATAGGCCTTATTCGATCACGCTGGCCCAATACGAGTTGGTCAACTTTAGAAACAACCTTTGTTTTCCTACACTACACCACAGAATACCAAATAGTAGTCTACACCGTAAGAGCGTCGAATAAACAAACATTATGAATTCGAAATTCAAAAACACATTGGTGCGTGCCGAAGATTGAACCCGCGAACTTCCTAATGGAAGTCAACGGTTCTCGTCACTTTATTTGCCTTTTATTTGAAATGAAAATTTCACATATTTTTTTAGTACAGTACACCACATTCAATATTGGTTTTCGGCAGTGCCGATCAAATATTTATTGGTTAGCATAGCAGCTCTCTGTCAGATTTACGATTACATTATCAGGTCGACTCGTATGCGTGTTTTGAAATTGTGCATGAATGACTAGTGTAGTGAGGTATATCTTTCTTTCTAGATTGTTGTTGAGATTTTATGCAAAAAGCTTTTTGCGCTTTTTTACGACATGTGGGGACATATTGTGGGGACACCACACACACGGACATCTGACCCCAAACTAGGTAGAGCCCATAATATGAGCCCTTAATATTATTAAGGGTGCCGGATAGCTGATATACATATAAATATACAACATCCAGATACAAGGCCAACACAAGTGCTCATTACACGAATGTTTGACCTAGGCGGGATTCGAACCTGTGCTTTGTAGGCAGGCATACTACCAACCAACTAGGCTAGGGGCTGTCGATGATGAATTAGTGAACAAGCCTTAGTTGGCCACGCACGCCCAGTGCGGGTTGGTCAACTTCACACGCAACCTTTGAATTAATTCGCAAGTATGTGCAGGTTTCCTTCCGATGTTTTTCTTCACCGTAAAAGCGTCGAATAAACGTATGTATATATGAATTTGAAACTCAAAAACACATTGGTACGTGCTGAGGTTTGAACCCGCGAACTTGTGAATGGAAGTCAACGGGCGTAGCCGCTTGGCCACCGACGCTTTTAAGCCCTATTGACTACAAAAATCTTGTCAAATGGGCATTTCATACATTATAACAAATCTCTTAATGAATTCGGATTTATTATATTTATTTTGAACCTGTTATTTTTAAATTTTCTTTTACAGAAAATAAACTTTTCCTTCTACAGTTTTCAATTAATTTATGTGATATAACAAAAATAATCTTCTGTGTCACCACGCACGTGTATGTAAGTACAATAGCCACAAGATTGACTAGCACTGTCTGGCACCTACAACCAATCATGTAGCTATAGACTTTTATTCTATTTATTGGACGTAGCCTCCCTCGTACGTATTGCGTAAAGGAAGATATAAATGGTCCTGTTTGAGTAGCATTCCCTTCCAGTCATTAGTTTCCTATCAATCCGATAGCCATGTGTCCGTGCCTTGACGGACCACGTGCCCTCTAATTGTGTTGATAAGCTTTCTATTAGAAAAAACAACATAAATTGTATTTCGATCCACATAGTAACTGTTTATCTTAAACTAAGAGGAGTCTCAAGGCAAGTAAAATAGGTCTGTGTTAGGAGGCTCCGCTCTTTCATGCCAAAATTTAGTTATTATTAAATTGTGTTTGTAGAGTATTTTTGACATATAAAACACTGATTATGTACCCAAGTTTAGTTAGGACATTGCAGACCATCCATCCAGAGTGATCCATCTCTTAATTGTTCGAATAACAAAATTTTAACAAAAAAATTAAGCCGATAAAAATAAAAAAATAACAAAAATATACAAAAGAACAATCAATCATGTCCTGTTTCCTTACTCTGGGTTAGACTTTAGAATTTAAATTTATATGGGACCAATTTGGGTTATACCTTTTTCATTAAAAGAGAATTCATACATAAAAAATATAATTATAGAAGTCGATTTGAGAACCTCTTCCGTTTTTCGTCGGTTAAAAAACAAGATGATTCCATGCTCCGTAGGCACTTAAAGCTATTGGTTCCGGCTTCTATGTACAGATGTAGTCGTTATAGGATTCATGTCAGAAGCCTTAGGCGGTTCAATAACTCTACACTAGGGTTAGTATAGTGAGGTAGGTTAACCTCAAAACCTACACGATAAGCAAGCTGGTGAAGGAAAGCATCAAGAGGAAATTAATGGGTACCTGCTAAAAAATTCTTCTCCACAGAAGACAGCCAAATTGTGAACCCGCCTCGACGTCGAAAAGTGATTTGTAAAATCTTACTTCGAATAAAACATATTTCATTTTCATTTTCAAATTCAAAAGTTTGTGAACACTTAGTTCTGTTTGTCCTGAATTCAGGGTAGGCTTAACCGTCACTAGAGAGATGAGTGCTTATACATTACTTACTCATCGCTCGTTTTTCACCAATTTGAACTCCTAAATCTGATGTATTATTTCAAACTTTACATGTTTGTAAGGTTCATGAAGCAACCAGACCGTGATATGAGCAATTTGATAGTACCCGGGGCAGTTTGTATCTAGTTAATCAAGTCACGTTACATCGTCTGCGTTTGGCCCGCGGCGAGGGGTGTGATGAATCTGTTACGGTCTGGCGCGTTGATGACGTGTGCGTGAGCTTGATATTTTGCTGTAAGAACAATTATTTGGCCCGTGAAAATTTGTCAAGTCGTTTTTGTGTGAAACAATCAAACAAACTTTGTATTTTTAGTGCAATTTTTTAACCGACTTCAAAAAAGGAGGAGGTTCTCAATTCGACGCGTATGTTTTTTTTTTTTTTGTGTGTTTGTTATAAGATATCTCCGCCAATTGTGAACCGATTTTCAAAATTCTTTTTTTAATCGACCAGGTTTACTTGCAGGGTGGTCCCATAAAAATTTCGCGAAGATCGGATGATTAAATTTGAAGATATGAGGAAATAACTCCTCAATTGACGATGCCGTTATACCCGATCGGTAAATTATTTTGGCAATATCTCGGCTTCTTATCAATCGATTTCAATATTTTTTTGTTTTATAGATAGAAGTTGTACTCAAAATGGTTTCATATAAATTTTGATTATATCTCATGGCGGAGTAGAAGACTAAAACCATGAAGGAAGAAAAAAATTTACGCGCCCAGATGGAGTATCATGCCTATTTTGTATCGAAACCAATGCAGCCGCTCAGAGGGGTGGGGGAGGGTAGGGGGAAGCGGGAGACGGTGTTTGTTTTTTAACTCTATCAGTCTCTATCACACATCTTTGAATACGGTACGTTAGAAAAAGATAGAGACATTCATGTTATGACATGCCCAACTAAAAACAAAATATCAATAAAGTATGACATTTATTTGTCTTTATTTGGCATGAAGGAAAAAAAAAAACCACGCCCATATGGAGTAGTAATCATGCCTATTTTGTATCGAAACCAATGCGGCCGCTCAGAGGGGTGGGAGGGTAGGTGGAAGCGGGAGACGGGGTTTATCTTTTAACTCTATCACACATCTTTGAATACGTTAAGTTAGAAAAGGATAGAGACATTCATGTTATGACATGCCCAATTAAAAACAAAATATCAATAAAGTATGATATTTATTTGTCTTTATTTGGCATGTAAAAAACAAAAAACTTCATGGTTGCTGAATTTGAAAATAGTGATGTGATGTGGTATGAAGCGTAACGTATATTTATCGATTATTTACTTAAATTTTATCACCATGGCTATTGTACACATACATCTTATGACCATCACAAATTTTATCACCATGGCTATTGATCACACATACACATCTGATGGTAAGTGGTCACTGTCGTCCAGGACATCTGCAACTTAGGGTAGCAGACACGGTGCAGGCCTTTGAGATGTCTGTAGACTTGTCTTTTGAAGGACCCCAAATTGTTGTGCAAAGGAAACACCTCGAGAGGGAGATCATTCCACACCTTGTGTTCCACACACGTGAGCAGTAAAAGCGTTATCCACGTACGTGAACTAACGGTTAGTTCGAGATCACACATCCAGGTAGTGAGGATGAAATCTATCACTTATCGGAATTAGATATAAAATTGCAAGGACCGCGTCAGATTAAACATAAACAAATAAAAATACATTACAAATTTTAAAACAATATTTTTAATTTATATTTTTAACTATTAACATTATTGTATAACGTATTTACATTACGTGTAAAAAAACTTGACCACCTATTTTTCTCGTAAATTTATCATTGATGTTGACATACCTAATATTTATTACAATGTAAATCATTATCAACTAGCTTCCCGCCGCGACTCCGCCCGCGTTAAGTTTTTCCCGTGGGAATGAGAAATTTTTATATATTTTTTTTTTTTATATTCTTTTCTAAGCTTTATTCTATATTTTTGCCAAGTTTCACCAAAATCGGTTCTGTAGTTTCGGAGCCTATTCAATTATTAGGAATATTTTAGGTATTTTTTTCACCTTGGGTTACATTAACGTAATTTTTATAAAATATTTGTGAAATCTGTTCGGGACCCAGGTTGGCTCCGTTAGGGCCTGGCCACAGCTTCCCGCGACGCGCGGCACGACCTGCGACCAGCGGATTGTTGCCGGCGGTGGCGGCGGCGAGACGAGCATCGAGCGAATAGCGAAGGGAGTGGGAGGGGCGCGCGGCGGCGCCGGCGGCGGAGGGGGGTGTAAGCTTCATCGCGTCTACAGGCCGTCCAATATCTTCTTTTTCAATATGACAGCCAAGTATTTTCATAGCCGATATATTAGCTGGACATCCGTCTGATGTTACAGACACGACTTTAATGCCAGATTCGTGACATTTTGTTAAACATATATTGACAAGATTGGCTCTCTGTTCACCTTTTACACCATCTACCAAAAAATATGCTACTGGTACCTTGAATGCTGCGTTGATAGCAACGATCAAAATGACTAGCACATCCTTAGCTTGTGCTAAATAACAATCATCGGGTATTTCAGTGCCAAAATCTACGTATCCGTGAAATTTTCTCCCATCCCACTCTACCCGCCTTCTTATGGCCATTTCGTCAAACATGAGGCTACAAACAAGTGGATAATTTGTGTTTTTAGCCATAAGTCCCAGTGCATCAAAGGCTTCCTTAGTAAATCCAGGATTCCCTTCAATACACTGGTACCACTTGCCAAGCGTGGAGGGGTGTGGTAAGCAAGTATCGTACACTCTGCGTACATATGAATAAGCTTTTGGCGAATAATAATTTAATGTTAAAGCGAACCTCCTTAATGCTGGAGAATATTTAGTTTTGATCAATTTGCCATTTTTTGTTGTCTGTAGTTGACGCTTTAACAATTCATTAGACTCAACGCTAATATTTCCTAAAACAGTGCCTTCTGCTTCTGTTAGCAAATTATTTTTGTGTAAATTTTCGATAATTTTTTCTAAATTTAAGATTTTTATTTTTTTTCTACGAACGGATTCATTTAGACGTTTTTTTTCTTTTCTTTGCTCTTCAATTTTGTATTTTAATCTGGTTTCTGTCAATATAGAGCTACCTTCGGAAGCATGCGTTGTTGAGTTATGAGGGGAAAACACTTGTTCATCCACCTGTAAGAATGAAAATACCATATTATTTGGACACTGCACAGAAAAACATCAATTATAAACGTACATACAGCTGTTTTCCAGATGGGATAGCTGGTAGAGATTATGGATTTCTGAGGATAGATAAAACTACTTTTACATTTACCTTGTGATATAGGTTTTCGGTTGGAATGGCATCTTTATGAAGTCTTTTTCTGCCGGCTTCAGTTAATTCGTAATTACTGTTATTAAAATGAGCTGAGCAGACTCTGCTATATTTGGTTGGAATCCAATCTTTGTCTCTCCCGCATGTTGGCACCCATTTACGTTTTTGCGCCAGATCTTTTGGAAAACTGCGATAAATAAATGAAATAAAAAAGTAATTAGCTGATGACTCGATTTTATATTATTTTTTATCGACTACTTCACATCACTAAAAATCAACAACAATTTTCTGCTAAAAACTTGACCACGAAAAATGTAAAAACCAAGCGGTTTACTACTCACCAGAAAAATGTGATACCAGCAAGCTTTGTAGTTTTGCTTGCGGCATGGTTTCGGCACAATTTCACCGCACAATTCACCATTTCGTGTTATTTATTTTATTTCTGATATTTTATGACAGTGATGTTGTCCATGTACGAGTATTTGAAAGAAAAGTGTGAATGTGTGTGTGAGTTGCAAAATTGTATCATAGCCGGCACCCATAGTACGTTTTGATTACTACTCCATTTGGGCGCGTAAAATTTTTTCTTCCTTCATGTTATTTGGCATGTAAAAAACAAGAAACTTAATGGTTACTGAATTTGAAAATAGTGATGTGATGTGGTATGAAGCGTAACGTATATTTAGTATCGATTGTTTTCGTACATTTTATCACATGGCTACTGGACTTATTTATCGAACTTCTCATATACAATGGTGATCAACTTGCAACTTGCAATAATATTGGGAATTGCTTACTTCTTTGGGCATTTTGTATTTCGTCTTTTTGCTTTTCCATACATATATTAGGTATATCTTTTATTTCCTAGAGAGCAGCGAACTACCTAGAGAGACATGGGGACAGACAAATAAAAATACAGTCAAAACCGTGCCAGTAATGTAGAGTTCCTTTTTTTTTCATAATTTGGTGGGAAACCTGAAAGCTTCTACCATTCGATACAAAAGTTAGAGTGTAACATAATAAAATCAAGTGTAACTTTAGTATTATGTATATTTGTATTGAATTGTTTATTTAATTAGTTATTATTATTTATAGCCGCTTAAATAAGCATCAACTAAACTCTTCTAGTGGGTGTCTTACTGTGAGAATGGACAACTAACAACAACCCGCCTGCCAACCGTAAAGAAAGCCTCCTGAAGGAACCTTAGTCCAGCAGCGGGACTGTTTCAGGCTGTTTGTTTCCATCACTGCTTGGCAATTAAGATGGGGTTCACAGTGGTTGTAGGTTACGCGCCGGGAACTATACATTCGTCAATTTTATTTTAATATAAGCAAGCAAGCAAACGCGCAGTGGACGGATGGATGGATGTTAGGTTGTTTATTATCACAACCCACAACCCTTACGCTAGCGAGGCGCAATTGTTTTTGGTAAGTCGCCGGGAACCACAAGGCGGCGTCCTTCATACCTTATTACCGGGGTAGTCAATAGCAACAACTGCGATCCCTGATCCGTCAAGTAAGCAGTATACTATCAGAAGTGTTGCTTAATACCCGCGTTAAATTTTTTCTTCCTTCATGACTAAAACTAAAACTCTTCAATAAACAACAGCACACTCATTGCGTTGCTTTTGTTATAATTGAAATAACAAAAAATATGCGGTTTTGGTTCATATATTCTGTAAACTAGTCATAGATTAAAGATTTGAAAACCCCAAGTGAAGATAACAATTCAAGAATTTTTCCGTGGACTAACGGGCGAGCGTCGTCGGTATCGTAGTGGTTTGGTCAGTTGTTCGCCATTCGGAAAACAAATTACAGTCCAACCAAGTATAGCAATGTTTTAAAATTTAAAATTCAAACTTAATACTGTAAAGGAAACATAGTGAGAAAATCTGCATTTAATTATGTACTAAACAAAACAAATTAAAGTTTTGTGAGTACCTAACTTGTCATGGTAAATTTCCACTAAAAAGGGTAAAATAAAAAGATAATTTAAAAAATATATAAAACCGCCTTCAAAGTCCTAATCTACACTAAAAAGTTACAAATAAAATATAAATCTAACTGAAAGCATATCAATTTAATATGGCTATTAATATTCCTTATTTACATAAATTGTAACATCACATAAATATGTGTAGACATTGTTATACACTTTATCTTGGAGTCGGTGCCAACTAATCACCATCATTTCGACCAAAAGACTTCTACTGCTAGCAGTCATCTATAGTGGGCTCAGTATCTAGTACTCTGACCGCGTTCTTTAAATTTTTTATATTCAACGATCTGAACTTTTGAGATCAGATGTGGTTCCGATTAAATAGCTAGCCTCAACTGGCACCGACTCCAAGGTGAAGAGTATAACAATGTCTACACATGTTTATATGATGTTACAATTTATGTAAATAAGGAATATTAATAGCCATATTAAATTGATATGCTTTCAGCTAGATTTATATTTTATTTGTAACTTTTTAGTGTAGATTAGGACTTTGAAGGCGGTTTTATATATTTTTTAAATTATCTTTTTATTATATCTGTAAATCATGTAGAGTTAGCCTATTATCGCGTCTATGTACAGATAAGTTCACTGATATCTGTAGATATGTATTAAAATCAATTCGATGTAAAATAACTGACAATTAGATTCATGTATAATTTAGACCTACAGGAGGTTACAATTAAACAAAAACAAAAATTCCATAATTTATTAAGTAACAAACAGTGTCAATATACTCGTATCCAGAAACCTGTGACGTCACATGAACACGTCATCGGGAAGCGCGCGCGCCGGTGCCGGCTCGTCCGAGAACGTGACGACACGCGACCTCGCCCCGCCAGCCGGCACCTCGCCCCCCGCGACCCCCGCGGCCCCGCCCCCGCACACCGCACTCAGGTTGAACTCGCTGAGGCTGCGGGGGACAAAGTACTCCCGGCAGGGTGTGCCGCTCACACCCGCCGACCGCCGCGCTGGAGTCCCTCTCTGGAAACTATCCTCAGTGGACTTCCTCCGCGGCAAGCTATTAAACTTAGTCGGGTTCAACGAGTCGATATGAAATGTCACCTGCGGTCGAGGCGCGGGCCCGGGCTCGGGCGGCGCGCGCCGTCAGGAGGCCACGGCTGGCGCCTTCTCTCTCACACACTCCACCTTCACGGGAGCAGTACGCACCGAACTCCTACCACACATCCCCGTAATACCGCGCAACGCTGCGCTCAAGTCTTCTTGTATCAAATTAAAACACATCGCTATGAACACTATCCCCACTAAAATGTATATACAGCAGATCCCGATCGCGATGTCTTCCGCTTTCGCTGATATTTTCCCGGCGTACATGCCCGGGCGCAGATCACCAAAACCGATAGTCGCGAGGCTTGAGAAAGAGAAGAAGCACCCATCGATGAGCGTCCACTTTTCTGTCACTCTGAACATGGCCGAGCCAAGTATTACATATAGGGCTATGAGTAATACACTGAGAAGGACGGGCACTCGCGTGTGATCTCGGCAAGTCCACATGGGACACGGCATGGGCGCGAGGGTTTCGAGGTTCAAAGCTGCTACGAAAGGCGTTAGTCTTCTTTCTTGTGAGGGTTGGCAGAGGGGCGTGGGGTGTCGCGGGGGGCGCACGCGCGAGTACAATGACCTCACGCGCCGCGCCAGCGCCTCGCCGATGGTGGACAGATACAGCATGATGATAGGGATGCCCACGCATGCGTACGCGATCGCCACCAGTTTCCCCGCTGCTGACTTTGGCGTTAAGTTGCCGTGACCTGTGAAAAAAAAAATTGGTCATCATCATCATCATCTTAGCCTGTAGACGTCCACTGCTGGACAAACGCCTCCCCCAAGGATCTCCACAATGACCGGTTCTGCGCTGGCCGCATCCAGCGGCATACCTCATATTTGGTATACCACAAAAATTCCCTTTTATGAAGTCATAAATATAGACAGGATGGACCCACTCGTGATAGAAAACTTTCATTATGTAAAAAATATTTGACATAATTTTTCGTTTGGATTTTTACTGCTGATCAAAAGACTGCGAAGCTTGTATATTTCCATCAAATGGCTAAATGCCTGAAAATCCCGCCTCGGTTCATCTTAATAACTTCTTTGATTTAGAAACACACAGGGGACAAAATTCAGATCGGAAACAGATGAGCAGGTAAGCTTTCACTACAAAATTTAGTGCACGTCGTTGGTGATTGACAGTCGTTTATTTTCCATTTCAGCTTCCCTTGTAACAAATATATAAAAGGCAGTATAAGTAGGCAGGCGATGGGCGCATTTCTTATTCGCATCAGGCCTGATTGTCGCTCCCTGGGGAATGTTTACCGCCCCCGAACAGCGCGTGCGGGGCGCTAGTCAACTTGCGGGAATTGGCTAACAGTATTCCCTTTTATAAGTTGATGCTTATTTTACTTGGTAACAGTAGATTTTTGTAATATTGTGCCTATGAACTAAACAAACATTGAATTTTCTTTCCAAATATTTGAAAGAAATATAAAATAAAATATGGAAAGTAAAACAAACGAGAAGAGTTTAGTTATTAATTTTAGTCAATTCAATTCAATTTCTTATTGTATGGCGCTTCCTTAGTGATTTGTAGTAAACTTACCAATGGTTGTGATGAGTGTGAGCGCGTAGAGAAAGCTGGTAGAGAAGGTCCACCTGTAGTCCTGCTCCACCGGCTCCGAGCCCTCCGCCCCCGACGCCGTCTTCATCAGCACCTTCTGGAAATCCAGCAGCTCCTTAGCAGCCAACTTGGTCCAGTTCTCTTTGTACAAGATGTTGAGATCCTCAGTGATCGACCAGAGGCGCTCGACGGTCCTCGTGCGGATGTCGGTCGGCGGGAGGTTGGGTTTGGAGGCGGCGACGGCGGTCTCCTGGCTGGTGGACGTTCCTTCTAGAGCGAGGAACACGAAGCCGCCGATGAGGTTGTAGGTGAGGACGAGGAAGCAGACCGCGAGGCAGGTGAGGGGGGAGGCGCGGCGGGTGTGCGCGCAGAGGCAGCAGCCCCGCCGCCCCGCGCAGCCCCCGCCCTCGCCCCGCCCCCGGCACGCTGCGCAGCCGCCGCACTCCTCCACCATACTAAAGGGACATCTCCCCCTTCCGCCGAAAACCCTCCAGTGTTAAAATGATTTCTTTTTTCTTCACTTTGGGCATTCTATCTAGATAACGTTCTTCCACTTGGAGATATCCTGCAACAATGGAAAATATTTTTTATAGCTATGCTATCTTTTTACACCGTGTATCCATTACTCTAATTAATCTATTTTCGAAAGAAGAATGGGTAGTTTGTGAAATGAAAAATTTTAATATTAAATGATATTTATTATAATTTTTTTTCTTAAAAAATATTAAGTTACTTTATAGATTTTCACACAAATTCCGGAAATAACGATTCAAACACAATATTATTAAATCCTTGTAAATAAACAGGAACATTTACTGTAGACGGAACTTCTTCGAAGAATTTCAATTTCAAGTCTTAAGCCTTATTTTAATTCTTCGCCGAACTTGCGGAACATATTATTTATCTATATAATAAAACTGTAGAGGACGAAAATCTCTACATAGAAAAAAAAATGCTAAAAACCGAGTCAGGGGGATGTAAGAAGTGATAGAACATCATATTATCCAGATTTTCTTAATTTTTTTGTCTGCTTGTACGGTCTAATCTCCGAAACTGTAAGACTGATTTTCATGAAATTTTGCATGGTGGTACCTTTTGTACCCGGTCAACATCTTGGATACTTTTAATCGCGGAAAATTAAAGTGAGATAGGTAAACATTACTGCGAAATCATTACTTTAGTAAAATTAAATACTTGCTTAAATCTTAGGCATCTTACAGTATTGCTATCAAGTTACGTTATTTACCTTGAAAGCAACATGTTACTGTAGTAATTAGTGGAGGAGTTGCCAACTTCCTCCTCAAATATTTTACAAAAATCTGGGGCTTACTTACCAACATATTAATATACAGTTTGTGGCTTCTCTCTGTCGTTATTTATAAAAAAATATAATCAGAATATTTTTATATATAAAAAGTAATCCGCCGTACCACTAAAAGCATTTATAAAACTGTTACATAAATAAACGATCGCCCTCATCTTTGTTCACTAAAATTATTTTCTGAAAACGGCGTTCCTCTTCTAATAAATCAATCTATCAAATATCTCGAAAACTCAGAAAATATTGAATTGATGGATCCTTCTGGCGAAACTACGAGTAATAATATAACATTCGGACTTGAGCCGGCATTACGTACTCTATCTCAAGTGCTTACTGAGGAAAATTCATGGGAATGAGGATATTTTTTTCAGTGAAAGTCGAAACTTAATATTTTTAAAACTTGTGCTTATTCTACTGAAATGCTTTTTATAAGTACTAACTCAAAATGAGCGTGACCCTGAGTAAATAAATATTTAGTAATATTAGGAGCGTGGAATTCATAATATCCAAGACTAAGACTCCATTTTATGATGCTAGCTAAGCTATTTACAAATTACAAATACACTACATAGCAGGTATGATATAGGTATATATATAGATAGGATATAGGTTATAAACAAAACATTTAACCAGTCGAATACGCAATGAACATCAAATTATACTTTGTATCTTGAGACTTCGTGAAATGAGCCTGAAAACTTGCCTTTCACCGCAGCTTTCTCTGGAAAGTACTGCCGGCTGAGGCCCCAATTTTAATTTCCTGGTGCGTCACGTAATGTTCCTTTAGACATTATGGCCTCGTTGCAAAACAATAACTTCTGGCTGATTAATGAACGCACCGCAGAACGTGGCCGCACTCAATTTGAATACAAAATGGAAGCGGGAATTTTGAACGGTAAAGAAATACGCAATTTAAAATGTAACGGTAAATTATGATTTATATTTGCGGTATAGATTATTAACAAATTCTACAAAGTGTTGATTATGAGTTTTTATGTATCATTGTTATGATAATTTTGGAGATTGAATATTACTTTGTTAAAAAATTTGACAAGTTCAATAAATCCGGCAGACTTTTCATACGTCGATCATTAATTTCACGTTTCGTTCTAGTGATGAATTTTATTATTTTACACAACATTTTAAAGAAGATAATTCAAAGACATGTAAACAATTAATTAGAGAAGAATAATGACACGACATGTCTGCACTTTTTTCCCGGAAACGTTTTACAAGAAAAAGTCTTTTATAAGACAAAACCTAATTTTGTCACTATTTGATTAAGCCAAATAGTCGTCTATTTCATCTGCTCATTTTATTTGCTATAAATTATCAAACAGAAGAGACCACAGAAGTAAAAAACATATTCCATAAATTGCAGACAAAATCTGGCAACAGATAAAATAAAATTATATTTATACCAAAATCAAAAGAGGAATTAAATCTGAAACGAAATAACGATACTAATTTGTAATTACAAGTCCGCTGATAAAGCACCGCCTCCCCTGAGGGCAGAAGCGGTGGGGGAGGGGGGTATTCACTAATGAGACGAGAAAAAATGAAAATTCGGGTCGCAGGTACACGAGTATATGCTAATGAGTGCCTTGTTCCAGCGATCGAGATAACGTTTGCATCTTGTTCACAAATTGAACACAGAAAATTTTATTTCATACAATATTTTGTTCAAAATTGTTGCCACGAGCCGACCATTGAGTTTGTTGTGTTTATACAAAAGTTACAAAGTTTTCATTATTGATAAAAATATTAAGGAAATAATAAGAAAGTAATTATATAAATTTAGATTTAAAACGGGATATTTACTGTGGTATTTGTTTTGAGTGCCCGATATTTCGATGCAGTTGCATGCATCATGATCGCGGGACGACTTAAATATTAATAGTTATGAAAACAACTGTGAAAGTTTTAAAAAGTATTAGTTATTTAAATATTTTAATATCGGCATCGGAAATGATACGAGTTTATTTGGGAACGCCCAAAAATTACGAATTACTTATTCCCGAATTTGAAAATACTGAATTTGAAAACTACGAAATATTGTAATTTCGAAATTTTTAAATAACGAATTATAAAAATTACGAAATTTTAAATTCCTAATATTATAATCACGAAGATTTGTTATTCCGATTGTTAAATATACGAATATTAAAAATTACGAATACTTTATTATACGAAAAATAAAATACCGATCTTTTATAATCACGAAAATTTAAAATCCCGATCGGAAATGTGATAATTCGTGATTAAGAAAAAAGCTTAATAAAGTTTAAGGTTGACAGAAAAATAGTACCTGAATATAATAGGTTAAAGTACCTGATTAGTTCTGGTTTTATAGTTAGGATGCATGTAAGGATTTTTGGCAAAAATACTACAGGAGCGGGTGCGAGCGAAGCGAGCACGGGAGTTCTTGGCACCCCGACACGGATAGGTTAGGTTCGAAGGGTATGGCAGAAAGGAGCGCGGCGAGCGGAGCGAGCCCGCTCGTTCTGCCATACCCTTCGGGGTTAGGTTGACATGAATGCATGCCTGCTTGCATGCATGCATGCTTGAATGCACGCTTGCTTGCGCGCTTATTTGCACGCTTGCTTGCATACTTGCTTGCTTGCATGCTTGCATGCTTGCATGCTTGCATGCTTGCTTGCTTGCTTGCTTGCTTGCTTGCACGCTTACTGCAAGCAGCAGGCGTTTAATAATATTTCTTAATATTTGATTACTTGTAAGTTAAATTCGGGATTTTGATTTTCGGAATATTAAAACTTCGGGATTCGTAATTTTGAATATTCGATATACTAAAAAATCGTACATTTGAAACATCGAAATTATAATATTCGGAAAATTGACTTTCGTATCCGTAATAAATCGGTTGTTTGAAATTTCGTTAATTAAGTATTTGTCATTTTCACTATTCGGAAATTTTAAATTCGAAATTGTGAATCATTCGGAAGTATGAAATTCGGAATTTTAATAATCGCCGTTTTCAAATTCGTATATAAATTATTCGGAATTATGTAGTGTACTCAGTTTATTTATTTATTTATAACAAGTACAGCCACATCCATAACATTATACTTTATGTAACATGAGTATAGGTATATCCCAATTAAAATTTATTACAATTTTTTCATAAATATTATAAATTGTTCAATAGCTTATTTGAATTATATTAAAGTAACACTCATTTTAATTTTTAACAGAAGCCTCCATCAACAGCAATGTATAATAAAACTGGTTTATCACTCAACAAGCAAAAAAAAGAAACAAATCATGTTTCCTGTTCTCAAACTCTTTTTCACAAACTTTATTCTTTGAAATGTTTGAAAGGGTCGCGAGGAAAAGTTGAAATGTTTAAACTCCACGATAGGCTTTTGTCCAGCAAAATTAAAACCCCGCAGCAGAGCGAGCAAAACTTTGTGAAAACTTGAAAACTGCTTGGTAACTTAATTCGATTTTCTTTTGAATTCGAAATATATTGCTTCTATATACGGAGAACGATGGATTAAAGCCGGGATCAACGGTTCTTTTTGCATTGTTTTTCGTTATTCGCAGTGCATGAGCCAGCATTAAAAAAATCTTGTAGAAAGCCAGATTGTATTCTCTACGTTAAGCAAAAGCTTGTAAAGCCATTGGTCCCGGCTAATCTACGTATGTAGTCGTTACACGAGCCATGTCGGAAGCTTTAGGCGGTTTAATAATTCTGACATCAGAATTATTGAGGTAGGTTCACAATAATGTACCGGGCTCCCATCGCAGCAATCCTTACCTCATAAGATTCACAACAAGACGCACAGTGCAGTGAAAATAATGTTGTCGAGTAGGTGTATTTATTGTTTTCTTCCCTAAACCTGGAAGGACATTGAGTATTTTTCAGTTGAAAATCCAAAATTCTGCTCAAATTTACATCATAAGATTTCAATTCAAGGTTGTCTTAAGCTGAAGTTATAAGTTATTTGTAACAGCTATGCTGCCCAAAACAAAACTTATTCTTTATCAATTTCATGTGATAACCCTGGTATCAGAATACATTACTGGACATTATGTAATCATTAGAGCTGAAAATAGTACATCACGTATTCCAAAACATTTCTTAAGCTTTCTATCTTATGTTGTATCTTTTTAATTAAAGTAAATGTTTGGTTGTTTCCAATTCTTGTTATTTTAGTTTCATTTTGATTTAAACCAAGCCTTTTGTCATGCAGATTGTTCGGTGATAGTTTGAATAAATCATCCTATTCCATTCAGCGCGCTCGGGCCGCCTCGATGGCACTTTGTTTGCATTTGATTAACAACTGACCCGCAACGCAGTCGACATGGAATCGACACACAACAAACATTTTTTGCATAGAATTTATGTACATTGTGATTAGAACTTTAGATATACTCCAGTTTTATTTTCTTAAATTTTAGAACTGGCAGGTTTGCGTAGTGTGGATCAAAATCAGCCGAAGAACCTCCACAGGTTCGCACATTTTGTTCTTTCCTCTCATTAGTATTAGTAGCCTTGGTAGGATTCAGCCAGACAAGCGTAATTTTTTGAGTTGTGATACGCGTCTAGGGGCGGCTCGAGGGAGTCACGACGCCTGAGGGGCTCCGTCTCTGATTTTCAATTTTGATTTTGGTTCTGGCCGCGCCCCCGCCGGCGGGTGCGGGCGTTGTTACCTGAAGGGTACAAAACTCCTGTTTCGTTAACATGGCGACTCAAAAAAAATTACGTATTTTGTATAAAACAGAAATTGTGCGACCGAAAATGAGCGACTCACAACTCAAAAATTACACTCGTCGGGCCTCACCGTAACTGCTAAAATACAAGTAAAATTTGCTTCTCTAAATTCATGAACCAAAAGAAAAGATGGTCGAGTTCTAAGCAAATAACTACTAGCAACGCGACACGATTGATAATAAAAATGGTTTGAAAAGAAAAAAACCTGCAAACAAAAGACTTTTGTTATGATGGCCCTTTTTGCGGCTCAGTGACTCAACCGATTTCGGTAACCTCCTATTGGGACATTGTAACAACAAATGAAAAAAAACGTACGATTAAATTGAGAACCTTGTCCGATTTTGAAATTAGTTATAAAACAAACTCGTGAAATAATCAAAAACATCTCAAGTTGAAAGCTGATTTAGCATAAAGCAGAAAATGAATAAAACGAAAAGGCCGGAAGGAAAATAATGGGTATCCTAATGGCCAACAAGTTAATTAAATGAAATTAATTACGACTGGCTCCTGCCATTCTTATTTAGCCGACATCTTGTACTACTAATGCGAGACCGGTTACGTATAATTAAGATTTCATTGTCCTCTTTTTTATTTGTGAGGAAATTGAAGAATTAACTCTAATTGTTGAAATGTCTACCAATGAACTTTTTAACCTAAAAATTGTAATGTAATGTTAACAGACAACAAAACTCACTTCAGCACTTGAATTATCTAGGAGGCTATCCAATCGATAAACTGAAAGTCAAACTTTCTTTTTTTAAATGCTTGAAATACTTTTATTAAGTTAAGGAAGCTTTGCTTAAACTAATAACTTTGTAATATATTTTGAAAAGATGCAACGCCTGTGGAGTTTCTTCCGGCGAGTTCTTCTCCACAGAAGACAGCCAAATTGTGAACTCGCCTCGACGTCGAAAAGTGATTTGTAAAATCTTACTTCGAATAAACATATTTCATTTCATTTCATTTCCAAGACTAGCCCTCGTCTCAAACAAATATACAGTAAGCAGCACATGCGGCTGGACATTCGGACTACGAAACTCGCTTCTACTGCTACGGAATAACGGCACTATCATGGTCAGCATGTCCAACTGGAGAGCGCCGTTATTACCCTGCAGTTGCAGGTGCTGCCTACTGTACAATGTTTTAGTAATAAAACTATTAAGTCTTAAAAATAGAGGCGATGCGATATCAGTTTGAACAAAACTGCAAAGTCGCGCAATTATTGTTAAGCAAATATGCTGTAGAAATTGCTACCTTAGCAACCTTTTGAGTCTTTTGTTTTATTTTGTTTTTTTTTCTGTATGCTATGTCTTTCTGTATTGTTAATAAAGTATATTATACTATTGTATTAAATTATATAAGTATACCCTCAGTCTATCTAAAAACCAAGGTAAACAAAAGAACACGACATCGCTAAATCAACAACTGGTTCAGATGAAAAATATATTCAAAGCGTATGACTGTCTGTTGTGTTTCCAAACACCGCGATTCTTCAGCCTGTTTTTACTATTGGAACATTTTTCTGTATTCCATAACGTATCCCTGATACTTTGCTTTTTCATCGCATGTTTACATTCTACTAACTTGAAAATTGAAATCACATCCTAGAAAATGAAATGGTTTTATACTTACACAATTTTTCAAGCACAACAGATCTTTAAAACTAAATGGTACTAATCTCTACTACAAACACAACACAAACAAAGAAACATTTTATCTGCAATTTAAAATTTAAACGGGATATTTACCGTGGTAAGTATTTGTTTTGTGTGAGTGCCCGATATGATCAGTTGCATGCACCAATGTAAATATCCCGTTTTAAAACTGAATAGTTATGAAAACTACCGCGAAAGTTTTAAAAAGTGTATACCTGCAATTTGTCATTTATTGCATAAATACAGGAAATAGAGAACGTTCCGCAAAATTGACTTGCAAAATTTTGTTTGTTTTGACTTAAAGTTAAGTTTTCTTTAGTTTATATACGACTCGGTCGGTCACTAATTCCACACATTTACTCGTAACTTCACCGAACTTGTGGAGAGCGGAAGGCCCAAAAAATAAGATGATTTGATTTTGAAACATAAAATCTTCAAAAGATTTAAATATATTATAATGTCTTTTCTACGAGTACATACAAAATAAATAATAACTGAAATCTCCATTAATAACCTTCCAAGAAGCAACTTATTAAGACGAAAGATCTTGAAATCTGAATTTCCTTGCAATCAAAATGTCCGAAATGGAGATTTACCGCTCAATGGCCCCCATTGAGGAAGTTTGGTCCATTCGAGAGTGAGGCGGCAGTTTGAATGGACCCCGCTTGGGGTGACAAAAACAGAGCGCGCCGACAAATTATTATTAACTCCTGAAGATTTAACGACTACGTTCTTAGACCCACCTCGCCAAAAGGGCTATGAATACAATACAATACAAATATATTTGCAAACGAGAAGTATGTCTTTTTAAAATTTTATTTTTTTTGTTAGTTATCTTCCACTATATTACAGAAGTATGATTTGTACTACCATTAGGTATAATTTCTACCTGAAGATTAAATTGAAACCGGGATCATTTTATACAAAATTGAATTTAATAAAAAATCTAGTTAAAAGTGAAGGTAAACGCATAGTGAATAACGCATATTTTTCTAAGCTATCGCTTTTTTTTGCCTTTATTTTCTATTCGTTTTTACATGAAAAACGAGTAATATTCGCGAGCTCTTTCAAAACTCGACCTGTCGTATGTCGTCACGTATTTTACTGTGATGTGATGTCACATCGCGCGTCATGTTCTCCTGTCACGTCACGTCGCATCACGTCATGTCTTATCAACATTTTGAGCATGTCACTCTTGATTTTATTTTGGTTTGTTCTTTTTCATGATAAAGTAAAACTCGCATGACTTTGGTGAATAACATTTAATGTTAAATTCGAAATGAAAAATTACAATTATGGACGTAGGAGATTTTTCACAGTTATGAATGTTTTATAAGATTTTACTAAATCTTGCTATCTCAATATTTTTTACTGCCTTTTAATATTTTTTTCTTACATTATTATAACATCAGCAGGGCCAATCGTTGTATAGTTCTTTAAGAATGACCTTTGTCCAGTAATGGACGTCTTTTGGCCAACATGATGATGGTGACTTTTCTACATCATGAATTTCCCACAACAAACGTGAAAATATGCACAGTGAACAAGAACATACCACAAAATTATTATTATTAATACCTGTGTGATCTTCAAAAGTACCAAAGCAGCATAAGTTTTCAAAAGTAAATGTTGGAAGGGCGGAAGGTATTCGCCCGTCGCCCAGGACTACCCTGCTAACTGCTATTTAATGGCTCTAGCTACGGCGCGACGAGTTACATGGAAATGATACGACAATATTCTGAAAGAACACAAAATAGGACTCAATGTAACAATACAAATGATTTCGAAACATATTAAAATATACAAAATTTTGTGAAGTTAATGGAAGGCCATTGTTGTTTGTAAAAAAAAAGAGTGAGTGCTCTGGTGGAGTGCTCAAATTTATTTTTATTTTTTTTCTGATAAAAAGTATCCCGCTACAAAAAGTTTCCCGCGTATTATTGCAATGGACTCCTTCCTACAAAATCTCCGTAATATTTTTCAATAAGCGAAACAAATATCAATATTATGGCATTTACATAACAATCACAAATACGACCAAAACTTGAAAGAGACACTTAAGAAGCATCATAAAATGAAAATATCTAGTAGGCAATGTTCAGTACATTTTAGTCGGATTACGGGCGCGGGCGAACTGCGCTGGCATGTGTTCGGAATCACCTTTTTCTCAGATTTATTCATACCCTCGTCGGGAGTATCTCTCATATCAAGTAATACCAACGTAAGAAAACGAACCGATTCCTGCTCCGCCTCGTTTATTCCCGGTTCCCTTTGTATCGATAAGTACTTGGAATATATACCCTCAAAACGAGTAAGAAATGTATTTGAGCATGTTAGAAAGACGGTTTTAATCCGTAATAGATATTTTTAGCACAATTCAATATAATTATATCATGTCAGCCGCTGAATAAATAAAACTAGATGTAAGTGAGGTCTGTCCAGAAGCGAACTGCTATTATTTATATAATTGTATAAAGTATTTGATTTAGTTTTGATTAAAAGATAAACAAGTGATAATGAGAGAAAATAACAAAATTTTAAAATTTTAATTGTGTTAAAGCTTGCTTTTTCTAAAATTTGCAATAACTTAAATTCTAATTTCGCAATAAAAGGTTTTTGCCAAATACCTATTTAAAATGAGAATACGAATCACTTTAGAAGTTTGACTAAAACCAGGATTGAAATTGTTTGAAATCCGAGACGATTAAAGAAACTACAAATTGCTGAAATTATAAATTCTCCGTTCAAACTTTTTGAATTCAGACAATCATAATTCAAATGATATTTCGAGTATATTTGTATTTTATGTATTTTGTATGAATTTTAAGTCCAGCAGTACGTGCTCCTGGTTAACCTACAACCAATAAGCGTAATCCGCATTATGAATAAATAAAATAGTTAAATTTAAGACTAATGGGCACCCAAAGAATATCTTACTAAAAAGTAACTTGGTAGATATTTTTTTCTGAATCGATGTCTTGAGCAACACTTTATGTAAAAACTTCTACAACAGTATGTATAAAATGTAGAAATTAGTTTTTTGTGTTATCATCGTTTGTACATTGTACACTCATTTTATGGGTTGGAAAGCTATAATTTTTTTGAACTAGCATTCTTTTATGTTTTGTGCGTTAATCTTATTTGTCGGCGTATTCTTTTAGGTTTACTGAATCACAATTTACAGCTATAAATTCACAGAAAATTGTAACCGAAGCATATTAGTTTTTAATATTCTAATAAACATGACAAAGTATCCTCAAACGCCTATTAAAAAACATGTTTTTGACAATACGTGTCAGAATGAATTGAATTCTAAAGAATTATAGCATCTATATCAATACCCGCAAGACGCGGACGAAATGGAACATTAGCTTTGTGCTCGCGCCACCGGAACCGCGCGGAAAGGTGCTCCACTCTTATCGCAGTTTCCGCTTTATTCAATCCCACAAAATGTAGTAGAGCCACTTTACATACGGTTTTCTTTGCGCATTCACAAATCTTTCCGTTGTACAATTCCCAAGCGAATTTGTCACTAAAACACCATTTTTACATGCAAAGTATCTACAGACAGAGCTTACAAAAACATTATTGATGATAAGTTTTTTGTCGTTGAAAATTTTCAAATACTAAGCAGGGACTCCTAGAGGACAATGATAGTGTTTCGTGAATTAATAAAAAAAGATAAAAATAAAATCAACCACCACACCTCCTAAAAATATTTCTGTATCATTTTAAGCGTAAAACCCACTGTAGCACTTGGCCAAAATAGCTAACTAACAATAAATCTATAGTTTTATAAAGAGGTAAATAAAATTATATACCTACCCTTGCTTACTACAATAAAAGTACAGTCATCAAGGTGAGGAAGTCGCAACAGATGATTATTATTAATACCTATGGCATAGTGATACTAACAAAAAACAACAGTATATTTTTACCAACATTTTGTATTATTAAGTTTTATCAGAAACACAGTGTTTTTTTCAGGTAATCGATATTTCATATGTAATAGCTGTTGGTTTTCAAAATAAAATAAAATAGTACAAAAACAGAAAAACTGTAGAAAATCTAAAAAAGATGCATTCGACCATCTCCGTAGAATTGTGCTACGAGAGTGTTACGAAAGTGCTACGAGATTGCTACGAGCTACATAAAAAGCTAACGGAGCGATATTATGAAGTATTTACAAAGAGACCTTTAAGGGTGAATATAATAATAAAAGTAATCATTGTAATTGCTATACAAAAGTAAGTGATAAATGTTTAATGGTATGTCAGTGGTGGGAGCAGGAAAATGCACGCAAAAGCCGGGATAAGTCTGCATCGCGGTGTTAATCTGAGAGCTGTCTGTCATCCCCCCTCCCCTTATACCTCATCACCCCCTTTTCCCGCACCTCACCGCCAGCGCCATGATATATCCATTATCAGATAAAAGTAGGCATCTGTGGATTGGACTTTAGTTTTCTTTCTACTTATTTCTTGAAATAATAATTTGGTTTGAAACGCAAATTGCCAGTGGTTTTTAAGTAAAGAGGTAATTGTTTTTTATTTATAAACTTGAAAAAAAGTGCATCGTAGATTTCAATAATAATTCTGTGCTGTTTATCAATTTAAGCCGCTGAATGTGAATTATGATGATAATTGGAACCCACCATGAATTCAAGTGAATAGACTTTAGAGTTTTTTACCAATTCGAAAAACAATATAATCTGTTACGTGACGAGGAACACTCTATATCTCAAAGTACAAAACATCTATTGTAGTTTTTATAATCTTATTCTATTTTGATAATCTTGCTATGCAAGATTTATTTCAGCGGCTATGTTATCCTTCCTAGATACAAAAGACTCACTATTAAGTCACGTTATGTTCTAACTCAGTTACGATTACACCGTCTGTATGACAAAAATGCAGTTTACGGGACCTTCAAAGCAGTGTAATTTTCTACATTTTGTACTCTTTGCCGGCGCCAAATTGAATTTTTTAAAACCGTTTTCACAGCGGTTGAACCCAATTTTCATGTGAAAAGAGAAAGAGCTTTACATTTTGAAATTAGGAAACTGCTGCAGCTTTTCAAGTTATAATATTCATTTAGTTCATATCTTAGCGCAGAAAATATAAGCATCTAATCTAAGTAAGTTATTTTAGTTTGCATATCGTGTTTCGAGATAAACCTACGTGACAAACCCTGGTATCAAAATTATCCGCCTAAGGTTTGACTTTTTTTTTATTTCTTTCTTATTTCTTAAGGTTTGACTAAATCCGTTGATAGTAGCCGGAACCAATGATTGTACGTGCCTTGCGAATCATCTTTTTAGGTAATCACGTGATTCAGCCTGCAATGTCTTAACTGGGTCACATCTCACAAAAATATATTTTTTCAACCAGTGGAGGTTCAAACCTATACCCTCCGTAATGCAAGGCGAGCTTTTTACTACTCGACCACGGACGCTGTTAGCACATATTTCTTATACCATGATACCAGTAAAAATGTGACGGCCGTGCGTGTACCTATATAATAAAAATGTAAAGGCTAATTGTCTGTACAATAATGTACATAGAAAGAAAATTGCTAAAAACTGAGTCAGGTTGATGTAAGAAGTGAAATATCTTTTGTTTCTCAATTTTTTTGTTTGTACGGAGTACTTATTCTCCAGAACTGCTAGATCGAATAAAATAAAATTTTGCATGGTGGTACGTCTTATATCCGTAGTCACCATCTTATTTACTTTTTACTCCAGAGAAATATCTCATTCCTAAGAGAAACTGTGCACGGATAAGTAAAAAATACAACGCGGGCGTAGACGCGGGCGAACAACTAGTTACAAATACAAAGCAAAGAAGGAAAACTGTGGCCTTATAAAAACAACGCGCCCACAAACAAAAAAGTGTTTTGTTTTCTTGTCTTTGTGTTGTTAAAACGAGGCGACCAGGAGCACAGAAGAAAGTAAGGAGTAACAATACCCACAAAGTGTTCAGGCATTCAGCTGTGTTTGATGTAGCCGGCTTCTGGTAACCCTGTGAAATGTGTTCATTGTTGAGAAATAAGTACAGACCCTTTGTACTTTGCTTTAGAATTTATAAACAATTGTGCTATTTCTGCACTTATATTTATCGACAGACTTTGTTTTATTTTATTCAATACTATTTATGCCAATATTATCTATCTGCTGGACTAAGGTCTCTCCCTAAAACTTCTATAATGACTGGTCCTGCTTTAAACGAGTTCATTAACTCTGCAAAAAAATAAAATAAAAAATTATTTGGTTTAAACTACATTTATGATGCGTTTGAGAATCTTACTGTCAGCAATTCTTACACAAATTACAAAAATAAAAAAACCGGCCAAGTGCGAGTCGGACTCGCGCACCGAGGGTTCCGTACAAACCTGCAAGGTTTACAAAGTTCGTTCATTACGACAATCGAGTCATAACTATGGTAATCTTATTGCAAAATGAAATTCATAACATTACAATGGGGAAAGATGGAGGAGCATAAATTTAAGACAAAGATCTCTTTATCGTTTAAGTAACTAAGTACTAAGTAAGTATTTCAACTTGATAGCTCTACGCGTTCATGAGGAAAAAAGTAATAAGTTTATATTTATTAAAAAATATATATTTTGTAATGTAACTAAAAATTTAAGGTTTTCGGAATTTTTCCTTTATGTGTGCTATAAAACGTTGCTTCATGCCAAATTTCAAGATTCTAGGTCGACTGGAAGTACCCTTTAGGTTTTGATTCCCTTGCGAGTACTTGCGAGTTTCAAAATATGCAGCTTAAATTGCTGTTTCTTTTGATTGCGTTGACATAGAAGTTTGATTTTGTTACAGCTTAAAGGTATTATAGACCTGAGTATTTGGTATGAATTTCAATTTAATACCTCTACGCGTTTATGAGGAAATGGGTAGTAAGGTTAAAATTATTAAAAAAAAATATATTATGTGATGTAACTAAAAATTTATGGTTTTCGTAATTTTTCCTTTATCTATGCTATAAGACGTTGCTTCGTACCAAATTTCAAGATTCTGAGTTCACGGGAAGCACCCTGTAGGTTTTGATTCCCTTGCAAGTGTCGAAAATTTGCGGCATAAACGGCTGTATCTTTTGATTGCGTTGGCTTAGAAGTTTGATTTTTTCACAGCTTCAAGGGACAGTAGACCTGAGTAATTGATATAAATTTCAGCTTCATACCTCCACGCGTTCCTGAGAAAAAGGGTCTTGACAGACGGACAGACGGACAACAAAGTGATCCTATAAGGGTTCCGTTTTTTCCTTTTGAGGTACGGAACCCTAAAAATGATAGCTTGTTCAAGCCACACAATACGCAACACAATAAAAATTCTTCTACTGTTACAAAGCTACATTCACCCTGAGTAACATAGGCTACCTTTTACCGCGGGAAAATGCCTCATTCCTACGGGAAAAACTTAACGTGGACGGAGCCGCGGCAGAAAGCTAGTAGTTTTATAAAAAAGTAAAAAAAAAAAACTTAACTATGTAAAATAAGTGCAAAAAGCAATAAATAAAGCAAAAGATTATATTTCAGTAGGAAATGGACTAACAGAGCGAGTCGCGCGGCGATGATAAAGCGACCAATTTGCTGTTGGCTATTTAACTTTGTTGAAATCTGTCGCGTCGTGTAGAGTCGCGACTTGTTTCGCCTGTCGCAGATACGTGCTTCATTATATCGCGCAATAGGGCGACTAATTTAGATTTAGGTGTCGTTATTACACGGAATATTAGTTACAGCAAGGCGAGAAACATATCTTACAGAATAAAATATATTTTAAAATTTTAATACACAATTACTATTGCTAAGCTTTATTTCTTACTAAGCAGTTCTTATAACTAACTTTAAAAATAATATTATGGCAATAAACATTCATGTGAATGATGATGATGAATAAGTAGGTAGTAACAACTAAGCTTTGAATAAAAAAATGCATTTATATTGCTGTCGATCTGTGTCAATTTGCCATTCGCGCGATCAGAATCGAGGCTAGAACTTATAATAAAATTCTTGTACTATTTTGCGGAACACGACTATAATATATTGCGCCATTATTTCCGCGCATATTGCCGCCTGTATTCGGATAAGATAAAACGCCGACAACTTTGAAACTCTAATGTACGTGGATCTACTCCAACTTTCCGTCTACAATCAACTCCGGGCAAAGCTGATCTTTATTGCCTAGCAACAAAGGTATACTGTCGCACATTTTATTTTGTACAAACAATATAACTTATGTTCATGTCTTCTAAATTCATTCTTGCCGACAACTTTTATTTTATTTGTTCTTTTGTAGACGTTTTAGCATTTCCTTCAAGAAGCCAGGCTTTTTATTCCAGTGTATTAAGATTAAGCTTCGCTGTTTCGGGCTTTATTGTGACTTTATGGGATTAGTGGCTTGTGTTTTATTTTTAAAGCGGGTTCTGATAAAAGTCATAGGATAAGGCATTGTTATTTTAACAAGAAATATTAAAATTATACACTGAGAGAAATCGAGCCAATCAAGTATGGCATTTTACTTGATAGAAAAAAAAATGAATGAAGCAATCATAAACTTGCAAAAAATGATCACTAACTGTTTGTTGTTTCAATAAAGCCGAAATTATCAAAATTTCAAACAAGTTAAATGATTAGTTCTATAATAAAGTTGAATGTTTTTATAATGAAATTATATTATAATAAATCAAGTAAATTTTGTTTGATGGTATAATGCAAGAATATTAAAAACAATTACCCTTTTATTTAAATTGAATGTTGTCGGTTTTTTACTACAAATATTGTCTAGTTGATTAATGTAAACATACCCGAAGCGAAAAAGTCAATCAAGTTAAATGTTTAGTTTTATAATACAGTTGAATGTTTTTATAATGAAATCATATTATAATAGATCAAGTAAATTTTGTTTCATGGTATAACGCAAGAATATTAAAAACAATGACCCTTTTATTAAAATTGAATGTTGTCGGTTTTTTAATACAAACATTGTCTAGTTTGATTGTATACTACTAGTTGATTAATGTAAACATACTCGAAGCGTCGCGAACCGTTGCATTGCATGCATGTCGAAACTTGTCATTTTGTTTGAATCGGCCGGCGAGAGCGCCACGTAAAAAGTACGTCCGCCGGGTACGTCTCGAAAATAAATCCACTGTGTGATTTTGTGACAACTGTGACTGTGTACCATGGAAGAAGTTACAGACCTGCTGGTCGCATGGGGCCTCCCAGATTTACAAGAAAATTTTATCAGTAAGTACCTACTTACCTGTCTCATGCGACCATTACCTATTCATTACTAGCTATTTATCTACTTACTTTAGGTGTGAGACCTACCTACGGTAGGTAACCTACCTACTCATCTAAGTACAAAGACTGGTGCCAGCACACTGTAGGCGGTACGCATACGGTGCAGTAGAGGAGCGGTAGCAGGAAAAGTTGTATCTTAGGAGTTTGTATAGGTATAATATGAATCCTGCCACACGAGGCGGTAAGGCTGGACCGCTACTGCTCCTGTTCTGCGGTAGTGTGCCGGCAGCTGCTGTTGTTGCTGTCAGTTGATTCAACAATTATTTTGCAGAAAATGAAATAAATCTGCAGGCGCTTTCTGCGCTTACCCCGGAAGATATTAAAGAGCTGATTCCACCATTAGGACCTAGAACCTTATTTATACGGAACTGGAAAGAATGGAATCCCAACATCAACACCACTATAGACAGTAATATGAGTCTACCTGGAGGAGACTTCAGTAATTTAGATATTATAAGTCTGAGTGTAAGTACTATATGTAAAGGTATTACCTGTACAGGAATTAGGTACCTAGTAAGTAGATAATGTAGGTACTATTGAATAAAGTTAACCCTAGTTACAGTGCCTTGGTTTGGTTTGGAAAGTACCTATACTTATGTAGGTCAGCTTAGAACTTAGTATGCAGTGCAATATAGTCAATAAATCTATATATAAAATATGTACCTATTTGAATAAAGGGTTCTAGGTTGCAATGTCTTCTGGGCTGTCCATTTGATACCAGTCTCTGTTCACTAAATAATAATATTAGGTAATACCTATCTACTAGTCAGCACAACACCGACAAGTTATGGTATTACAGGCTAGTTAGTGCTTACAAATGCCATGATAACCATGAGGTCTGTAACTTTGACTGCGTAGTAGAAAATTAGTAAGTAATTGGTTTTAATACTTTTAATTTAATCTATTTCAGGACATTACAGTTCAAGACTTTAATGCTGAAGAAAAAACAGAAACAGCTGATGTGCATGTGTTAGTGGCAGAGCAATCAAAAACATCCCCCAACCTTGATTTAGCTTCAACAAAAACTACAAGTTTCTATGTCATTGAAAATAATGTAAGTATTAATTCTTTCATACTTCTTTTTTGTGAGTTGATGATAAGTGGTAGGTAAGGCCGCCTTTTGACTCATTTGTTTTGTTCTGTGTTGTTTTCTGTATGCTGTGTCTTTTGTCAATAAAGTATATTGTATTGTATTGTATTTGTAGGTACAGTTGGCTTTACCCGCGGCCTAGATTATAATTATTATAGTATAGTATAATATGGAGTATAGATAGTCTATCTGATAATTGTGTCTGGTGATGCCTGTTTTTAATGTAAAATTCTTATTCTTTCAGATTCGAGCGATGAAGAGAAAAACAACCTTGCAGCAATATTGAGTTTGCCAGAGCTGATTAACCCAAGCATAATCACCTTACCCATCGCTACTACCACGAGCTCAAAAGGATCTTCTCCCCCATTGAAAAAAAGGAAGGTAAATAAAGAAAAAAAATGGAAACCGTCGAAAGCCGAAAGCCGTGACGCGTTTGTGACCCACGTACAGGACGATAGTTACTTGAAACTAGTTATAGATAAAAAACATCAAAATCATCAAAAAGTGTTGTGTTAATTAGTATAAGATTGTTTATTATGAACACAAATATTATGTTATGTTATGAGTGATATCATGTTCGGGATCCCGGCATTGTATTCTCTACAAGAAGGTATCCCACGATCATGCCATTTACAAGATGCAAATATATTATGATTCTTATTGATTTACAATTTACAAGGTACAACTAAAGGTTATTTTCAATATAAAAGTACTTCTTCCGTGAGCGATTGCTACATATGATATATATTTAGAAATAAGACTTTTTTTGACCAGCGATCCTGATGTTTGTTGGCTGGTCACCTCCTAGTTTAAAGCCAAGCGTGCAGTATTTCCTAAAATTTATTGCGTCAATAATTGCTTCATATTTACTTCATTTGTCTATTTGAAGTGTAACTTCAATCGTACGTTAAATAAAAGATGTAGCAATCATTTAAATAATTATCCCAAGGAAAAGTGTCTACAAGAAAAAGTGTTTGAAGTTACAACTAAAATAGATAAATGAAGTAAATATGAAGCAATTATTGACGCAATAAATTTCGGGAAATACTGCATGCTGGGCTTCAAACTAGGAGGTGACCAGCCAACCAAACATCAGGATCGCTGGTCAAAAAAAGTCTTATTTCTAAATATATATCATATGTAACAATTTTTTATTCTATGAAGCAAATATAAGCAATTATTGTATCAACTCTCATAGACCCACGCCACAGACAACCAGCCATTCTGACGCTCACCTTCTTCCTTTAATGATCGTGGGATACCTCCTCTCTATGGGGCATATTACATTATCAAAGATCTTTGATCATATATATGATCATATATTTGATCCTATTTATTTGACAATTTGAGTCATATCTATGTATTACACTATAAAAGTTCTTTGATCATATCTCACGTACTATTGTTTCGGCATTTGACAGATTGATGACAGGTATTGACGTTAGGGTTACCAGATCTCAGCGAATTCGAAGACATCGTAATTTTTAGTATGGCTTGTTTTCTGTTATTTAAAATTTGGACAGCAAGATTATGCAAGTATATAATTAGAAAAAGAATTACATTACAATATTTGAAACATATTAACGAACAAGAAATTCAAAACTCTTTGTTTTTATATTTGCTTTTAAATTCCGAGTAGAAAAAATAAAAAGTAACTGGCAACACCTGTTTCTATGACCGTATTGGATCCAATCTAACAACAAATGTCTAAAATCTATGATCAAAGATCAAATTGAATCATATGTCTATATTACAGTGTCAAATATCTTTGACTCATAGATCTTTGAGTCTCTTTGATCAAAGATATTTGATAATGTAATATGCCCCTATGAGACTATTGTTCAATTTAGATATATTATACACAACTGTTGATTTCTAAACATACCTATATATTTCATAAATTAGCATAAGGAAAAATGTTGATCTCTAAACAGTTATTAATAACCATGAATAAAACTTTTTAATAACATTTCTGACATTATCATTTTATATAAAAAATTGATAAATATGTTTCTTTTGACAAGTGATCTGCTGACACAGGATTTTAGGAAAAGTACTGCGTTCCTTTTAAAGCGTGAGCGCAGTACGTACCCAAACACCTGTAGAGCAGCACCATCACTAGTTATAAGAAACGTAACTATTAAAACGAATTTACGTTTAGGTGCAGAATGTCCAAGTTGCAAAATGTCCAGCGGGTGCAAAATGTCCAGGTCGCAAAAGTTCCAGATCGCAAAAGGTCCAGGATGCAAAATGTCCAGCTTGTAAAATGGTAATAATAAGACCTGCATCTAAAGGAAATATAACTTATGCTATTAATTTTTTTGTTTCATAATAGTAGCATAAGTTATATTTCCTTTAGATGCAGCAGAATGTCTTATTATTACCATTTTACAAGCTGGACCTTTTGCAACCTGGACATTTTGCAACCTGGACTTTTTGCGACCTGGACATTTTGCACCCGCTGGACATTTTGCAACTTGGACATTCTGCATCTAAACGTAAATTTAGACCCTATATAATAAAAAAATAAACACGTTTCTTGATAGTCCCAATAAGAGTACTTTATAGCTTTAAACAAGTTATTTGAATAACTTAACAATTATTAATTTTTACATTCAATCAATTGTGTTGATTACATTGAAAAAAAAATCTTATTAAATATTAATACTTATCTTCATTCAAATAATAAAGACAGCTTCATAAAGCGAAACAAGTTATATAACAGAAGTAAACATCTAAATATATGATTCTAATGTGGAACATAATCAAATGTATCAAGTTTTCATATTCACAATAATCAGGTCCTTTGATAGCTAGCATAAAGCAATTTTATCTGAAACTACTTAAAATACTTGATAACCTTAATCAAGTTCATTATAACTTCAATCAGCAGAAATCATTGTTATAATAACCAAACTTGATTGGTTATATTTATTTGATCATATTAGGTTCAACAATTTACTTGTTTTATCTCATAAAGACAACTTGGTTGTTATTTAATCAACATAGCTTTATCGCCATAATCATATTACTTTATACGCTCGTATTGTAACAAGTTTCTTGTTAGACGCAATCATTTTTTTGATTAATGTAATCAATTTTTTTTTTCAGTGTAATTAAAATAATAATAAATACATATATATTTATAACAATCTCCTTAGCTAAAAATTCATCATCAAAGTGTATGTTCGCGCACCATTTCCGAAAGACTGCATCAAAATGTATAATATAATTTATATTTTGGTGATTATTATCGTCCGAAAGAAGTTCACAAGAATACCTCATATTTCCGCGGTGTACTCGAAAATAAAAGGGCACCTTTTATATTTTCTCGCGACTTTAATACTATGCAAAAATTCAAGATCAGTTCATGTTTTCCTAGAACCTAGTTATCTCATAACCAAATTTACAAACCTCAGACGGCAGAAATGATGCAAAATCAAAACGCGAGAACAAGAGACGACGGCGCGAGAAATTGCTTCTTAGATTTTCCCGAAAACTTTCGCCTAAAAACAAGATATTGTCGGGAATGTAGATTCAGGGTGACAAAGAGGGGTGAATGTTGGGGGGGAGCAAATTGTACAAGTGGTGTCGACGCGAATCAAATTTGTCGCGGTCCGGACGAGCGCGGACGCAGAGATAACAGGCCGAGGGCGGCCCATTGCTCGGGGCTCCGCTTCAGCTGGAATAAACGGCGGTCATTCCTCAGATGGCGACGGGTTTGCTTGCTTTTCATTTGTTCTTCCAGATTCTGCTAGCCTAGTACTCGTGCAAGATTTTCTTAGTTTATTCTTATAAATTATATAGATTGGAGAAGAAAAAAAGTTTTTTAAAACCTAGTCCTGACAACAAAAAAATATATCAAATTTGGTGCAGCCGTTCTAAAGTGCTGCGCGAATAGAAAAGATTTTCTTCCCTGTTGTGTGAATATATATTATTATGATAAAACTGTAGAGGTCGTAAATTTGTATATAACAAATTAGAAAAATAAATGCTAAACACCGAGTCAGGGGGCTGTAAGAAGTGAAATAGATAATTATTAAGAAATTTTGTGTTTTTTTGTTTCTCTGTTTATCTGTTTATACGGACTAATCTCCGAAACTATTCGACCGTTTTGGATGAAATTTTGCATGGTGGTACCTTATATCCCCGTTCAACATCTTAGGTACGTTTTACCACAGGAAAATATTTCATTCTTACGGGTACCTGTGCACAGAAAAGTCAAAAAATAAAAATTAAATGATTCATGGTAAAATTGTATATTTTTGCAATATTTACATTCCTAGAGCGCAAATGGATTAAAGCAATGGATTGCAATATATAAATGTAATGAAGAAGAAAGGCAGCCGGAATCGTGACGCGTCCCACATTCGGTTCATTTGAAGCGTGGAATTTAACCTGATTTCATAATAATTCCTGTTGAATTTACTCGTACTTACTGTAATTAATTTGCAATGTAAAAATTAAAATATGGAAGGTAGCTAAAATACTAATGAATATAATTAGTAATCTTTCAATCACATCGTCAGCTCGAGCCTACCCTGAAATCAGGGTGAATAGGCCTTAGTCGACCACGCTAGCCCAGCCCAGTGCGAGTTGGTCAACTTCACACAATCTTTAAATAACTAAGCGTATAGTTTGAGTTACTAACTAGAAGCGTTGTTTACGATCTTCTTTGAATATTTCTGAACGTTTTCAGTTTCGAATTTGTTTATCATTTGAATTTGAAACCATTTCAGATGAAACATAAATGCTGTATTACTTATTTTCAATTTTTGGTGACGGTAAAAAGATACCATTTTAACGTTTAGTGGTTTCCCAACAAAAACATATTCGTTTGTGAGAATGAACGCGACGCCAATATCGCTTGGTAAGAGGATTAGAGAAGTTCCCGCGTTCTCACCTACTTACCACTCGCGAACTTCTACTTGGCTTGTTCGAACAGCAGCCTGTACGTATTTGTATCTTACTTAGGTACTTTATTTACTTCTTACTTATCTTATAAACGAGTTTTCCGCCCCGCGGCACTGCCCGCGCCAACAGATTTTCCCATACTAATTACGGACATTCTCGCAGTAAAAGATAGCCGATGTGTTATTCCGATGTAGGTACAAGATATAAAACTGTAAAGTTTCATTATAATCCATCCAGTAGTTTTTTGTGAAAGAGTCACAAACATCCATATATCCATCCTCACAAACCTAGCAGAACTACTTATACATACTAGTGCCTCGCTGTTTAAAAAAAAAACATGCACATAAAATTACGCGATAACCGATTGAGGAATAAGACTTGTTATAAATCAGAAATCAGAAAACTTGTCAAGGAGAATAAGTAGACGGACAAACAGAAGCATTTTTAGAAGCACGCCTTGCGCTTGTTCAGGTCCTTTCTGTGGCTCTAAAGTCATTAACTGACTTCAGACGCTGGTGTCAGTTTTATAGAGCCTTCAACGATACAGCAGCATAAAAAGTATATTCAGAGATTTTTGGAAACTTCGAAGCTTATTTATTATTTCGTGTTAAAATGTTTTAGTTCATTCAGTTTTTTAAATCCTTTCAGCAAAAAAATATTACCTGAATAATTCAAGTAGGCTCAAGTGCTATAAACTGATAACAAAAAGATCTGTACCCATTGTAAAGGCTTAGCATACTACGAAGCTAAATACCTGTGTAATACTAATATTATAAAGAGGAAAGATTTAATTGTTTGTTTGTTTGCATTGAATAGGCTTCGAAACTACACAACCGATTTTATTCAAACTTAGTGTAAAGATAGAATGAACCTTGGGGAGTAACCATCGAGAAGTAACATAGGCTACCTTTTACCGCGAGAAAATTCCTCATTCCCACAGAAAATTTGTTCATGCGGACGGAGCCGAGAGGTGGAAAGGTATTAAATAACTTTGTAAGTTGCAAAAAATAAAATAAATACGTAGTATATTTCAATAGTCGATATTACGAAAAAAATAAACACCGCAGTTACTTTATACTTAAAACGTTTTATTAAAATAGTGAAAGGTCTTTATCATCGCGTGCTCCAACCAATCACATACATTTGTATCCCGAAGGCACGCTCTGGATGGCTGATGCCATTTGAGGAAACTGACCCTTGGGACAAAAACTGGGTTAATCGACCTCCCCGGAAGGAAGCTTCGTAGCAGAGTGCTACGCCGTAGACAAGTGCTACGACTGACGTAGTTATGCTCCGATTGTTGTAACGCATGCGACGCGAACAGTCCAAACCCGAAGTATATTTTTGTTGTCATGTTCTATTTTCATGACAAAAAAGGATAGGAGATTTTCAGTGTTTTGTTTTAGAGACGTCAAACATTAGTTTGATGTATCGATCGTACAAGTTTAAGGTGCACAAATATCTAGCTTAAAATTTACACTTATTATGATTATGCTCTTATTTTAGCATAATATTAACTAAAATCTTCCATCCTTTTCGGTTTTCAAATAAAATATTAGGTCTCGTAAAGTTTTCAGTGTGACTTGGAGGAATCGAGGAATCGCCACCAATTTGAAGGTTATGAAAGGGCATTTAGTATTAAAGCTAAATAGCACTCTATTAAATTCCTTTATAAAGTAGTTGACATTTATAAAAGCCCTTTTCTTGTTCTTAAAACCTTTCGTTTGAGGAGTTTGTCCACTCCCCTTGTGTCGCAAATCTAATTGTCTGGCTGGACGGCAGCTCAGGTGAAATATTTATATTTCAACTCCCTAAGCACCGAGAAGATCACCCCAATATCTTGTAGCCCAATATTTAGACAGGATTACCTAAAATACAACTCTATTTTTTTGCTTCCATAAGCGTTTGTATTTTTAATAAGAGTATTTTAATTTCATGGCTTTTATGGCAAATTTTACGTTTACGATGGATTTCATAAATTCTGTATTTCTGTAAAACTTATCAGATAAGATAGATCTACTTTATGATAGATATGGTATAGATAATGCGTAAAAATTATGACAAATTAAGGGATTGGGTATTTACTGCGCAGACAATTACGCGTTTTATTAAAAAAAAAATATTTCTGAAAGTACTCTGTTGCCTGAGCGGATAGTATAACTTAATAAAAATTATGCCCTTAGGAATAAAAAAAATAAAAAAATCACATATCATCAGTAAACTTCGTACGCTTTGTCTTATTTTCCTACACTTTGCAGCGGCATAATTTCCTTATTGAACTCGTTAGCAATAACGTATCTACATATAACATATTATTCAGCTAGTAGAAAGATATATATATATCATATGATTACATGCATTAAAGGAGGATATTCCCATTTTCCTCAATTCCCGGTTACACGGGGTTCTTCCGTAGCTATTATTATGGCAGTTACTCTTCCACGCGCCGCGAGCAACGATCCTATAGGCTTAAACCAAGATTTATCGCCTAAATTTTGCGTCAAAAAACTCAACCAAACTGATTTAAAAAATACATAAAATAAAAAAATTATTATTTGATATACTTGAACAACTGTGCAGTTAAACATAAAATGTTTCTAACAGTTTACACTGACTAAGCAAGCAACCAAAGTTTTAACCTTATTCAAATCAAACCAGTCCAAAATAAATAAGCTTTTAAGTTTAAAAGTCTTAAACTTATGTGTTTTTATGCAATAAAGGCCAAGACTATATTGTATAAGGTAAATCGTATTTTTATTCATAAAGTTGCGTATTAGTATAATTGAATACCTAACTCAACAATGAAATACCAGCGCAAAGGGACTAGCTAATAAGCATTCGTCCTTTCCACCCTCGGGTGAGCAAGGCAAACTATGAATATGCCAAACTGCCTAACTGTGGGTTTGGTAACCTATTCTCAGTATTGGTTTAGTTATTTAATACCATGTAGCTTTTAAAGACTATTGATTCTAGTTCTTGGATTCCGTGTAGTATATAAATTATAAGTAACCTTATTCGATTGTTAACATTTCTCATTTAGCATAAAATAATTATTAATTAAACTAATCAGATACGACATTCGGCCTTATTAGTTTAATTTAACTTCTAATCTGACGTCATGAAGTGTTCAATAAAGTATAAAGTATATTCTATTCTATTCTATTCTATTCTGTTCTTAAGAATAAATAAATTTACTTTGACTTTAATATATTTGATGAGTTTAACTGTATCTGTAGATTAACGCCATCCGACTTAAGATGATTTGATATTTAGAAATATTAGATGCGATGTGCACCTTTATTATTCCCTTGGAATTGAGGTAAAGGGTAGACTTTTTTTAGTGTTAATTGAGGGTGAAACAGACAGAGATAAACAATTAAATGTACATTCTCAATCCGTTCAGAAGTTTTAATGTAAAGTTTGATACATGCCCTTTAAGTTGTTGATCTCTTTCATTCATATGGGAATCGAAGCGGATGGGAGATGAATGAATTTAATTTTTAATGAATGATATTTTAAAAAAGCAGCGCAGCTATCTTTAGCTTAATTTAGTCAGGATGTTTTTAAATAATAATAATAATAATTGTTTATTTCTCCATTTAACATTTAGCATAAGGACACATTAGTAAGTAGTACTTAAATTAGGAATTCCTTTGGTAAATGTTGTGGGAGACTGGAGCCTGTGCTAGGTAGAACCTGTATTACAAGTCTCCAGGACCAACCCTGCAATGCCTGCCAAACTACTCGTAAAATCGATTTTTGACGTCTCTAAATGTAGGTTGGCAATCACCTGTACCTTTTTTTTTAAGGTATTGGGCCCGATTCTACATATTATGTAGAATCGGGCCCAATACCTTGGACTTCAGAATATAAAATAAGTCGTTGAAAAATCCTAACCGCTAAAAATTTATAACCTTGACATTGTTAGTGAAAGCCGGCCAGCTTCCAGTTTAGTCGGGTCCAATTAGCCAGAGCTCCCTCATACATATTTAGCCAACTCTTAGAGAAGTCAGGCGGATGCCGAGTGGAGCGACCAGCCAAATGTCAGCAGACGATGACCATGACACTATGCTATTTCATCCCATTTGAACTATTTTGTCAGTATATTAAATTCATAAATATTTATATACAAATTCATTGGTCATTAAAGAAAGTAAAATTAATATATAAATATAAAAAATAATAACACAAAATAATTCCGGTAGGCACAGGTCAAACTTTGACACGTACAAACGTACGTGTTAGATGAAACAAAACATCGTGCACAAAAAAAGTAATTATCAACGGATATACTTTTCCTTGTCTGTCTTCACGAATACTTGGAAACTCTAGTCTTTGTAGAGAAAGAGCAATAATATGGTACCTAGTGAAGTGTTACGGCATAACACTAGTACCAAGTTCAGGCATTCTTCTTTGACATCAAACAAATGTGCGCCATTATTGACGTAGAGCGTTCTCGAAAAAAATGAGGCTTTAGCTGATATAATGAAAACGAGTAAACGAAAAGAAGTGTATAATTTGTAGGAATGTCAACAGAAAGAAATGGTTTTTCAAAATACCTAATATAAACATGTAACTAAATATATGAAAACATAATATTATAAGGAACATAAAACATTAACATTTGAACGGAAAATGCTAATTTGGAAGCCCAACTGATGCCATCGTACCCTTTTGACACTTATAATGTGAAAGACCTATTAATATGTTTCCAATTGTGTATTTATAGGATGTTTAATTTTATTATGTTTTTTGATGTCTAAGGTAAATAAACTATTTTGATTTCTAATTTATTTATTACCGTATCTCGTTAAAATGATTCAATGAAAGACATTGTATGACGAACCTGGAGTAAAACAATTCTGGCAGACAATGATTGTAAAAACAATGACCAGTTCAAATGTGGTAAATTAGGAGAAAGTCTATTTTTCAAGTATTCTGTTCTGTTATTTCATTATATTCTATTATAATAGGTCTAAAATATAATAAAATGGCACCTATACTAGATTTAATAATAAAATTATCTTTTATTTAAAGTGTTTATTACACGGATAATTTCCAACACAGCTTTTTTCTTATTTGTTAAATTACTTAAGCGTGTTTACTTGGCTAAACGCCAGAATATTATGAAAAGACTCTTTTGAAAGATGTAAACATCATAATTAGGGGCTTTACAAAAGCGAATTTTAAATTAGACATTATAAATAGAAGAACTGCGTGGATTTGAATAGAGGGGTAGAGTGAGAAAGACCCTATTAATATTTTGTACACAAAGGTCAGTTTGGGATCTCAGTGTTATTCTTATTTATAATGTTACAGAACTACAGATTTTGCAGTAGGCTATACTAAACAATATACAAATTTAAACATATTTTGTTATTACCTATTTCGAGATTTTTTTATTAGTTAGACATTCAATTTTTTTTTTACAAATCATGCTTGGAATGACTTTGCCACTAGCGGTACTTTCAAATTTTTGCTACCTATTCCTTTTGGTGCTATATATTTTTTTTAACTAAGAACATTATTATTGACATAAGCGGAGTATGAAATATTGGATAGGAGAGGGCCTGGACCTGGTGACTGGAGCCTTTCATCCAGGGGACGTAGATTCAAGCCACAGCTCGTACAAATGTGTTTCCAATTTTCGCTATTACGGTAAAGAAAAACATTGTGAGGTATTCTACAATATAATTTTGTTTAAATTAAGATGTTTTGAAATCGGAAGGCGCTAATAGTATAATGCATTTGAAAACTATTAAAATGTAATTAAAGCTAAACTTTTTATATTTGACGCTGGTACAGAAAGATTAATTGGTGCCATAAAAAATGTGTTTGATTAAAAATAAAAGTTGAAGTACAGTTAGTAATGTAAGCCTACCTAATTTATAATAAACTTTGCACTATCCATATTATCCATAAGATTGTTTGTTAGTGACAAATGAATCTTAAATTATGATACAATATATAATACAATATATCCTGCATACATACATACAACTGTAAAGAAATTTAGGTATTTTTTTAAATTATTTAGTTTATTAGAGACTTTTAATGACTTATTGTGATTATATAAGCCCCATCGTAGCCTATTCTTAAAATAGGCTGAAGATACTTACTGCTAACCCACGACTATTTGTTAATACTTTCTATGAGGTTGTGTGTGAAGTTGATCAAGCTGTACTGAGCCACCGTGTTCGACAAAGGACTATCCACTCTGATTGGTAGGCCCGAGCTTCTCATGGGGGCATTATATAGGCTGTTAGCGAACCATGAATTATTATACATACACAGTATCACAAATAACTAATGAACCACTCCAACAATATTTATGTACGTATCATGTTCATATTACGACAGAGCGTCACGCAGTCATTTAATACCCAGTATTCATTATTGAGCCGTGACTAGGGTTACATGACAATAATGCTAATAGTACGCAAACACACAATCGAGGCACACTTAATGAAATTGTTGGCAAGATTGATGTATGTCTCTGCAGCCCGGGGGCGGATCGCGTGTCATCCTCCGATTTGCATAACATCCTCTCTATAATATATCATCTTACGTTTATGGGCTCCTGGTATTGCGACTTGATGTATGTGAGTATTAAATTAAGCGGCGGAAGTGAACATGATTCACTTTGTCGAGTTTTACATAATGCTTGTATCCTGGAACAGTCTACCAGGACAAATTCCTTCAGTTTCATAAGATTTTTTTATTAAATACGTAACTGAATTTAGATTAAAAGAGACGTATATTCAGGAGAATCACAACTTATTAGCATATTGAAAAACACACCACTAGATTTATGATAATTCAAAATATCTTAACTTCTTTCCATTAAGTTTATTATTTTAAAGAAGATCGAGAACGGTAGAGGAAAAGAAAAAGACGTTTACCCAGTAGTGGGACAACAACACCAACATCTGATAGCTTTTTGTAATTTCTTTCGAAAAATGCAACAAAAAAGTAGCAAGATCGCTAGCTCAAAGACGCGACCGCAGATATCTTACACTAATACTACAAAGAAGTCACTAAAAGCGCTGACAAGAGCTCGGACGAGTACTTTATTTTCTTCTGTGGCTCGGAGCATTGAACTTCCTTTATTTTCAAATTGCTTGTCATATTGTGTAATCGAGTTTAGCATCCCTCGCTGCTTACCGCTGCTCGTTTACGTTCCGAACATTCCCAGAGGAAGCAAGCTTACTGCTTCAATGGAGTTATTGAATTTCCTGTGGTTGATTTTAGTTGGATAATTAAATTAAACTAAGGAATATTTCATCATTTATAGTACAATGTTCCTTAATAAAGGTTTTTATCAAATATATTTTTAGCGAATTCAAAAGCATAGAAAAGATTCAACTAGATCTGAATTCGATTCCAAAAATAGATCTAGTACTATTTGTAAGATTTGCGTTAAAACAAATTTTTTCAACCAAAAAAGCCATGTGTATTCTCTGTACAAATACCCAAATACATGTTTTTCAAAACAGAACCAGCACAATCGAATCGAGTTAAGGTCCTAACTTTCAAATATATTTTTTTCCCAACTAGTAATAACCTCAGTCTTTGAGCCAGCTACGGTTTCCGAACGCAGGAATGCTCATACGAAACTACAAACTTTGCGGATTTAAATTAACTAGCGGGTTGTCATTTATGCAGCACTGCAGGAAAGTGAGCACCGAATTTTAATTATTATCCTGTGTTTAACTTTAGAAAGCCTCGCTCGCTATACTCAAACTATTCACTACTTATATTTTCCTTTCTTAAAGGAATTTAAGTAAGATATTAGCAACAAGGACAACAGCAAATATCTTTGAAATAAATAAATTGGTACAAAAACGGATAACCCAATGATCACAAAGAATAATAATATAGTGTACTAATACGAATATTTCATACTCCATCCCAGTGAAATATTATATGTTAGTGTTAAGGATAGGTTACACAGTCCGAGCTGCTGATGTGACAGTAGACAACTACTGCATCAGTGCACTCGCATACTTCTTCGATCGTGTCTCGTGCAACGTTGTCGCAAAATAGACGAATAATCACAATACATACCACAATAAAAGTGATTATAAAAATACTTTGTGATAAATACTTAGAATTGAAACTGCTATACAAAAAAAGAAGAAAAGAAGGACGAGCTACTGTCATTTTCAATAAATTGTGCGAGTTAAGGATCGAGCGGCGTGCAAGCTGATGCTTGTGGCGTGGTGAGGGAAGGCGAGCGGCGAGTAAAAACAAAAATCCGGCCAAGTGCGAGTCGGACTCGCGCACCGAGGGTTCCGTACAAACCTGCAAGGTTTACAAAGTTCTTTCATTACGACAATCGAGTCATAACTATGGTAATCTTATTGCAAAATGAAATTCATAACATTACAATGGGGAAAGATGGAGGAGCATAAATTTAAGACAAAGATCTCTTTATCGTTTAAGTAACTAAGTACTAAGTAAGTATTTCAACTTGATAGCTCTACGCGTTCATGAGGAAAAAAGTAATAAGTTTATATTTTATTAAAAAATATATATTTTGTAATGTAACTAAAAATTTAAGGTTTTCGGAATTTTTCCTTTATGTGTGCTATAAAACATTGCTTCATGCCAAATTTCAAGATTCTAGGTCGACTGGAAGTACCCTTTAGGTTTTGATTCCCTTGCGAGTACTTGCGAGTTTCAAAATATGCAGCTTAAATTGCTGTTTCTTTTGATTGCGTTGACATAGAAGTTTGATTTTGTTACAGCTTAAAGGTATTATAGACCTGAGTATTTGGTATGAATTTCAATTTAATACCTCTACGCGTTTATGAGGAAATGGGTAGTAAGGTTAAAATTATTAAAAAAATATATATTATGTGATGTAACTAAAAATTTATGGATTTCGTAATTTTTCCTTTATCTATGCTATAAGACGTTGCTTCGTACCAAATTTCAAGATTCTGAGTTCACGGGAAGCACCCTGTAGGTTTTGATTCCCTTGCAAGTGTCGAAAATTTGCGGCATAAACGGCTGTATCTTTTGATTGCGTTGGCTTAGAAGTTTGATTTTTTCACAGCTTCAAGGGACAGTAGACCTGAGTAATTGATATAAATTTCAGCTTCATACCTCCACGCGTTCCTGAGAAAAAGGGTCTTGACAGACGGACAGACGGACAACAAAGTGATCCTATAAGGGTTCCGTTTTTTCCTTTTGAGGTACGGAACCCTAAAAAATGTTGCAGTAACTCGGAGCAAACAACTGACATGACAGTCTCGCATGATGCGGTCACACGGTGCAAGTAGCAGCACCTCAGTAACTGCTAGGTCAGCTCGCATGCCAGCTCGCACCGTGTAACCAAGGCATTAGCAATCGAAAGCTAGGTATGTAGGTTTAGGGCACACTGATCGATGATGTCTAGACTCAGGATATTGGATTTACCATCCGGCACGGTGGAAGCTAGGAAGCTATCATATGCCTAAAAACTGGTTCACAAGCTGCTTTTTCTAATATAATAGTAAACTTTATTGTATGTAACCCTAACTACCTACAACTATTACTTAGGTAGGTAATCATATATCTGGTATTGCATCTCAAAACAATAAGTAATTCAAAGAAATAATTTTATCATCACTAAACCAAATTGAATTTGTAGAATTCGTCCCATAATACCCCATAATATATAATATGGTATTATGCTTTATCTTTTTATTTTACTGCTCCCTTCGGACCTATTTCAAAAACATTTTTGTAGGTCCCTGGTGTCCTATAACATTCACATTTTTTCGATAAGCACATTGCTGTTTTATTTCTATGGTCTGGAAATATATAGAATGAGCCAAATATTCTCCTAAATTGTTATCGCATCAATATTTTTTCATTATTTTCTTCCTTCGCACGAAATAGAAGGTCGGTGACTGATATCATCTATCTAACATATCGTCTCTAACATAGATTATTTGCTGCGTCTCGGAATGCAGTGGGTCCCGGCTGCTATCTACGGATGTAAAACTATTGTCGATGTTACATGAACCACGCGAGAGACTTAATAATTCTTATACCAAAGGTATATATTAAAACCGTACAATGTACAGTAGGCAGCACATGCGGCCAGACTTAGACCTTGAGAGCGCCGTTATTCCTGTCTGGTAGCCAGGTGGTCAGTGGTACCTCATATTTCCGGTCAACATCTTATTAATCGCGGAAAATTAAAGAGTTCCCGTGGGATAGTTAAAAATTATTACGGATAAGTCGAATAACAGCGCGGGCGTAGCCTAGTTTAAAATAAGATCTTATCTCATCATCTAATTTAGGTAGTTGTCAGATTAAATTGAATGATATTGGGTCGGGAATTCTTAGTTATTTGAGCATCATTGGAGATGGTAGCACTTTCGGAGGCACTTTAATGTTTTACTCAACATTTTGTATAAAGTGCTCTCTGAATTGACAGGGGCTTTTGAGAGAAATCCTGTTTGCTTTGGTTCAAAGAAATAGAGATGGAGAAATCGTTTTCTTATTTTTTAAGACTGTATCTACTTCTATCATGTCTTAAATCAGCGATCTTGCGAAACAACGAGGGCTTGTTTTATAAATTATGTAATAATAACAAACATAATAAACAGCTAGAATTTACTGTAAGTACTAAAGGGCTCAAAATTAGACATTTTTGATCACATTTGGCGAACATTCCCTGTGATTTGAGGAGAAGCATACAAACCTATCCATCCATTAATGAAGAAGGTCTCGCAAACAAAGTATTTGAGTGTTTTTATTTAACACCCAACAAAAAAAGAAGGGTGTTATAAGTTTGACTTCTGTTAAACCTCCTTGTTTTTGAACTACAAACTGAACACCCTGTCAGCAATTTTTACTGTTATATAACTTGTCATGCTCTTACGTAACTTTTGCTATTGTTCTAACTGTTTAATATAGTGAGCTTTACAAGAGATTTGTCCTGGTTTTAATTCGTATTCTTAAATGGTTATGGGAAAAACTTAATATGAACAACGAGCAAGAGCAAGAAAGTCCAGCGCCATCGCAAATGACCACATCCTCCACCTCGAGCTCTTCAGGAACCATTAATAAGTTGAAGGGCAAGAGCAATTTTGGCAACTGGATATTTGCTCTAGAGTGTCTCTTGACCGACCTAGACTTGTGGGACGTTGCGTCCAATGAAACTCCCCTCGAAGATGCGGTCACGAAACGCAAAGATGCCAAAGCTAGGGCAAAAATCTGCCTCTTGTGCGAGGAGTCGGTGTTCCCCACTATCAGGTCCTGCAAAACAGCATACCAAACCCTGTCCAGCCTACGAAACGCATTTGCAGATGGTGGCTTGTTACGAAAACTAGCCCTGATGAAGCGGCTAATCAATAACCGCTTTGCTGGAGATCTACATTCCTATATAAATGTGGCACTGACAGCTCAGCAAGACCTTCACGCAATAGGAGCTGCAGTAGACGACGAATTCCTAGGAATTGTAATGCTCACCGGCTTACCTGACAAGTATCACCCTCTAGTAATGGCCCTCGAACACTCGAATACTAAAATCACATCGGATAACGTAGTTTCAGCGCTTCTGAAAGAAGATTCTCGCGTCGCCGAAACCACACCTGTCAGAGTACCTGTTACCTCTGCACTGCAAACCAAGAGCGTGACCCAGAAGAAGAAACCGTTTTGTGCTTACTGCAAGAAGCTGGGGCACACTATATCGCAGTGCAAGTCACTTAAAATGAAGAAGAAAAACTCTGTAACAACTAATTACACATCCCAGTTTACTCTTTCATCTTGTTTTCATAGTAACATTCTTCATCACACAGGTTCTCAGGATTGGTTCATTGATTCTGGTGCATCGTCTCATATGAGTAATAACAAAACGTGGTTTGAATCGCTATCTACCAATATTACTCCTATCACAGTTGCAAACAATGAACAACTCCTCAGTCATGGTAAAGGTACTGTAAATATTAATATTTCCGATAGTGTAAATAAAATTAGTGACGTTCTTTTTGTTCCGGGCTTAGCCACTAATCTTTTATCAGTTAGCAGCATTGTAAATAAAGGCTTTGATGTTTTATTTACATCAAAAGGCGCCAGCATATTTTTGAGTGGTGAATGTCAAGTGCCAGGCTCTGTCATAGCCACAGGCTCAAACCATAAAGGTATGTACAAACTTGACGTAAAGAGTCCACATGCTCTTTTAATCGCCACCAAAGAATCTGCTATTATGGCATAGACGCCTTGGTCATCTCAATGCAAAGAGTATGCATTTATTGAAACATAAATGCGTAGGTATCAATTTTGGCGGGAATCATATCGAAACGTGTATTCCCTGTTTGCAAGGCAAGCTAGCCAAAAAACCCTTCGGAAATTCGAAGAGTAAATCGAGTAAAGTCCTTCAATTAATCCATTCGGATTTATGCGGACCTATGAGTACGCATTCATGGGGCGGAGCTTTATACCTACTTACTTTTACAGACGACTTTAGTCGCAAAACTTTCGGATACCTTATTAAATCGAAAGCCGAAGTTTTTACCAAGTTTGTAGAGTTTAAACGTCTAGTAGAAAATCAAACTAATGAAAAAATAAAGGTTCTGCGTTCAGATAACGGGCGTGAGTACGTGAACAATGAATTGACAACCTTTCTGAAGGAAAATGGTATCATTCATCAAACTACTGTTCCGTACACACCCCAACAAAACGGAGTATCAGAACGTACTAACAGAACTATTATTGAAAAAGCTAGATGTATGCTCAAAGACTCTAACTTACCACAAGCATATTGGGGTGAAGCGGTTAACACGGCAATATATTTAAAAAACCGTGTACCTACACAAGCCTTAAATAATAAAATTCCAGAAGAATTATGGACTGGAAAGAAAGTTGATCTTTCTAACCTTAGAGTTTTCGGTTGTGAAGCTCATGTCCTAATTCCTAAAGAAAAGCGAACAAAACTGGAATCAAAGACACAGAAATGTATCTTTGTGGGCTATGCTACTGAGAGCAAAGGTTACCGCCTTGTGAACCCTCAAAATCCTCGCAACATTATAATAGCGAGAGATGTTGTCTTCATTGAAGATAAATGTCGTGGTATTATAGAGACTAATCCTTTGAATCCCTCTTCCAGTGATTCTTCTCCCTCGCCAGAAGTTCAAATACCACTCGAGGACGATCCAATAGCTGAAAATCTTCATGCAGTTCCACAACCTAAACCTCCTCAATCAACTCCAGAACAACCAGAGGTGCTGCCAACCCCTATTGAACCGGTAGCACCAGTGGACGTAAGTGTAACTTCAGAATCCTCACGAGCTCTTGATTCACAATCAGAGACTGAAGAAATTGAACCATCGGCAGTTGAACGTAGATATCCCCTCCGGGATAGACGTCAACCTGATAGATATCAGGCCAATTGTTCCATTTTTATGACTTCAGACTTTGAACCTGAAACATATAAAGAAGCTACATCTCACCCACAAAAGGAAAAATGGCAGCAAGCCATGGAGGCTGAATACAATTCGTTGATTAAACATGGAACTTGGATCTTAGTTGATAGACCCGCTGATCGAAAAACTACCAAATGCAAATGGGTGTTCAAAATAAAAAAGAACACTAGTGGTGAAATCACTAAGTACAAAGCTAGACTAGTAGCAAAAGGGTTTACTCAAGTTGCAGGAGTAGACTACGGTGAAACTTTCTCGCCTGTTGCTAGATTGTCGTCGGTGCGACTTCTATTGGCGTTTGCGGTTCAACACAACCTCCAAGTTGACCACCTGGATGTGGAAACCGCTTTCCTGAATGGAGATCTCGAGGAAGAAATTTTTATGGAACAACCTGAAGGATTCTCAAATGATTCGAAAGGCAAAGTTTGTCTTTTAAAAAAATCGCTTTATGGCTTAAAACAAGCTCCACGTCAGTGGAATATAAAGGTATGTCAAGCAATGGCAGCCTTATCGCTAACACAAGCTACAACCGAACACTGTCTCTATTATAAGAGAGATGGTCACGACTTCCTCGTAGTCGCCGTGTTCGTAGATGATTTCTTCATTCTAAGTAGCAGCGATCTCATGAAAAAAATTTTTAAAAAGAGTCTCATGAAGACCTTTATTGTCAAAGACCTTGGACTTTTGAAAGATTGTCTTGGTATGCGTGTAATACAAGATAAAGGACTTTCTACGCTTGATCAAACTAAATATATTGACAAGCTTTTAGTAAAGTTCGGTATGATGGATGCAATACCCGTCTCAACACCGTTGGAATTAGGTCTAAAACTTACCATCCCTGAAAAGTCTGAAGAAGTTAAAGTTCCGTATCAAGAACTTATCGGCTCATTAATGTAAATTGCAATATGTACAAGACCTGACATCTCTCACACGGTCTCGTACCTGTCACAGTTCAATGCACATTACGGGGGGGTACACTGGAAGGCCGCTAAGCGAGTCCTAAGATATTTAAAGGCCACAAAGGACTTGCGACTCCACTTTAAGTCTGGCCAGGCCTATCCAACTGGGTTTGTAGATGCGGACTATGGGAGCAATCAGGTAGATCGCCGCTCATTCACAGGCTTCGTGTTCCTGATGAGCGGAGCTCCCATATCTTGGGAGGCACGCAAGCAGCGTACAGTCGCGCTTTCAACTACCGAAGCCGAATACATGGCTTTAGCTGAAGCTTGCAAGGAGGCGATATACCTCAAAACTCTTATCACCGAGGTATTCGCCGTCACGCACCCTATTACCATCCATTCCGACAACCAAAGCTCATTAAAACTTGCACATAACAACACATATCACGCACGAACCAAACACATTGACATAAGGCATCATTTCATCCGGGACTCACTTTCGCAGCATAACATTCATCTGAAATACATTTCTACTCACGACATGATCGCGGACATTTTAACTAAACCATTACCGAAAATCAAACATCACAAGTGTACAAAGTGTTTAGGTTTAGGTTAATTTGTATGTAGGTGTATATAGCTGTAGTTTTAGCTCGGATGTGTTTGTATTTATTGGTGCTTATAGTGTTCTTTTATAGTGAGTGTGTGTGTGTGTGTGTATAGCTTTGTTTTTAAATATTATGTCCTTTAGCTTTTGTACCTGTTGTACAGGGTGTTCACTTCGCGGGGGGGTGTTAAACCTCCTTGTTTTTGAACTACAAACTGAACACCCTGTCAGCAATTTTTACTGTTATATAACTTGTCATGCTCTTACGTTACTTTTGCTATTGTTCTAACTGTTTAATATAGTGAGCTTTACAAGAGATTTGTCCTGGTTTTAATTCGTATTCTTAAATACTTCTTTCTGCTCTTCTTCTGTCTGCGGCATCGTAGTTCCTAAACGGATGCGTCGATTTTGATCTAGATTTTTTTTGTTTGCAAGGTGTTACAATCGAGAGGGACAAGTGGGGGCGTGTTCTCGTTTCGGAGGCCAAGACTCATTTTGGATCGCTGAGCCAGCGGAGTAAGTTAGTGAGTAAGTAGTTTTTCAAGAAGTCCAGGTTGTCCAGGTCCTCTGCTGAAATTCTATTTAAGTTGTCTGATTTATTATCTGACGAATGTTATATAACCTGATGACTGTACTAAAGAAGCACAGATCCATTACTTACGGACTTTAAAATTAATAAAAGGCGGAAGGATGCTGTAGTTACTTACAACTCACAACGTATTCATCGTTTGCCAGTAGACAGTTTAATAAACGATTGGCTCACCTGTTTAATACTTTAAATAAGATTCTAAATATTTAGTAACCAAACAATAATCTAATTGGTCCGCCAATCAGGAAGTTGCCACAAACAAACGCAAGACTAAAATACCTTTTGTTGTTTATGTTATTCTAAATAACTCTGTTATTTTTGTATCGGCTTTGTAATCGAAAAACAACATGGCTCTTTTAGCTGTTCGTGTTTTAGAATGGCCGTTGATTTTGTGAACAAAATAATAGCTTTTTGTCCTTTTTAATCTTTCACGGTTGTCAATATTTAATATTCCAAATTGTTTTATATTGTTAGTGCGGACCAACAATATAAAACGATTTTTTGTTATTTTCGGTAATGTGCTAAGATATTGAATTAAAAGTACAGAAACCAGCACATGCGGTTGCACATTAGCACTACGAAATTCCCCCCTACCGCTACGGAATACGGGATCTCTCAAGGTCAACATGTCCAGCCGCATGTGCTGGCTAACTGTACATTCATTCAACGCTCTTATTACGTGCTGCTGGAAAATGTGCTGTGAGGATATTTGCACACATCTGTAAAAAAAATCAATGATTGATATGAAATAAGAAGCAGTGATTTGAGCCTTGCGGGTGAATAGGCCAGGTATATCGAATATTTTAATACAGCAAGGAACCCTTGTTAATATTCCCCTCGTCATTCGACAAATAACCCAACAAATATAGCTTCGACAACTTGAATTTCAATTACCTGCTTCAACAAAAATGTTCATAGCAGTGGTTGGCCATCCTTATCTATCCGCCAAGAAAGAAAGGGATAGATGAACCAACCCGCCAGCCTAATGTTTTCACGATGACGAGCACTCTTCCGACCTTCGCTGTACCACAAAACTAAAATAATCAGGAATCAAACTTCATAAACGGTGCACCTTTTTACTATTTGAAACCAAAAGAAAAATATTAAGTAATGTTGAAGTGCACTTTTTTGTTTGAGTGATATAATCTCATAAAGAAAACTATTTGGTTTAGTCGATCCATTTTGATAGCGTGTTAGTGAAGGTGTTAAAATAAAGTTAAGTTAGTAATTAAAACAGAATTGTAAATAATAACAACAATCTAAAGAAACGATCCTTTTCTTAGCGAGGGTTGAAGACCTTATAAATATAATATCATCACAAATATAGTAATAACTTACCATTTTTGTCAACTCTCTATATATTATGTTAGTGATTTGATTTAGCTCTCTAAACGAATATTGCGTCTGCACCCTCTCAATTTTGTGGCTGAACAGTTGCCGGGCGCCGCCGCCGCCGCCGTCAATCTCGAACATAACTTATTTATTACAAGGCAAGCACAACAGCGTCTGGTACATTTGATATTATGTTCTTGACAGACAAAAGGTTTGTGAATTCTGCACTTTAACTTTGCTGGAACAAGCGATCTTGTGAATATTCAAGGTTACCAACTTCCCAGTGTTATATAGGATGACAGTTTGTATTGTAATATTGAAGTACTTAGTTTGAAATTCAAATGAGTAAGTGATAGTGGAAATTTTCTTCTTCCATTAATAGAGGCAATAGGGTTGAGTCATGAAACCTGCTTTCAAAAATATTTTTTACGAGATGTTCAAATTATACGAGGTGTAAGTAAATAAAGGGATATACAAAAAAAATTGCGGCCAAGTGCGAGTCGGACTCGCCCATGAAGGGTTCCTTACCAGCAAGTAACATAATATAAAAGTTCTTGTAGTTCGTTGTAACTTTGATCCATGTTTTAGTAATAGTGAAAGGGAAATTGCGGATTACGATTTATGACGTATTAAAAAAAAAACTACTTACTAGATCTCGTTCAAACCAATTTTCGGTGGAAGTTTGCATGGTAATGTACATCATATATTTTTTTTAGTTTTATCGTTCCCTTATTTTAGAAGTTAGATTAGAGAGGGGGGGACACACATTTTACCACTTTGGAAGTGTCTCTCGCGCAAACTATTCAGTTTAGAAAAAATATATATAAGAAACCTCAATATCATTTATTCATTAAAGACCTATTCATACATACCCCACACGTATGGGTTTGATGAAAAAACATTTTTTGAGTTTCAGTTCTAAGTAAGGGGACCCCCAAAATTTATTGTTTTTTTTTTCTATTTTTGTAAGAAAATCTTAATGCGGTTCACAGAATACATCTACTTACCAAGTTTCAACAGTATAGGTATTATAGTTTCGGAAAAAAGTGGCTTCGACATACGGACGGACGGACAGACAGCGAAAAGACAGACAGACAGACAGACATGACGAATCTATAAGGGTTCCGTTTTTTGCCATTTGGCTACGGAACCCTAATTATGCTTCGTCAATTGCTCTGAGCAACTTTTCTAATAAACTTTACGTTTAAAGTTATTTATTGCTCATTTAAAACAAATTTTACTTACATGAAAACAAAACATTAAATAACGAGTAATAGCGGGTAGTCGTTCGTTTTACATGGAATAATCAGAACAACACTACACAACAAATCCACAAAACTACCACACTTGAATGCCTTTCCACAAACCTTTTTAATCCTTTTAATCATTTAACGTAAATATTTACACTATAGATGTTGGTAGGAAATATTCAGAGAATTTAGTTTTAAATACTGTGATCGATTCGATTTTAATTATATTGGGCCCTTAAACAAAATAAGTAACAACTAAAAAATAAAACAATATTATTAATATCTCTAAACCGTTGCTTGATTGCTCATCGGGTGGGTTTCGAGGTTAACGTAACTCTAAACCATTAAAATTATAGAAGAGTAACCGATATTTATTTTATGTCCTAAATACAGAATAGTTGCCAAACAAAGCGACCTAACAGATTAGTTTCCCGTGACAAACTTATTTGACTTCCTCTGGATAACTTTGTCTTGTCCACTCGGTGACATATTGTGTGTACCACGAGTGTACAGGTCAGTCTTGGTTGGTTCATTTCTTGATATAATAATTTAAATTATTTCCTCGTTAAGAGTACAGCACAGCCGCCGTAATCAAGTGGTTAAAAGCTCGCCTGTTACGGGGGCTCCGCGTTCAAATCCCTACTTTCCCCAGTTTTGTCAGGACATTGCTGGCTGAATCACCTGGTTGTCCGAAAATAAGATGATTCCGTGCTTCGGAAGACATGTAAAACTCTTGATTCTGGCTACTATCTACGGATGTAGTCATTATAAGAACCATGTCGTAAGCCATAGGCGGCTCAATTAACCTCGAAACCCACATGATAAGGAAGGATTTATAAATATAATTTTTGGAAATATATTGTTTGCATGCTTAATATGTATTTAGGCTAGATGTGTGACACTATTGACAAAAATTGTAACATCTTTATAACCATATTTAATGCAATAAAATCATTTGAATTTGAATTTGAATTGAATTTGAATAAAAACCAATTGAATTTGGCACTTTGCTTCGCTGTTGATCGGGAATGTGTTTCCTTAATCCCCACCAAATCCCCACACTTGGTGATATCTACACACACATTCACCTGTTCAAAATATTGTGCTCTTTTATATACATTTAGGCGGTTCATACGACATACCGATGAAAAGTAGGTTTAGTTCAATTCCTAATAATAATAATAAGTTTATTCATCATCTACTTTTACAGTACGTATCAATCTAGACATCTCCCTCTAAGTAATATAATTACTTGTGCTTCAATTGTTATCTGAAAAATAGTGAATGGCAGTAATTGTCTAGACGGTGTTTTTCCATTTCCATTTATCTTATGAAAAAAACTTTATTCTTTGTTTTACCGAAAACACTTTTTCATTTTCCTTTAACAAACCCCTTTTTTCAATTCCGGGGACTTTCTTATCTGTATAGCCTCAAATTACTTCTGGACCAAAACAGTGAATAATTGTCCCGTTTTGGAGTGAATAGGGCTGGGCGGCTGGAACCCGATAAAAACTTTTTGAGGAATAATTAGGTATAGCTCTAAAAATAAGATATTAACATCAAATTACAAAAGTAGGACCACTTAGTTTTAACACGTCTACCATAGTTTGTCTGTATTAAACTTGATATTTTTGACATTAATTATTTTTTAAATATTAAGACAGTGTAATATGTGATGTTAGAAGCGCAGCGTTAGTGGTCTTCCGATTCCGATTCCATTTTTCTTTCCATGTGTATGTACTATGAAAAAACACACACAGACGCTTGCCACTAGGGCATTGACGCATAAATAAAAAGCAAATCAGAAACTGTTATGATTTCTTATTAATGTATCAAAGATCGTATTTGAAGTAAACAACTTAAGTTCACCGCGTTAATGTGATCTAGTGACGCATAAAATTGCAGTAAGGAAAATTAAAGTTTTCATTGTAATTAAAGTAATAAGTATTTTAATGATAGTCCGTATAATGTTCCCAATAAATTATACGTTGGCGTGTTTTCACTTCCATCCTTCCACGCGAGTACCCTGTAATTAATGTGGAATTAATGTAAATAACTGGATTCATTAATAACGGGGTAGCGACAGACCGCCGCCGCCGTACGGGCTACACTCGCGAGCTGCGGCTGGAGTGTACAGCTAGATTGGATTATATTTTTGGCGCCAATAATTTGCCATTTTAATTATTTATTTATAATATTTTTACACCCATTGTTACTCGCAATGTAGAGACAAAACTAACAATATTTCTCAAGTTAAAATCGGTCAAGGCGTGTAGGCTACACAGAGCGTGCTAAGGAGTTATATTTACAAACACTCAAAAAACATAACCCTCCTTCTGCATTATGAAACATCGATTAATCGCTATGAATAGCGGCTGCCAGTGGCTTTCCTCGCGAGTTTCCAAATTCGAATATAAAATTAGAATTTTCGGATAAGATGGAATAACAACGTACTTTTGCCTTGATTGTTATCTTCTTAATTAGTCTTAAAACAAAGTTTCAGTAGGTAGCTGAAATTTCCCAGAAAGTAATGACAAAAATCACATCAACCCAAAAGTTCCGGCAATAAGTCTTGTCCTTTACCAATTCATTATGTACACGAAATATTAATTCAAACTTTCTAAGCCTGGTATCAAAAGATTAATTTAATATAGGTATTGAATTTAAGACGAAGATTTCAAAAGTAATATAAATAATAAATCGAATTTTAATGTGAAATATTAGAACATCTGAAGCCCTTTTACTAAGATACAAAAGAACAAATTAAACTTGAAAACAAAATTTAAGCTTGTCATCCAGACCTAAAAAAGGTCGTTACGAATACAATACAATACAATATACTCTAATACACACAAAACAGTACAGTGAAAAATTTACAAAAAAATGTGTAGAAAGTGTACATGTAGACGGCCTTACTGCTAAGTAGCAATTTCACGAAGATAAACTCACACATTTTTATTCATACTCGAATAAACCTACTTTTGTCGACCTAGAGAGCCTAATGCAAATTTTTTAAACAATATATTTCCATTTTTTTAAAGCCTTGTGCTTTCCAATTTATAGAAGAATTGTAAAACTTACAGGATGCTTGTCAATAAATTTCTTAAGTTTCTCATTTTTAAGTAGACACAAATAATTAACTAGAATGCGTACTTCCCAACATAATTAGGGGATGCCCCCGCGACTCATCATTCCGCCGACATACGCACCTACAAACACATAAACAAACACAATTAAACAAACAAACAAACATTAAACAAATCCAATATAATAAGGAAAGTTGAAATTGTTGGGAGTTTCCAAATTTCATTTCACGCTTTAATCAGAATATGTTTGAACTCGCTGTTTGTGTTCGCAGATTACTTTTATGATATGAGGTTTTAATGAAAAATAATTCATAATATGAAGTTGCTCCCGAGCCCGACTTTAGCTTCTTCTTTTTTTTTTGAATTGACCTATGCTTGTGTCGAAAAGGTACGACCAATCAAGCTTCACCGGACTTGCGGGGGAGCGGAAGACTCAACCTTAAAAAAAAGTCATATACCAACGCGTCTATGGGCGGCTCAAGGGAGCCTCGGACCACGGCCTAGCGCGTTGATATTGAAAAACATCGTGAAGGAGACGACGCCTGAGGGGCTCCGTCTCTGATTTTCAATTTTGATTTTGGTTTTAGCTTCTTCAGTCGTCTACTCCGTTTGTAGATTTTTTTAAAGTGTATATTATCACTATGTTGAGTAAGATAAAATCGCTCCCCGTTTGTGTGTCCGTATGACTAGCTGTCTGCCCGCGGCTACGCCTGCGTTGTTTTTCGACCGATTTGAATGAAATTTTGCATGGTGGTTCTTTACATCCCTGGTCAACATCTTAGATACTTTTGATTGCGGAAAATTAACGAGTTCCCGTGGGATAGTTAAAAATTACTACGGAAAAATCGAAAAAAAAAAGTCAGAATCATGCAATGGTATTAGGTTGACACTTGATATGTATGCATGCCTGGTCGTGAATGGTTGCATGCTTGCTTGCTTGATGGAGTACGGAACGTAAAATGGAGAAATGAAATTTGACCTTGCAATATAATGGGTCAATTGAGTTATCGCACATGTATGAAAATGGTTAATGTTGTCCTGGATTTTCGTTATAGGTACCGGTAAATAGTTAAGCGGAAATTTGAAACATCGGTGTACAAGTAAAAAGGTCAATTAAAACGCGGAAACATACTCGTAATATAATGGAAAATTTTATTTTAGCGGAATAACAATATTCGGAACAAAAAATATCGGAAATACTATAGATAAACCCTAGGCAAAGTGAAAGTTTTCATAAAATAGGTAATACTCATATTCGTTTAACGAGTGCCCCGTGGGTTCAAACGTGGTACCTTCATAATGTAAAGCGAAGGGTTTTGCCACTCAGCCATCGGCCATGGAAATTGTTAACTAGTAACATGTTTTTGTTAGAATATGTACTACAATCTTGTGTTTTTACGAAGTAGAAAAACTATTAATGATATTATGGTCAAATTCACACAAAATATGTTTTACAATGCATGTGCTCGAAAAGGAGCGTTTTCTAAGCAGCCAAACAGTGCGGAAAGTAGCACTTTTCCGCACTAGTGCTTTTTACTTTTCAGTTTTTTTTTTATTTTTGCTCAGCCTGTCATTCAGCCAGTCAACCTAACATTTCAGTATTTGAGATATTTTTATAACCAATTGTTACTAATATAAAGGGAACAATAAAAATAACAATTCAATAAACGCGTTTATAATTAGTATAATTACTTTAGAAATTGATTTTTATTGATAAATTACGTTCAAATATTAATTAAAAATTTGCGTGGCTGAATAAATTTTACTCATTGCCTTATTGCGATTCGACAGCTTTGCACATGCGCAGTAGATGTTTTTTTCAGCGCGAATGTGTTTTGTTTATGAAGCCCGTCATTATATACGCCTTTTTAATAAAACTGTTTTTTTTTCTTGCACAATGCATTGTAAAATCTTGTATGATACACGTGCGAAAGATGATTTCCGACTCGTGTCGGCTTATACACTCGCTCGCTTTGCTCGCTCGTGAATAAAATGACACTCATCGGAAATCACATACTTTCCGCACTAGTATCATAAATAACTATTTCTTTGCGTACTTTCCGTAAAAGATTCGCAGAACCAGTTAATTAGGTTGGGTACACGACACGTGTAAAATTAAGTTTATTTGTAAGTCAAACGTTCCTTGAAAGCTTGAACACAACCGAAGCTTTTTGTTTTGTTACAACTTGTATGTTTATATAACCTACATGTCTGTCTAAGTTTAGGTTTATGTTTAAAGATAATATTTTATTCACATTAAAGACCTAAAGGTCACTTACATGGAAAAAGGATTTAATCAATTTTACTATCATTCACATTTAACAATGATTGGTTAAACCAATATTTATATTTTAGTAGGTATTTTTACTCTCAGCCAGTTTACATTTCACGAGTGATAGACGTAAAGTCGTGCATATCGGAGAAATTTCCAATGTGACCAGTTCGTCGCAGTTTTTGACAGATAAATAACTATGAAAAAATAAGAGTAATAAAAAAAAAACATTAAACAAATCAAATATAATAAAAAATCATAATAAAATCATAATACGAGTAATTGTTTGTTACAGTGCTTTATCCTAGGCTTACTGATCAGTCTGGTGAGTTGAGGGTGGCAGTTGACTATTCAGATTATAAATACTCGTGTGAACGAGGGTCAGTCTTGTCAATAAGCAAAGCTTATTTCCTTCCTGATCTAACTTCATTAAGTCCTTTTTAAAAACCTATAATGAATAAAATATTTTAACTTTGACTTTGATTTACTATAAGACATCTCAAACGACTCCTAACCAAGAAAAATTCATGCCCATTGCTATATATGATTGCTACATAAGGGTGTAAACACACTGCTCCAGTGGTGAATTTGCAACACATTTCACGCAGTTACTCGGTCGCAATAAGCTGACAGTCGACGAGCCGGCTCAAAACGGTTCTCGCCGGAATCCGGATGCAGCCGGATCGTTATATCGAAACGAAATAACAGAATACATATACCGTTGGTGGTAACGTTACAGTATTATACAATATGCATATCGCAGCCCGGTGGTTAGTGCCGTCTCATAATATATATGTCTTGGCAAACAATAATTGTATGCCGACTTGTAAGCAAGCTTTTAATAACTGTATACAACTTACGTCGCATCGACTACTATTAAATATAGCAAATCTAGTCATATTATTATAATCATGTGATTGAACTATGGCCGCGTCATAATCATTAACAGCCTGCTTACAACTATGAGTCGGTATACAAATAGGGCACCATAGGGCTGTAACATACCGATTACTTAGTACTACTCTGTCAAAAAAGTACCAGGAAAAGATCAATAATACACAAAATGCTTGTTATTCATCCAAATTTATTTTATCATCTTCAAAGTGTGCTCCTTCAAAAACGGTACACTTACGCCAACGAATAATCCAACCATCAAAACATTTTTTAAACGCTGTTTCCGGAATTGAGTTCAGTCCTCGCCGCGAATTCTATTTTATGTCTTCTACCGATTGAAAACGGGTTCCATGAAGTGGTAATTTGAGTTGAGGAAAAAGAAAGAAGTCGGCTTGAGCCATATCTGGTGAATATGATGGTTGCTCGATGGTATTTCTTGAGTGTTTTGTCCTCAGCGACTCTCATGCGATTGAGTTTTTGGAGAAAATTCAGGTCTTTTGGGACTAACCGAGCGGTAACAGGTTTCATACCCAAGTGATTAGTTAAAATGTTACGGATCGACTCGTGAGATACAGAAAGTTCGGCGGCTATCTCTCTCAAAATTGAATGAGGATTTTCAGTCACTATTTCCTTCACTTTTGCGATATTAACTTCAGTTGCAGACGTTTATGGCCTACCAGAGCGAGGCAAATCTTCCATCACATCTCGACCGCTTTTGAACGATTTTTACTACTCATAAGCACGTGTTTTTGATAAAGTCGATTCACTGTAAGCCTTCTGTAACATTTTCAGTGACTCCGAACACGAAATTCCATTAGCGATGCTAAATTTAAGACAAACTCTTTGTTCGATGTTTTTGCCCATTATCAAATTCGCAATACATACTAGATGTAAATGTATAACTATAAAACAGCACTGTATTTAATTTAAATAACAGATGCAACTCAAACTCCGCTCCAATATGGCAAACAGTTGTGTAAAACTAACAACAACAAAAACAATTTAATTTGGAACCATAAACACATCATCCATTCCCGATACTTTCTTGACTGAATGTATATGGGTGGGTAGATATGCTATAAATGTTAATGTGTGGTTAATGTCTTTCAAAATATTAAGTTTGTTTCACTATTTAATAACTGTTCCAGAATAAACATAATTAAATGAAATAGAAATCACTTTAATATTAATTTTAATCACATTATTTAAAAGCTTCATCTGTGATTTTATTAAGCTCAAGTTCGCCTTTGTGCAATAAATAATTTTCATTCATTTATTTAATTATTAAATGTCATCGTAGGAATTAAAGAATAAAGTAGCCTTCTCCCACATGAATTTATATGTCATTTAATTAACTACCTGGCTCTGTTTAGCATGAACTTATTATAAACGAACAAAATCATTATTACTTTGATATATCATCATCATCATCACTTACACCTAATAATTTAATGTTCTACTAAAAGATAATGTAAAGAAAACGGGTAAAAATGTTCGTGAAAAGTACTAGGGTATAAGAAGTGCTAAAGAAATGCGATTGTAAAATATAAAACCAGCCCAGCGAAATAAAGCCATCGTCGTCGGCTGCATCGGACAGGCAGCGATATTCATAAACTTCGCCCGAGGGATACAATATGCCAAGGAGCTGCAAATCAAAAATGAAGAATTGCATACTACAGTTGTAGGTATTTTTATTACTATTTACAATCAAGAAGATAATTCTGTTAAACTTTTTTGGGAAATTATTTTTCTTTCATATATGTATGGTTGGTTTAATTCGTTTGTAAATACTAAAATATAACAAACATGATCATAATGACTTAATAGAAGTTAAACTGTGAGTAATTGTAATAATCATACTGAATGTGATCAACATTATTGTACAAAACGGCCTCCGCAAACGAGTGGTTAAATAATCAATTTTCATTACGAAAGCTTTGGGTCGAATACTAATATTGGTTTATGAAATTTTCCCGGAATTAGTCGTCTAACCGTCCCAAAACTAATACAGCTCCATAGTTCTGTACATACATAGGAAGGTCTTTTAAACCTTGAGTGCTAGAATCTATGCAAATAATCTTTATAATATTGTGTGTACTCATGCAAAATGATTTCCTTTTGGTTTGTTTAGACTAGATATTTTTATTACTCATAATATTTTTTGACGACATATTTCAGGCGAATCTGCTTTTAATATAGTAGGCCTAAATACATCATTTTTGTACATTTTAAAATTCTTTTCACGATAAAAGTACTAGGGCACAAGAAACTCAAGGAGGTCGGTAAATAAAAGCCGCAGGAGTAAATAAAGGCATCGTCATCTGCGCGCGACGGCCGCCGCTGCTATATTCATAAACTCGCTCCGCAGTTACATTGTACCGCCGCAAGTTAAATTCCAGCCATTGTGGAACCAAGCGCTTCTTTTCAATAGAAACGATGTTTTCTTAGCGACAAAGACTGTAATTTTTACTTTTGTGGACCATTTTTAGTCGATTTTGCTAGACAAAATGTAACGGTGACTTTTTTGTAACGGGGAATTTATATTACAGTAAATTGAATCGTACTATTCAGCTTTTTTACAATCTAATTCTAGACTAAGACTTTCTGTGAATTATACTGTACTAAGTGCACGCAATAAAGTATACTCCATTCTTTAAAGTATAAATAAAAAAAAATCTTGCAGGCAATTTCTTAAACTCTAGACTCCATTCAATTTTTTCTCTTGACAGGGAGGTGTTATTATAAAAGGCATAATTCGTTCACATGGATTGTAGTTGTCATTTGTTACACTGATGAACGCAGCCGCCTATTCCCTGGGTTAAATATACCTTTGGCCGACTCGTAAGACACCTACAAAAAGACTTTACTCGTAGTTGCAAAAATTCTAAGCCGTATACCTAAAACCAGATTTCAAACTGTTTACAAAAAATAAATTAAAATTGATGGAAGAATGAATAATATAACGGCTATGACCATCTATTTTGTTTCCATTCGACAAAATGAACTGTAATCTTTCTAAACTGACTATAAGTGTGGACAATATCAGGTTTCCCAACTCTCAACTCACGTCATTTGGTGAAATAATGAAGAGATGACCGCGTCGTGACGTCACTCCGCTCGTCCGAGTACAAGACAGACTATGTTCGGCAAAACGCTATTCAGTTCGAAAGCTATTTACCACAAAAACATTTTGCTTGAACTTTCAACTAAAGCTTTACGTTGAATGTTTTTAATAGTGGAACCGAGCTCGGATGATTTTCGTTGAAATATGAAATTTTGAATTTTATTAAATGTAATTGGAATAATTAACAGTAAAAAAGATCAAAGGCTTTCTGTTAGAAAAAAAATTCTAGTTAGTTCGTTTAGTTAAAGCAAATATTAGTGCTTGGTTACAAAAATTTACTTGGAGCTGCTAATTCACCAATAAACATCAATTGAAAAATAAATTAACTGTGCATGTATAGTATAATATACTAGCGACCCGCCCCGGCTCCGCACGGGAAAATGGTTATTGTTGGTTATCCTTAAGTATATTATGCATGTATTATACATATAAACCTTCCTCTTGAATCACTCTATCTATTAAAAAACCGCATTTAAGCATACATAGGGACATAGGGACAGAGAAAGCGACTTTGTTTTATACTATGTAGTGATGATTATTTTTTATATAGACACACTTGTATTTTTTTTAAATGCTTATTTTACGTATAATTGATACAACATTTTGTTTTTAAATAGAGCGAAATATAGTGAGTGACGTTATTATGTAAGACCACATAGAAATGACAATAAACAGCGCATAGCACCAACTGAAGATTTTAGATTCCCGACAGACAGTATTGGTGAAGTTGGGATTTGATTGCATGGTCCAAATGCAACTAGCCAATAATATCAGAGAGCACGGAGAATGCAGTTTGTAGAAACTGCAATTTCAAGAATAGTTTTGATATTTTTCTGCAGAGTTAGTGGGTAGTTTTATGGTGAAATCGAATTCCGTCTATTTGCAATTACTACTAATTCTCGTGAAGTAGTAAGCTCAGTTGAATTGAATCTCACAAACATTTTTATAGATGACTAGCTTTCCGCCCCGGATCCGCCCGCGTTAACAGTTTAGTTTTTTTTCCTCTTTATGATATTATTAGTATGATTAAGAATGTTTAAAAACATCCGCCAAGAGAACGCCTATCGATATCTGCTCGAAAGAAATCTGATGTAAATGTAATATCCATGAACAAAATGACTGCAAAATAACTCTTATTTAAAAGTTAGTAGTTACTAAAATCCATCCATTATTTCTTTCTACTTCGAAAAATAACAAAGAATTAAAAAGAAATCACGAATGTTCAGTTTATTATTATTTTATCTTATTGATATTATCACCCTTGCAGCTCCCAAATTAAGTGAAAGGGCAAATTCCTGTCTTCGGCCAATCCTCGAGCCGTATATAAAGTGCGCACTTATTTTCCGAGAAAGGACATCGACGATAAGTGGATTTTACGCGTGTCTTCATTACTTTATCGTATTACGAGAAGTTTGCTAAATCGACGAACAAGTCGAAGAGCACAAAGGATAAGTGACTGTTTTATTAATGTCATTTATCGAATTTTTTTTTTATTGCAATTTATAAAAAACATAAACAATGGTATTTAGTCATTATTTAGTATAATTTAAAACAACTTAATTCTTGTTCATAACTGCCATGAAAGATGTGAAAGTATATTATATTTATTCATATCTTAGTATTTGCATACCCGCTTTTTTTCCTCTGTATCGCCTAATAATATAATAATAAAAGAATCAGAGCTGAAGCAGTCGCCGTGGCCGAAATCGGTCAAGGGAGTATTATTAGTATTTTCATACCCGCTTTTTTTCCTCTGTATCGCCTTAACGTTGGAAGAAGGGATAAAGCTGCCATTTCCATTTCTGTTTTCCCTGATATTATATGCAACCATGTTTTATTTGCGCAATAAACAATATATTATTGTTCAATGATCATTACAATAAGTTAATCTATTGAATAATAAATAATCTGCCTCTTACATTCAAAGTTGGTCGAGAGCCTTCTGTAGAGACACCTCCAATGACGGCCCCTTACAATATAAATACCCCTACTTCGCAACATTATCTTTCACTGCATTGTGCGTCCTAGTTGAAATCTTATGAGGTAGGTAAGGATTGCTGCGATGGAAGCCCGATCCATTAGACCTTAATTATTAGATTAGTCGATGTTATGACGTCATCTGCCCACGCAACATCTCCCAAATACTCGTGTTTCTCAGTACATGTTTTGTTTTTAGCATAAGTTATGACGTGATTCGTAACAATATCCTGTAGCACCTACCTCAACAAACATGAGAATAACAATATTTGGCTTGGGTATTTGGTTTCAAGCTTTGGCTGACCCTACAGTATTGTTTGGATTATACAAGCATATAAAAATGTGTTATTGTAAATAAGCTATCCCATAATTATCATCATCTTTGTCAGCTGAAATCAGGGTGAATAGGCCTTAGTCGACCACGCTGGCCCAGTACGCGGGTTGGTCAACTTCACACACAAACCTTGAATTACTTTGCAGGTATGCTAGGCTCCGTAAGAACGTCGAATAAAAGTACACATGAATTCGAAAATGGAAAACACATTGGTACGTGCCGATGTTCGAACCCGCGAACTTCCAAATGGAAGTCGACGGCCCTATCCACTTGGCCACCGACGCTCTATCCCATAATATCTGATACTTATTAGGACGCGCTCTCAGCAAAGAGCGATATCCATATTAGGTTTATTTACCTACTTTATCAATACTACTTGATATATATATATTTACTACACCTACCTGCGGTTTTAATATTCTGTTCGTTTGACCACAGTTTTGACGAATGCTCTCAATTCTTCAAACACTTATTTTTCTTTAGATATTTTAACGCATAATAACATAAAGGGAAAATGTCATCTGCTGATAAATTATAGTGGATTAGTGAAAGTAAAGTTTTTTTCTAAGAAAATATTATAACGATTACATACATCTGTGAAGTAGGTATGTATGTAATTTTTAAAGTGGCTAATAACTTCTGGAACATATAATTTATCTTTCTCTCTTCTATGGAGGTTATTTAGGCCATGATGTTCGTTGTACAAGAAATACGTTAATAAACGTTTGTCGTTTGACTGATGAGATTATATAACTCTAACGAAGTGCTTTGCAACCATTTTGCCACCTCATTTCCACCCCATATTCCATTTCTTTCTCGTCTAAATTCAAACATTCAATTTTGGAATCCCTTCGTCATTCATACGTCATCCTCGTCCATTTTCCTTCAGTTCTTCCCTTGACTCCCGGTTGACGGCAGTGTTTATTATTATTTATTTAACTATAAAATTCTATAATTGTTTATAGTTAGTTGAGTTTATACTTGATTTGCTTTGATTACAAAATGTTTATAAAAACTAGTTTGGCTCAATCTGTTCTTATTTCACTAATAGTGCGTGAACATCAATCTTCAGCCGCTCCTGTCGGCTCGCCAAAGTCCTGGTGAGCCGCAGCGTGACATAATTTATGTAATTTATTTTAAATTATGTAAGTTGTAATCTTAGAGTATAAATATAAAGTTGTAATGTTTCGGTAACAATGTAAATAGCGTTTGAAAATCTCAACTTTTGTTATCTACGAGTAGCAGTCAGGCAAACCCATTTCCATCCCTTTATACAACCACTCGCACTGGGCCTTGGCGCTTCATAAATAACAATTTCAGGTAGGAGGGATCTCGTTACACGCTTGTTTGGGTTAACTAAACTGAAGGCTAAGTCGCAAAAGTCGCCGGTGTAGTTATTGGGAAGGCGGCTTTTCGTTACGTATATACTGATTCGAGTCCCTCTAAATGAAATATTTCTTCTTTTTCATAATTTAAGTAAGATGTAGTGTGAAGTAATTTTTACTGTGTCGATGTTAAACGAGGCTACTTTAAAGTATTCAATTCAGTAATGGTTTCCTGGTAGAAATTGCTACCTTACTAATAAGGTAAGGTAAATTTATGTGAACTGGTATTTCTTGTAATTTGTTACTGGTGTGCAATAAAGTATACTTAATTGACGTCAATCTTTTGCTTTTATTTTTCCTCTGAACATATTTCCTTCGCTTTATTAAGTAAGTTAAGTTAAGTATGATCGTAAGATCATTGGATAAAACGTGGATAACACGGTAAAGATAATAATTAGTTAAAAGCTTTGCTCTTAAATCTCAAATTCATATAGGTATTTCTACATCTATGCTCTATGTGAATTGTACACTAGAAAAATAGAAAAATAACAGTACATTTATTTTTCTAGTGTGCAGTAAAGTATTTTAGATATATTTTATTTATATTCTGATCTCATAATCGTGGCGGATGTCAAACTTGCGCCACCGAGATGAGTACCAACCTAACTCATACACCATTGAAACTCTTCGGTACCAACTAGATCTACATTATACTATCCAACAGCATTTGTTATTTTATATCTGTGGTTCCAATCTAATCCCGTGACGTCACAAATTTAACCGTATTTTCCCTCGGCCGTTTGAAACTTGACTCTGCGTCCCGGGTATAGGATTTAAGATTTAATGAACATCGCTGTGGATGGCGATTGTTTGTGGTTAGCAATGGCTGACTGAGTATGATATACTCGTACTTAGATCGAGTTCTCTTATTTAATGAACAAAAAGTTATGAATATCTATGCTAACAAAAGTCGTGGTTCAAAATGTAAAAAAGTATTTTAAATTTTCTGATACGGTGTGTAAATTTATTCATAGTTAGATAAAACACATTTTGGGTAAGTCGCTCTCTCTGTGTAAAAAGGGAACAAAATATATATTTTTATAAAATCTAACAATTGCAAATTACAAACGTGCCGTAAAATAAAATCAATGGTAAGTCTTCTAGGTTAGTATTATATAACCTGCACTACACATACTTGTCATTTTATCTGTATACTACAAAATATGTGTTTTTGGATTCTTTCGGCTCATAATGACCACTTCCCAAAAGAACAACATTTTTAAGTCTCTATACAATAAGAATAACACAAAATACATTACATGACCCCCTCGGTGGGGACATATGAGCTGTAACCACCCCACATTACCCGAACCTAATACATTACATATTTAATTTAGTAATAAATTTTCCAATCAGTAGTAGTTTAATTTGCTTTAAATACGTTTCGATCAGTTGTAGGTAGAGCCACTTTTGTGTACACAGCTTTTCAGAACTTTGAATATTTCATCATAATACCTCTTTTAGCTTGACGTATTCGATAGATTCCTGAAACAGGTACCAGGCAACCAGAAATGAGGTAGAGGGGGATAAAGAATGTGTTGGCCCGGATGTGAAGCGGCGTGGCAAATTGCTAATGCGTGCCCGAACCACCTACAATGTGTACTAGTTGTAGGTATTTGTGGTAAATAATGAAGGTAATGCTCTACATTCCTATACTAATGCGAAAAATATAAAAAAAGTTAGGTACTTAATATGCTTGCGGAGGTCATTGTGCAAAGTTTTACTATATTGGATTTAATTATATGTTTCACCATTTTCTCAACTTACATATTCTGTTATTGTAGTTAAAATGGAAGACACTTTTAGTCTGAATTTTGGTAATAAAAATAAATTATGGAAAACAATCTTTTTTCACAACCATGACGTAGAATTCATTGATTTTTAGAAAGCATTACACAAAAAATAATTGTAAAACACTTAAGCAAAATTTTCTCCTAGCGAGGAAATTCCTTCTATTTAAAGGAGATTAATTAGTCCAGCCGTAGACTGTGAAAGAACTGTCATAAACATAGCGGTAAGCGTAAACAGCAATTTACGTGCTGCTTAGTGAATAGATTAGCATGTAACCAGCGGCGTAGCATCGTCGTAGCACTTCGTAGGCCCCGTAGCAAACGGCTACGAAAAAACTAACAGCTAAAGCTATTTTAATCGAGTCTGTTTTCTCTTTTAATATAACTTAAACAAATAAAATAAACACAATTAAATACAGCCATTATCAAAGCGAACAAAATCACTTATTTACAAAAACCCTAAATGAAATTACTTCGATATTTTCAGGCGAGTCTTTTCAGAAAATAATTTTCGTTGAAAAAGAGCAAAAAAGTGTGTCGATATTAATTTATCAAAAAATGTTAGCACTTTTACCAGTACAAAAGGGCCGATTTTCTGTCAAGTGAAGTGCAAATTTACCTTTTTGCTTTCAACCTTTTTAAATTAAGGCACGAGTGATTTTTTATCGGGCTAAAACATGCTAATTAATAACATAATGATTTTCAAACTTTTAAAAAAGATTCATTTTATAATAAAAAAATAATAATATGTAACCACCTAGTTTTGGTAACCGCATTTTTACTTACTTAATGATTATGAGATTTTTCATACAAGAAGTTTTAAACAAGCGGTTAACGTTTAACTTTTGTAAGACCCTTTATCTTTTCGTTCTCTAGATAGATCATATTGTTTGAGCTCATGAAATTAAATTATTAAAGTAAGTTAAAATAAACAGCGATTCATCTCGTAAAGGCTTTTTATATGTTAAAACAAAGGCATCGACACATTTTGTAATATTATATTCTCTAGAGGTAATATTACCTATATCTTGAAATTGAAAATAAAACCTTTAAACATTATTTATTATTTTAAATTGCACTAATTTAAACAAAACTATCAAACATAGTTTTAGCCAGATTATAAAAGTTTTCAAGCTTTTACTAGTGCAATGAAACATATCCCCCTACCATCAGTGTCCTCATACGATCTGCAATTAATCTTAGTTTGCGTAATCTGACCCCGATTTAATAGTGACCCTAAATCTTAAGTGGCTTAAGTTTTGATCTGATATTGTAGGACCATGATTCAAGTTATTTCATAAATCAGGTTTAGAACTCAGATTTCCCCTTTTTCTATCTTAAAAATAAATTTCTGGAAAAGACATCTGGTGATCACTTAAGTAAAATATTTTATCATTACACTTCCAATTACTATATTAACTTAATTATTTAACTCGGTTTTACACTTATATTAATATAACTTACATCAGCTTAAAAATCACGTGGTCTCAGACTAATAAAACCGGCTGCAGAATCCAGTAAAATATATATTTTAATTCACCAATTAATAGAATCATCTGTAACTATTCACCATTTTCACTACACTAACACTTCACTTAAGTTACCTTTACAAAGTTCTGTAACGTACTGTTATTAAAAATAAGTATTTTTTCCTTTTTACTATTTCAGAATTATACGTTTTATAAACAGTAGTCACATTAGCACGAAATGTATTTTTTGTTAAAAAATATATCGTTCCACGTTTAAATTTGGAACGTTATCGTTCTCGCGTGTGGTTAATCGAGCTGCGATGGTGCGACCGCGCGGGATACCGGTCGGCCACTGAGCTAGGCGGCTGCTGCCGCGCTGGCTGGTACATTGCGCGCGCATTACACTTTTTATTTTATTTTAATATTTTTACTCTTAGGTGCTTTTAGCCAATTTAAAATCAATCGAAAATGTCAAAGGTTCCTTTACTGTACATAATACTACGAGTATGCATTGTTGATATAAATATGGATATTTTTTTAAGACGTTTTTATCTAATCTTGAAACTCTCTAATATTTCAACGTGATGTATCAGGCAGCTGAATGAAATACATATGTAATACGCAGAATTTAAAAACTGAAATCAATTATATTTCATTAAATAAATGACGTTTTAAAAATAGCATGAAAGCCTTATTTGATTTGATTAAATTTTGTCAAACATTCATTATAATCCATCTCGAACGACGTGAAAAATCTCTTCACAGACAATGAACCCAAATTAGGGAAAATACCGTAAGATGTATTCACATTAAATTACTCAGGTTCATTGTTGTGATAAAAAAATTATAATAACTAAAACTTCAATCTTTCTGCAATGTATTTTTATTATACTCTATTAAATGTGAATCGAACCTATTGTAAGGCAAGTTTTTCTTTGAATAATCGAAACTTAATAGGTTTTCAAACTCATTCACATAAAAATATTAGTTTTGTGTTGTGGTTTACAATAAAATTTTATTTACCCAAGCATGATATGCATGTGTAATATTAAAAAAGATTTCTTTTTAATATTCTATATTTAAAATTGTAATATGGCTTGGTTTGAATGCTTTTAAATTTAATATCGAACTACGAAAAATATTTTATAAAATGAATTTCAAAAATATATAAAACCGATCAAATAAAGTTTCAATGAAAGTAATTTATGCTGCCAAGTTTTATTTGTACTAAAATTAATAAGAAAAATTATTCGCTTCCATCGATGTAAAAAATCTTAAGATTATTATCAAGACACCCTATTTCGAGCAATAAAATGAAAAAGTAAGAAAACGAAAAAATAAATCATAAAGTAACATGGGCATAGCCATGCACACATTCAGACAGTAGGAATACTAAGGAATTAACTAATAACTTACCCATCTAGTAAGTAAACTTTAATTTTCCAGGTCAATCTCAATTGGCGAGCCAACAGCCGCGCGCGCCTGAATTTTCTATAACCACTAAATATATCTTCTGCTGATGGGCGCGGCTTTGTTCCGAGTCACGTGAAAAATTAATCACTATTTTAGTTCTGGACATCGGTTCTGGAACAACCGCTGCACTATTTCTATTATTCTCTACTATAGAACAGAGCTGTTAAATCAATATTATAATCATTGCCATATTACCATAATGCTAGGTTTTATGCTATCATATACTATCACACTTAGTTTAGTTGTACTTTTAGGAGATATAGATAAATTATTTGTTATTTTTTACAAATAAATTATGATATTTGACTTTCCTTTAGATTAGACAAAGTGTGCCCTGACCTTTTCAAAGCGTACTTGGCGCTGAGGCCACATTATAGGCCCGTTTGTTATTAAAATTTTAATGAATTTCTGTTTAGTTATATTTATTACGTGCCAGCTGCCGTAACATGCCCGGTCCACGCGTGACAGACATAATTTTGTCGTGCTTATTCTCCTATCATATTAGAGGATATTTCAATATAGCGGGTTTCTCGCAACTTTTTGACAGTTAAATGCGCGACAAACTTTTGTCATAGCCACTGCATGTTACGGGGACTGGAATGAAATTTTATTGATTTCTTAAAGGTGAATATAAAATTGCACATAGTTGTACAAGATATTAGTTTTAAAACCCTCTAAAATCGTTATTATTATAACACATGAGACGGAAGGTTATTGAAGAAATAAAAAAAACATCGTCACTCATTTTAATGGATGTGAACCAGATTTAACTAGATTTGATATTTCAATATTGAGGAAGTTTGCGCCGGAAAGTTGACGACTTCTCAAAATTGAGCCGAGAAAAGTTTTTTGTGCGGATTCCTTGTTTGACCTACTCGAGACTCATATCAATATTATAAGTACAGGATTAACACACGCACGTGTAGCTAAAATAAAAAATAAACAGCAGTAAATTAAGTTTTTCCAGGGTTTTGTACCGAAAAAAGAAAAAAACTCGTATCGGATCCCTCGTGTGTCTGTCTGTTCGTCCGTCTGTCCGTCTGCCTAACTGTCTCACATAATTCTCATTTAAAAAGCTTTTTTTATATAAAATTGTCCTTGTATTTGCTACGTATTTACACATGGAAAATTATTAATCACAGTTACATACTCCTACTCAATTCCTTTAATAAGCAACTTAGCAATAGCAACTAAAACTATATCTCGCAATAAATTTTGGCACTAAAACTGCCAACTGATGGCGAAGTAAGTTGAATGGATGTTGGCAACACTGCGCCTGACAGTTAATTAAGACAGACAAAAGGCGCGAATTCGGAAGTCCGCAACTAAACCAGACAATACGTTCGTAACTGAATGTGCAGTTAGTGCAACTCTGCTCAAAATATTTGGTTGGAACACTTTTGTAAATGGCTATATTTTTTATTTAAAGCACTTTAATTTTAGTGTTACTGGCATAAACATTTACATGTATTTGCAAACATACTCGATTTTAATTTCCAAATTATTCTACCGCCTAGCAGCCGCCTCCAAATAAATAAAATAAATTCGTCGTGAATTTCACAAATTTATACTTATTGTAAATATTTTAGTAGGCATAACTAGTACCGTACCAATTTAAGTATTTTTTTTTTGCCCAGGAAAATGCCGTAAAAATCGTTGTATTGAATATTTCGGTAAATGCCATTTGATTCTAATTTGTTCTCCAAGTCGTATTGACAATAGTTAAATTCTGCCACAAAAAGTTCATCTATTTTAAATGTATTCCTGGAATACTGTATCTATTATTCACCTAGTAGTAATAGAAGTTTGTTTGTTTGTTGAAAGAACCACACATATTTTTAAAAAACTTACATTGTTTCTTTTATTCGTTTTTAATTTTAAATTCCGAAGTGTTTTCGTAATGCAGCCGATTCAATACTGGCTGGCAATTGAGAATTTACAGCTCTGGCTACTAGCCAGGAGGTTCTACGGTGTTGCTAAAACTCGCCTACTTTAGCTATTTTAGTAAATTAATTTGGCACCTGGCGTGTTATCGATTACAACGACGTGCAAGTTTTGAGCTTACTTGTTGGTGAAAAAGTTTTGTTTACAATGGAGGTGAAAAAGCACAAACAATTTCATGTCCATTCAGCCATTTACCATTAAAAAGAATACTGGGTAATACAGAATAAATGAGATGGAATTTCCAAAAAAATCCCGTTTTTAGAGTGCTATTAATTTTAACATTAATTACCTTATTGATAGAATTTTAATCACATATTAATATCGTTTTCAAATTTTGGAGCCACACTTTTGTCATTGGAGCATACGCCATTTTGAAATATGAATAAAGGTGTATTTCACAATCTTTTCAAATTTTGTTAACTGTTGGTTCTCCCTTGAAATAAAAATAAATAATTAAATAAATATATAAATATAAAGAACCGATCTGAGACGTGGTCGCTTACAGAAGGCTCAAAGTCACCCAAAGATCGATGGAGAAGGCTATGCGTGGAGATTCCTTGCTGAATGATGAGATCCACAGGCGAACAAGAGCCACCGACATAGCCCGAAGAATCGCTAAATTTAAGTGGCAATGGGCTGGTCACATTGCACGTAGAACCGACGGCCGTTGGGGCAGAAAGGTTCTTGAATGGCGGCCGCGCGCTGGAAGACGTAGTGTGAGCAGGCCCCCCACGAGGTGTACCGACGATCTAGTGAGGGTTGCGGGAAGCCGCTGGATGCAGGCAGGCTTTTGACTAGATGATGACGTTAAAAATCGATTATTTAAAGACAACACCATAACACTTTGCAACTACAAGCACCAGAACCAAAATCAAAATTGAAAATCAGAGACGGAGCCCCTCAGGTGTCGTTTCCTTCACGATGTTTTTCAATATCAACGCGCTAGGCCGTGGTCCGAGGCTCCCTTGAGCCGCCCCTAGACGCGTTGGTATATGACTTTTTTTTGGGGGGTAGAGTCTTCCGCTCCCCCGCAAGTCCGGTGAAGCTTGATTGGTCGTACCTTTTCGACATAAAAAAAAAATACAAACAATCCTAACACGACCCGTATGTATCTATGTATGTACTGTCAGAAGCAGATAGATCCAAACACTTTGGACTTAGCACCGTCCTTATAACCGTTGAATAAAGAACAGAATCGCGAGGCGTGTGTACAACGTTTGATGTGGACCGTACTTACTCGTGTTTACCTTAATAAAACGGGCATTGTATTCAGTTTTACGTGTCGTAAAATGTGAGCGTTTTGTCGTCGCGTTCGCATTGTTGTCGGCGTCAAAACTAGCGGAAAACACGCTTCGGTGAGCGCGCGGCCAGTATTGTCCAGTTGGGACACTGACCTCTGTCAAATTAATACGCTGTACTGGGTATTGCGATCCTAAAAAGAAAGAAAATAATGTAGCATGGAGAAACGTTGATGAGGTACTCGTATCTATTTATACTGGTGGGACCAGGGAGCTAATGAAACGAGCTTTCTTGAGGACTACATGTTTATTACTGACTTACAATGACTAACAATTACACGATTCTTAATACCTATACTACACGCCCCAGCAAATAGAAAAAAAAATCAATATTCAATTGTATTTTTTTTTTTACATACTAAATAAAATTGATAGACATTCCATATTCTTACCTAAAAAAAAAGTTAAACATTATTTGTAATACAATTTTGTATTATTTTTATGAACTACTTTTTCTTTATTTTTATATAAAATGATTACATTAGGTGTTTCTTCTCTTATTACTACATATGGTCCTTTATATAGCGGATCAAGCTTACATCTATTTTCATTCTTTATTAATACTAAGTCCCCTTTTTTATAAACTATTGGATTAACATAATTATCATATCTTATTTTCCTAATATTCTTAGCATTACATAAATTCTCCTTTGCCTCCATCTGCGATTTTTGTATACGGTATTTAAGTTCATATGGATAACTTGAATAATTATACATCGGATCTAATGAATTTTGTGAGATTACTAGGTATGTTACAAGGTTTTCCATAAACTAGCTCGAACGGACTATACTTAGTTTCACTATGTATAGTAGTATTGTAGGCGAAACACCAATATGGTAGCCAAGAACTCCATTCACGTGGTTCATTTTTCGTTTGAATTCTTAAATATGATATTAGATGTTTATGATTATTCTCCAAAGCGCCTATTGTCTCATGGTGATATGGAGTGGAAAATTTTGGATTTATATTTAAAATCTTACAAACCTGATTCATTGTTGACGAAATAAATTCTGTTCCCCTGTCGCTCAAAATTTCTTGCGGTATGCCGTACTGTAAAATAAAGTTATTAACTAATGTTGCAGCTATTGTCTCTGTTTCCTTGTTTACAAGTGGATAAGCCTGTATAAACTTAGTCAAGTTACATTGAACTGTTAATATGTATACATAATTGTAGACATCTCTTTCGAGAGGACCTACGATATCTACGAGTATCCTATCGAAAGATGACCCACTGGTCTCCGTAATAACCATGGGTTCTTTTATGTATTTAAAGTGTTTTTGCCGTTGGCATTGATCACACTTTCTTACAAAATCTGTCACATCCTTTTCCATTCCTGTCCAAAAATATTTTTGCTTAATATTATTAATCATTCGTCTTATCCCAGCATGTCCACTTGTGGCCAGCAAGTGGTAGTCATTTAAAATAACGCGTTTGTCATCATTATGTATTATTTTCCTTACTCCTCGTAAAACATTTAATCTCAGTCCGGACCATTGTTTACATTGATTTACACATTTACTTATATCTTTTATTATTTCCTTATTTTCTTGAGTACGTACTATAATTAATTCATTAATTTTTATTTTCTTACATAGCAAACACAGATCCCTCGCAAAGACACTTCGTGTACATTGTGATTGGGTTTCCGGTTTTACATATATTATCTTTTCTTTTTCTATATACGCAAAATACTTATTTTGTTCGGTTATATCTCTCTGACATTGTTTCCATCTCCTTTCATCAATTAATACTAACTCCACATAATCCTTCGGTTTTCTGAGAACTTCCACAACTCTTGGTTGATCAGACCAGTCGTTCTTAGAAACCTCACCTGCCGTCGGGTTGTGTGTTGCTTGGTTTAATTTCTTATGCTGCGCTCTTGTCATTACCATCGCGATATTTACATTCATCTCTTTTAACTCGTCACTTGTTACTCGGATACGTGATAGCGCGTCTGCAGCTACGTTATCACGCCCCCTGACATACTCAACTACATAATCGTATTCTTCAAGCTGTAACCTAAATTTTAACAATCTACTTGATGGATTTGTCATACTGTATAATGAAATTAGTGGTTTGTGATCGGTTTCTATGATAAATTTCCTGCCATATAAATATGGGCGAAAATACTTTATAGACCAAACAATTGATAACAACTCTTTTTCAACTGTCGGATAATTACGCTCAGCTTTATTGAGCGTGCGACTTGCATACGCCACTGGTCGGCGGTCTTGGTTACACAGAACGGATCCGATTGCATACCCAGAAGCGTCGGTTTGTAATATGAAAGTATTGTTTTGTTCTAATATTGGATATTGAAGTAAAGGTGGTGATAATAATGAATGTTTGATTTTATTAAATGCTTCTTGACACTCTTTGTCCCACTGAAAATTTATATTTTTACGACAAAGTTTATTGAGAGGTATACATATTAATGCAAAACGAGGTATGAATTTTCGGTAATAGTTCGCAAATGCTACGAACCTTTTTATTTCTTCGGGTGTTTTTGGCTCCGGATAGTTTTCGATTACTTTTGTCTTGTTAGGATCGGGACGTATACCTTCTCCCGAAACAACGTGTCCTAAATAAAGTAACTCTTTCTGCAAAAACATACATTTCGTTGGATTAAGTTTTAAATTTACTGCTCGGAGTCTTTCAAAAATGTGGATTAAATTTCGATTATGTTGCATTAAATTCCTTCCATAACATACTAAATCATCCAAATAAATTAAGCACTTGTCATAATTCAAACCTGACATTGCTACCGTCATAGCTCTGGAGAATGCATTCGGACTCGTTTTCAAACCCATAGGCATTCGCTTCATCTGATATTGGCCTGTGTGTGTAGTAAATGCGGTATATTTTCTACTATCTGGATCTAATGATAATTGATAATAGGACTGATATAAATCTAAATGAGAAAAATACATTGAACCGGATAACGCGTCTAAAATATCAGTAATATTGGGCAGTGGAAATTTGTCATCAGTTATTCGGTCATTAAGTTTTCTGAAATCGATCACTAACCTCCATTTCTTTTCATTATTGTCAGATTTTTTCGGCACTAATAAAACTGGGCTAGACCATTCACTTGCTGCTGGCTCAATAATATCGCTATCTAGCATGTCTTGTGTCTGACGATCTATCTCTGCTCTCTGTGTATAAGGCAAGCGATAAGGTTTTGTATATACAGGGTCTTTTTGTTTTAAATGAATTGAATGTGTATAAATATTAGTTGCTGACAACCTATCTCCTTTTAAATGAAAGACATCAGAATATTTTGCACAAATATTTTCTATACTCTTCCTTTCTTCTAAATTTAAAGTTTCTAATTTTAACTCTTCAAACATTCTTCGTACTCTATTTCCGTCACTTTCTTCCCTCTCATAATCACACATTACATATTCTGATAAGTACTCTATCTCTGGGTTAAAATAACTTAAATTGACTTCTTCTTGTCGTGTGTTTAATACTTGTATTCTAATTTTTCCATTTTTCGGTTGGCTTATACAACCCGCTATGAAAACTCCTTCACACAATTGCTTAGGTATCACCACACAATCTCCTTGCATACATGTTTTTACGAAATAAAATTTCTCACAACGAGGCGGGATGTTCAAATAACTGTTTTTTCCTATTGAACCAGAATTAATTGGTATAGTTATTTTTTCGCCTTCACATGACTTTAAGGACACAATATTTGACTCATAATTTATTACTGCACTATACTTTTGTAAAAAATCTTGTCCTAAAATTCCATGTTTCGGTAATGTTATATTTTCTATTACATGAAATTTGTGTCTAAACTCTATATTTTGTATTTGTAGTGATAAGTAAATATAACCTTTTGTTTTTATTTGTCCACCTATTCCGTTTATTTGTATAGTTTCATTATGGATAGGTAGATGTTGGACCGCTTCATATTTCACTACTGATAACGAAGCACCCGTGTCTATCATCCATTTATGATTTATGTTATTTATTGTTGAGTCAATACTATTAAATGCATTTATAAATTCAGTCTCGAAAAAACTGGTTATTGGATGAGCCTGGAGTCATGTATTGATTTGGATCAATAACAGTGTGTGAGTGACCTTCGTACATTGTACCTTGATCTTGGTTTTCCATGTAGTGTACGCCTCGACCTCTGAAAGACGTACGAGCTCGGCTGTAATAACCTCTACCGTTTTGTGGTCCAAAATTTTGTTTTCGACCACCCATACATCCTGACCTTGGATTTGCAGGCCTCCAATTCTGTCCGAATTGATATCGCGGTTGATAGGTACCGTAATGTTGTCCCCTATGCGCGGCTGCTCCTCGTATCTGTGGATTTTGCACATACCTGCCCCTAGTTCCAGTATGTACTCGGCCTCCTCGACGAGCATGGAACATCGTTTCCCGCGGCTCACTACGCGACGACACTATCTCTTCGTCCTTCGCCGCCCGAATCACGTCCTTGAGAGCCTCATAGTTACGCGCTGCTAAAATTACACTTAAATTTTTATTACGTAAACCATCTGTAAAGCGCTGTACCGCAAGCTTCTCATTTATCGGTTTTAATATGTTAAATGCTGATGTGTTACCGTCAGCTTGAGATACAGTCAGCTGCACAAATAGTTCTTCCAATGATTTTCCATACTCCTCAATAGAACGTGTACCCTGTGTGGTGCCTACTAACTGTGTGTGCAAGGCTGTACTTGACTTTTTCGTTAAAAGATGTTTTTTCATATCGACTACTAAATTAGCACATGAGTTATAATCTGTGTTTAATCGCAACTTTGCACTTTCAGACAGACGTGTTTTTAATATAAATTTAATGAGAACACTCTGTTCTGTAGTGTCTATCATTGTACTATACAGTTCAATAGAATCAATAATGCGCTTTGTAGTATCCTCAGAACCATCCATTACCGGTATTAAACTTACCGCGGTCTTTAAATCGAACTTCGCCATTTTATTGGTGTTTCCTCTACTATATTCGTTAATTTTCTTATACAAAATTTCAATATCATCACATATGAGAGATATTTCTTCTCCCTCTTGTGGTCCTACCTGTTCTAACTCGAACCCTAAAACGTCACTTTCTAAAACAGTCAAATATTCTTTATGTAACTTTTCTACCTCACTGTACTTTGCTTGACCAACTGGTTGATTCCTTTTTTCTGGTCCCAACTTTTTAATGCTCTCTTTCAATTGTTGTAACTCTATGCATATTTCTTTAAGTCGATTGCTAGCCATCACATAACAACCATTTTATAATATTATATTGGTTTCCTAATAGATACAAAACAACACAACAAATATGTCACTTAAAAAAAGTAATAAAATAAAGTCTTATGTTACGATATACCTACGTAAATAATTTCGCCGTTTTAATGAAATACCTCAAGCTTCTATTAAACTACATAGTTATTCACTGCATTTTATTAAATGAATCACTCGCACTTGCACATCACCACTTACGATTATTTAGGTATTCGCGTTGCGATACCGGAGATGATGACGGCGGCGCGGTGACAACCACACGCTTCTGACGATGATGACTTAGGCCGGCTGACCCGAACCTTGGCCCGAGCCTGAGCCTGAGCCTGAACCTGAGCGCGTCTCACGCTCGCGCGCTTCCCTGAATCGCCGACTTACAGAACGACGGATGGCATCCTCTCGTAGCATTTCACGCATCCAAGAAGCGTGGCATCTCTTGTAAATTCGATAAACGATGCTCAATAATCCGGCCAGTAGCACAATGGCTATTATCATCATTAAAATGTTCATCGTGGACACATGGAACTTCAGTTCGTCTATTTGGGCGTTGTTGTTACCACCTGCTGTCTGCGGGATAATAATGTCCTCTTTTTCGACCTTTGATTGACACATGATGATGATTTTTCCACAAAATTTCCAATAAAAAAAGAAGAACGCACGTGTTACATTTTCTAATTTATTTCACTGTCCAACACGTACACACTCATCACTCGACCATTATTACCAAGTTCACAGAATATTCCCTGTAATTGGAAACGCTCAGTCCGCTATATGATACAAAAATCCGCCGCGTTAGCTGGCAGTGGTCGCCATATACTGGTGGGACCAGGGAGCTAATGAAACGAGCTTTCTTGAGGACTACATGTTTATTACTGACTTACAATGACTAACAATTACACGATTCTTAATACCTATACTACAGGCTGCTCTTAGGAGAATCAGATAATTATTTCTTGGTTGTTTCTTTTTAAATCAGGTATATTAGATGATAAAAAATGGGCAAAGCAAAAAGCGTAAAAACTAGTTGATCTAGTTTCAAATAAACTTTTTTTTTTAAACTGACATATGCTTGAGTCGAAAAAGTACGACGGATCAAGCTTCACCGGATTTCACATCCTCCCTCTTCTTACTGATGTTACAAACATGAACGTACCTATTTTTGATGTGTGTTTCGCTTTCACATCTTAATTACCGAATGGATTATGGTTAAAATTTGTATGAAGATAAATTAACAAATGGGTACTCTTCTCACGTAAAAAAAAACTGTAAACGCGAGGGGACCCGCGACACAAAGTCTCACGAGGCAAATTCTGAATACATAAAAATAAAGGCAGTAAATTACTAAACTAGTAAACGTATTCTTACAACTTCTGCGCTCTTGATGCGTTTCAAATATACACACATAACTACAGCAGGTCCACATGTTTGTCCTCCACTGAATTGTAAGGTCAGTGCGTTTAGCTCGCGGCTTGCCAGATAGATTAGGAGGTTTACTGCCGAGGGCTTTGAGAAACTGTCCCTATCTCTCAACACTTTTATTTATATACGACTTTTGGCTGTGAGATGTACAAAACTACCTAGGGGTAAAAGCCTATAACAGTTCACTACTAGACTAAGAAATTTAATTTATTGTACTTTAATACACTTACTTTATTATTTAGTAGTGAAATATAACGAAGCTTGATCTTACGAAGGTACGATTTTCCTATATTAGGATATCTTGCCTGGAAGTCAGTTAGATGAAATACCCAATCAGCCCTTTACTTGTTAATTTTGTCAAGATTTTTATAAAGTTATTGTTTCATTTCCATGATAAAAAAACAATAGGCGTACAGGTAGTAAAAAATAAATATGCAGAAACAGTAAAATGCTTATGTACGTTTGTCTTTTAAAGAAATGTTATTATTTCATCCCGCCGAAGATTATAATTACTCGTACACGTGTGCTTAAACACTAACTACAGATATAACTTAGGCTTGTTTTACTTGTTCCAGGAATCGGCAACTTATGGCACGTGCCTGGCTCTTAAGACGGGATGATTGACACATACATATCTTCTAATCTATTTTCAGAAAAGTAAGATTACTTTTGGATGCTGACAAATGGAATACCTACACAGATTCATTAATACCTGGGTTGGTATAAAACTCTGTCGATTTATATAATGAGATTAGATTTTTTCGCGGAAATAGTATTTATTTATTACTTTATTTATTTATTTATTTATTTATTTGTTTGGAAAACCATCAGCTTTCGATACAGTAATATACAGTTGGTTTAGTAACAAGTAACTAATAACAGGTTTTCACTAGTAGAATATATAGAATAGATTGTAGATTGTAGATAGAATAGATTGTATGATATGCAGAATATTTATCAGTTTGATACGTATTGAATCAGATTATATTAAAAACTAGCGACCCGCCCCGGCTCCGCACGAGAAAATGGTTATTGTGGGTTATTCTTAAGTATATTATGCATGTATTATACATATAAACCTTCCTCTTGAATTCCTCTATTTATTAAAAAAAAACGCATCAAAATCCGTTGCGTAGTTTTAAAGATTTAAGCGTACAAAGGGAGGGACATAGGGACATAGGGACAGAGAAAGCGACTTTATTTTATACTATGTACTTAGTGATTAGATTTTTTCGCGGAAATAGTATTTATTTATTACTTTATCAGTTTGATACGTATTGAATCAGATTATATTAAAAATATGTACTACTATCTTTCCGCCCCGCGGCTCCGACCGCCTTAAAGGTTTTTCCCGTGGGAATGAGGTATTTTCCGCGCCTATGTCACTCTCCATCCTTTCAACTAAATCTATTCCAAAAATCAAGTCGATTGGTTGCTTAGTTAGGGCGTAAAGAAACAACAAACAAACAATAAAATAGTATTGATATGGATATGGATTTTTGACACAAAGTGTTCGTTATCGAATAAATAAATAAATGAAATGTAACCAGAAATATTTTATTTCAAGTGAATTAAAAATAGGTATAACCTCAATTAGGATTTAAATTTCGGTTTCAATGGTTCAACCCTGTTTAAAATTCTACTATGTACTATCTACTATATATTTTTTAAATCAAGCGAGTGAAGAATTGATAAAATTAGTACACCTACCAACACTAACAACCTCCATAGTGGTGTGGTCAAAAGCTCGCCTGACGTGGATTTTTCGGGTTCCAATCTTTTCAATCAAACCATCAAATTCGTCTTTGTCAGACTAATGTTATAGTACGGCTTGTTAACCTGAATTACGGTCCCATCTGGCAGAAAGCATGAAACTTAGCATACATGTAGCTTTTATATATGTGCTTCAATGTCGATATGGAAACACGCTGAGAAATGATTACCCCCCCCCTTTTTCCCTCATTTTACCTCCCTCATTTTGGTTTTTTTCATTTTCTACAAAAACGGTAGGACTGATGAGTTTACTTTTCAAAAACCAAATAGTTGTCGATAAATTACCTACAAAATGATACTACATTTTATAGTGCTAAGATTAATATATTTCTATATACAGCCATCAACGTATTATGAAATTTTAAAAACAGGCACACTTTTTTCTTCCTTACTTCATTTATAGGAAAACGACAAGAGTGGTGATAAAATGGACTGAAGAAGTCAACTACCTTATACATTAAGCTAAAAAATGGCATTTATTTCATAGTCGTAAAGGCATTACTTCTAGAGTTACAGCTCACCGCGTCTGAATCAAGTACTCTTTTTTTTACCTTTTTAGAATACATCTTTCTGTTAACTTTGTTTAGCGTAGATTAGATTCAGATATTCCAATTAGAAATAAAACAGTCCATGTACTAATCCAGGCCACAGTCTATTTACATGTAAAACTAGCTGTCTGCCCGCGGCTACGCTTGCGTTGTGTTTCGACATTTCCGTATTAATTTTTAACTATCCCACTTTTTTCCGTGATTTTAAAGTATCCAACATGTTGACCGAGTATATAAGGTACCACCATGCAAAATTTCGTTTCAATCGGTCTAACAGTTTCGGAGATAAGCCCGTAGAATATACTGCGCCGTATGAGTTACTAAAGTTTTTTAACTATCCCACGGGAACATTTTAATTTTCTGGGCTTAAAAGTATCTAAGATGTTGACCGGGGATATAAGGTACCACTATACAAAATTTTCATTCAAATCGGTCGAATAGTTTCGGAGATTAGCCCGTGCAAAGAAAAACAAAAAAAAATCTATAAAATCTGTACATAGAAAAAAAATGCTATAAACCTATTCAAGGGGATGTAAGAAGCGATATAGTACATACCCAGATTTTTTTTTAATATTTTTGTTTCTCTGTTTGTCTGTTTTTACGGGCTAATCTCCGAAACTATTCGACCGATTTCAATGAAATTTTGTATAGTGGTACCTTATATCCCGGTCAACATCTTAGATACTTTTAATCCCAGAAAATTAAAAAGTTCCCGTGGGATAGTTAAAAAACTTAGTAACTCATACGGCGCAGTACATTCTACGGGCTTATCTCCGAAACTGTTAGACCGATTGAACTGAAATTTTGCATGGTGGTACCTTATATACTCGGTCAACATGTTGGATACTTTAAAATCACGGAAAAAAGTGGGATAGTTAAAAATTAATACGGAAATGTCGAAACACAACGCAAGCGTAGCCGCGGGCAGAAAGCTAGTTTTACATGTAAATAGACTGTGGCCTGGATTAGTACATGGACTGTTTTATTTCTAATTGGAAAATCTGAATCTTATCTACGCTAAACAAAGTTAACAGAAAGATGTATTCTAAAAAGGTAAAAAAAGAGTACTTGAGTCAGACGCGGTGAGCTGTAACTCTAGAAGTAATGCCTTTACGACTATGAAATAAATGTCATTTTTTAGCTTAATGTATAAGGTAGTTGACTTCTTTAGTCCATTTTATCACCACTCTTGTCGTTTTCCTATAAATGAAGTAAGGAAGAAAAAAGTGTGCCTGTTTTTAAAATTTCATAAAACGTTGATGGCTGTATATAGAAATATAGGTATTAATCTTAGCACTATAAAATGTAGTATCGTTTTGTAGGCAATTTATTGACGATGATTTGATCTCTGAAAAGTAAACTCCTCAGACGTTCTGTTTTAGTATAAAATTCAAAAAACCAGAATGAGGGAGATAAAAGGGGGGGGAAAGGGGGGAAACAATAATTTATCGAAGTGTTTCCATATCGATATTGAAGCACATATATGACAGCTACATTCATGCCAAGTTTCGTACTTTCTGCCAGATGGGACCGATATCCTTATATTTTTTAGCTAGCAAGCCGTACTATTAGGAAATTGCAAGATGAATCACCTGATTATCCAAAAAGAAAGATTCCGTGGTACTACTGACTACGGATGTAGTCGTAGTTATCAGGAATGTCAGAAACCTTAAGCGATTCAATAATTCTAACACCAAGGTTTGTTTGGTAGGTTAATCTCGAATCCCACACGATAAGCAAGTAAGTAAGCACCTGCCAACACTCACTTAGCTTCGATTCTGATGTAGGAATGTTCTGGAATCCGAAGCGAACTTGCATCGTAATTGGCTCGACGCTTCCCCCCACTTACATCGGGGATTTCAATATCCTCCCACCGAGAACCCGCTTCTATGCGGTGGTATTCCATTTGGAATCTGGAGGTATTTATTTAGATTTGCCTGGAAAGAATTTGAAATCTGGTCAAGGTGCAATCTGACCTTATTTTTTGCGAGAAATGCGTTCATGTAGAGGCCCCAAAAATTGTGACATTACTCTGTAGGTCTTTATTTGAGTCATATAATTTGTCATTAAATATTCAATTGAATTAATTACGTTTCCTCTAATTTTAAAATAGTATTGTAATAGTTTTAGCGTTACTATAAATATTTATTATCATTTCTAATGTACGCACTATTTAATGAAAAAATGTATGTGCCAACAAAAAGCACCTGCTACAAAAATAATTTCCATTCCGTCTTTTACGCATGAAGCGCTAGCACTCTAACATCTGCACTAGCATCCATTGCGGTTTGTGAGGATGGATGTTCCTGTTTCACGCAAAAACTACTGAATGGATTTTCTTTCATGGAACTTTTTAATAATATAGCTTATACATCACAATTAGCCAATAGACTACCTTTACCGCGGGAAATTCTCCATTCCCACAGGAAGAACTGTAAGCGCAGGCGGAGCCGCGGTGCGGAAAGCGAAAATAAAATTAGTAGTCAAAATAAAACAGCTGCCTCCAAAGAGTATAAGTTGATTACTAACGAGGAGATAGCTCAAGTGTTACCTACTTATCAGAGTATGAAGATCGCGGAACTTCTCAAAGTCCCCATCAAAGCAGGCACATCTTCACCAAACTACTCGCTACTAATTGAATTGGCTCTCGATTCGACCTCAAAGGCGAGGTAAGTAAAACCAATTCCGAGTTCCAATGGCCGATCGGGAAGACGACGGTGACTTTAAACTAATTATTATCAACCTAATTGCCCTTCGGTGCGTTGCTGATATCAATTATTGTGTGGTACACGTAGGTTATTTTATCGTATGGTTCTGAATTTGCGTATACCAACTCTTCCTACGGATATCGTTATGATAATAATGAAGTGAAGTTAAGCCATTGATAGTCATTGACACACACTTACATAAACTCACTTATATTTTCCGGATAGGTTGGCAAAGACCGCTGCATTCCACTTTTGTCTTTTTTCTACAGACCAACTCATAGGTATAGTAATTTTATCTTAGCTACTTATAACGAGTACTAAAACTCATACAGCCAGCGAACGACGCGTTCCTTTCACTTGAGCATCTGAATGAAGGCATTGACTGCACCAACACACAGCATTAAAGTGGGGCGGAGCCGTCAGTTCAGTAAATGTGTCTTGAGGGCACGGAGCCATTCAGATAAAACTCATCTCGCGGCGCTGGCTCATGCAAAATGCCTGTTTACTTACCACTGGTTTTTCTATGCGAGGTTTTGGTAACTTCGCTTGACTTACGATATGTGTTTTTCTTTTTTCTTTTTCTTTATAATTACAGCACAACAGAAAATTTAAAAATAACTTTTTAGGAACACACGGTGATATTTATTGTAATTTAAATTTGGAACATTGCAGGTTTGTTTTTTACACGCTTTATATTAGCTTCACTTGTAAGTAACTATGTATGTAAGAAAATCTTGGGATCTTAATTTGACCCACTTCCCGGTCTTCGATTAGGATTAAATTTTGCACACGCTCTGAGTTCTGATGACAATACATGACTAGCTAAGAAACGTCATTACAAATCCAATATGGCGGCCTCCCCATTTTATGTATGAAAAAAATCTTGGAATCATTTGACCCACTTTCCGGTCTTCGATTAGGATGAAATTTTGCACACGCTCTGAGTTCTGATGACAATACATGACTAGCTACGAGAACGTCATTACAAATTATAGCGGCCTCCCTAAGATGGCGAACTGGCTGCTTGAAATCCACCCCCATGATATGGGTATCAAATGAAAGGGTTTGCTGTCAGAAATACGAAAAAAAAAGTCACGATACTTAAATCCAATATGGCGGACGTCCAAGATGGCGGACAGGAAGCGTGTTTTTTTTGTTTATTTAACTATGTATTATTATTAATGTTACGCGTGGTTGTAGTGTACACTATATTATATAATGTAAGGCAATATTATGCCAGGCAACATTGACGTAAAGAGGATCTAAAAATTAAAGATAAGATAGAGGTATATCTTGGTAGGCAAACTACCACTCTGTCCGAATCCCGCTCATCTGTCTACCATAATTCTACGCGGCACATATTCAGCGGTTCAGCGCTGACATTAAGCGCTGCCTGCAGCTGAATAATGAAAGTGGCGTGCAGCGCCCGCGCCGCTGCAAACACACCTGACACACTTGCCCGGGATTAGCTGCGGGCCGCTTTGTTTTCAAATCCCTTTGATAAACCTTGCGGAACATTTTTGTTTGTCTTTGTTCAGATACGTACGTAAACATTAGTCGGGTAGCCTAGGACTGATACACATGTAATATTAGTACGTTGATCTTTGTTCTTAAGAACGTCGGTGGCTCAGTGGGCAGGGTCGTTATGTGGCGCGGGTTCTAGCCTCAGCACGTACTTATGTATTTTCGATTTTTGAATTCAAGGAAACCTGCACATAGTCTGCAAAGAAATTCGAAGGTTGTGTGTGAAGTTGCCTATTCATCCTGATTGCGGTGTAGGCTCAAGCCCCTCGCTGGGGACATGGACTGTTAACGATATTTTTCTTTGTAATACATAATAGTGACATATTCATCATCATCATAATTTCAGCCAAAAGATGTCCACTACTGCCCAATTGTTTCCATCTCTCTCTGTCTCCTTATAGGTTCTTAATAATTGCTTTATAAGTAAAATAAAAAATGTTTAATTTTAGTTTTGTATCAATATCAAATAGTAATGTCTCGCAAAACAAATATTAAACGAAACAAATATTGATGAAATATGTTCAGTCAATCTAGATCAATATTGAATTGTATTGACGAGTTTTATTACATACACTTATATTGGATTGGAAGTCAACATACGTTGTATTATTTTCATTCATTATTTTATTTTCAAAGTTGATCCTTACGTTAGGACAAATAAAAACAATCGATCAGATTCACATTTTATTATTCGACGGTTTCAATTACTAAAAATATATATTGTATTTAAGTTATTTTAGGAATGTAAAAAGTAACTCACGTACCGATTTTAATTTTAAATTTGCTAAATATGTTATAATAAGTATGACGAATTGACGATATAAAATAATTTGACATAATTGAGCTGTTTCCAATCTGCAGCCGGAAGCAGTGGAACTCTTCAACGGCTACTTAAAGACCTGAAAAACCTGTAATGCACATAATTTTAAAAAGCATTTTTTTATTTCATTGTTTTTTTATCACCTTACTGTACATATAGATAGACAAACAATCGCATACAGATCTAAAACCAGGTCTGCTAATTTCTAAAATAAATATTGATGCTAGTAGATGAAGCTTAATGTCATAGATATTAAGCTCCATCTGTTTTATGATGTTAACATTACAAATGCCCTGGCATCGTCAACTGATCTTCCACCCAGACATCTTTACTGCAAGCTGAGCATAAATCTAGGGCTTTAGTACTGGACCTAAAGTTTCGTTAAATCCTGACAAATCTATGAAAGCCGCTTAGCAATTTACTTCGGAGAGCGCTTCTTTCAAACAGTCTTCTTACGAACAATGTGCAGTCTCTAATGAAATGCTTTGGAGTTGCTACTGAAAGCGTGTTTCTACAAAACATTAGTTTTCATTGTACCATTTCGTCAAACTCTTATTTTTTCTCATAGACTTTTTTTTATTTAATTGATTTGTAAACAATGTAGTCATTGTGTTTGAAATAGTTAATTCTAAGAGTTATTATTAGTTATATTCTAAGCGCAGAACAATACAAATATTAAAGGCATATTATATGTAATAAAAAAAACTAAAACATTTATCACAATAGTTATCGCATAGCGACACAACACAAGAATGGCCTCACTCAGCTCAACAACGGCGCTAGTTTTTCATTTTCCATGAGTCCTGTAGAAACGACATAATACTACACACACATACATATATAATTACATAATTAAGCGCAGGCCTATGTCCCTTCCAGTGGCCTGCCGAATTTTGCCACAAACTGACACATGCAGCTACTCGTAGAATTAATAAAGAATTATTATACAATTTTCAATTAGGACCGAGCCTGAGTATTTCATTAACGTGTTTTACGCATTACTTATGAGAGCAATGTGCAGTAAAACTATGCAGGCGAATTAAGCTGTTCGCGGAATAGTGAACAGAAAATTCCGCAGCAAAATACTTCATTCGGCTGCGCCAGGTCCTTCCAAAGCTAATATAGTACAAGATCCGACAAGCAATTTCTATAAGCAACTAGGTTTATGCCGCGGCTCCGCCCGCGTTAACAGTTTTTTCCGTGGTAATGAGGAATTTTCTTGAGGTAAAAGGTAGCTTATGTTCTTTCTTAAGGTCTATTCTATCTTTGTGCCAAGTTACATTAAAATTGGTACAGTAGTTTCGGAGCCTATTCAATGCAAACATAATACTACACACAAACAAAACAAACTATCAAATCTATCTTCTTTATATATTAGTTTAAATAATTCGTTATTAGGTCATTATGCTACAATATTATAATAATTATATTATTGTGTTCTCACCACATAGTTTCAGCCTACAAGTAGGTATAAACCAAACAATTTAGGGTGAACAGTTGAATACACTGTTTTCCAATGAATTGTTTAACTTCACAAACTTTGAATTTCTTGGTAAGTTTCATTTGTGGCTTTCGCTTTCATCAGTATTGTCCATAAACCCACCCATGCATTTGAATTTGATAGTCCAAAACACATTGTCGGTTAGATTATTTCTTTCGTTCGGAATTTCTGCCTTAAGAATTAACGATTCTAACCACTACGACCTATAATATAATAAGTAAGTAATAAGTAAGGAAGATGACTTAAAACTGACAGCGGGGGTCCATTGGAGAAGGGTTGCGCGAGACAGAGCGCAATGGAGGGCGTTAGAGGAGGCCTATGCCAAAAAAAAGGCAATCCGAACTAAGAGACATTCTTTAATCATACCACAACACCCTAAAAACATCACGAGTTCAGGATAAACAGGCTCATCATCATCATCTTCAAGTAAGTACGTAATAATATATATTTCCTTTAAAAATACTGTAAGTTTAGTATAGTGAAAAATTCACGGTCTCAACTCCCGCACTGCAATTCAGGTCCGGGCAAGTTGTCCGTAAGCTGGATAAGTCCTGGAACTCGCATCGCTCCGTCGCCGGGACGCGGGACGCGGGACGCGGGTCGCGGGACACGGAATGCAGGAGTCAGCGGGACGCGCTTCGATCCCACTCAGCATTTTTCAGGCTGAAGCGGGATCTGCAACTTCAATAAGCTTCTACTGTCGCACGGAGATTCAAATGCAGGTTAGTGCTGCTCGAACTTTAAACGCGCTCTAAAGTTCTATGTTATTTTAAATCAATATATAAAATCTATATTATATAAATAAGAGTATCAATTGCTGTACTGGGCTGATTAAATTGATTTTGGTTTTTTTATTTTTTATCATAAGGTTTAAACGGTCAGAAAATATGGGAAACATTTTTTAAATTGTCTTTTCTTACTATCATAATTAAGTTAATATAGTAAGTAAATAATAGTTTTATTATGACGAGATTTCTAAATCTTAAAATATATACTACTTTTGATGCGGGTATGAGGTATGATGACAAGAAATTCGCCCTATTCTACCGTCATAATAAAACTATTTTTACTATATTTACTTGTCTAAGTAGGTACTAAGTGAATATTCTAAAGTTAAAAATAAACACTTTCGAATTTTGAACTTTTTGACTAAAACCGTAGAGGTCGAAAATCTGTACATAGAATAAAAATGCTATAAACCGAGTCAGGGGGATGTAAGAAGTGAAATACAACATTATGCAGATTAAAAAAAATGTTTCTCTGTTTGTCTGTTTTTACGGGCTAATCTCCAAGGTGGTACCTTATATCCCCGGTCAACATCTCTGATAGTTTACTGAGGGAAAATATCTCATTCCTAAAGGAAACTGCACGGAAACGCCAAAAACACGGGCGTAGCCGCGGGCGGACAGCTAGTGACAAAATGAATTATAAAAACGCAGTCTTTTTACTCGACATAATATAAAGGTATAGTGTCGTAATAGTCTCCTGAGATCTTCTGTACCTTTACTACTAAACAGATTAAAAGTTAATATAACTAGAGTTTGGAGGCACTTTGTTCATGCAACTAGCATTAAGATTGTATAATCTTGCTAAGTTCGGGGATATCTCGTGAAATATTGACACAGCAACTTAAAAGCGCTACATACACCAACAGGTTACATAATATACAAAGATATAAAAAAACTGGTCTCAACCCGTTTTAAAAAAAATATTTGTCTCCAAGGTACGCTTGGCTGACGTGAAAAATAGAAAGTAAAGTTATTTTGTGATTGCTTCAAGTGGTTTTACACGTATCTGCTAGATAGCGGAGTACAAGATTTATCATACAAATATACACTTTATTAGTGGTACTTATAGAATAGTTTTCTTATGTAAATATAGCGTGGCGACCCGGTCACCACGCCAATAATCGGTTTTACCCCTCGCCTATAGTTTCACATCAAAAATAAAATCCATTAATAGCGATTGGCCGGCTCAGTTTATAAAATATTAGTTAGTGTAAATAAATAATTAGGTAATAAATATGATGGGACAACTTACATACGGCCATCTGACCTCAAATAAACACCACAAATTTCCTGGCAATGTATTTCGTAAGAGCGCCGAATAAAAGTACATATCAATTTGAATATCGAACTAAAACACATTGCCAGCTACATGCCGAGGCTTAAACCCGCGAACTTCGGAATGAAAGTCAACGGCCCTAGCCGCTTGGTCACCGACACTACACATACTACCGTACGTACTTATAACATCCTTGGTAATAGCACAGAATAAATAATAGTACTGGTAATAGCATAGCTTTTAGTGTGTGTTTCAATATGAGTTGTAGTTGTAGGTGCAATTTGAGCAATGAAGCGGGCAAGTTCGCCGGTCCGCAGCGATGCGCCATATTGCATGCAAATGCGGATTTATGCTGCACCGCTTGGCTCCCACCGTCTAACGTCTTCGCGCTATTGGATCTAATCGTTAAAATTTGGAACCAGAACAGCTAATGTGTTGGGGATTTCGAGATTTTATAATTCGTCTATAAATAACTATGGTAGACATTTATTTTTATGTTAGCGTCATAATCTAAAAACGTAAAAACGTTTACAGAAAATTCTCCAGAAATCTAAACAAATATTTTTTTATAATAATATACCTTTATCGTTTTCGAAGTGCCTAGTAGTAATAATACTACAATTTTTTTAAATGCTTTCTGTTAAAAGTTACTCGCTAAATGGCAAAGCAGCCGCATATTTACATATTTTTTTAGGTTCACGCCTGTACCTCATTACGAAATATAAAACCATTTTTATCAAATGAACTCCAGAAATACTGCGCTTATTCTATAACCAAAAAAAATACAGATATATTATTCTATACATAGATGAGACATTTCCTCCCTTCAGCAGTGATTATTATTACTGATGACGTTAACAATTCGACGACTGCACGCTCTGGTTGTCAAGTAAATTGGCAACATTTTTATATTCCTCATAAATAATTTAGCACACAGTTTACGGCCGCTTTATGACCTTTTTTATTTCCTTCAACAAACAACATCGCACCTTTTAAGTAAATTAAGGAATGAGGAAAATAGCGTCGTGTTTGACCTGAAATTGGTCCGTCAAGAACCGGAATCTAAGTCAGTAGGATAAACAAACAGAGTAAGGAAAGTTCTTGAAGGTTTCTGATATATAATTAACAAAATCTGGGAGACCAAGCTGAGCCGTAGTCTTAATAGTATTCGTTTTGGTCACTAGATGTCATTAGTGTTGTTTTTTCGTTTGCGTCATTAAAATATTTTGTTTCTGATAAGACTTTAGTACCCACCAGCAAAATGATACACATTAATAATTTGTAAAAATATTTTGAACAGATGCAACGTCTGTGGAGTTTCTTCCAGTGAGTTCTTAACCACAGAAGACAACCAAATTTTTGAACTCGCCAGAAAAGAATATGTAACTAACTTAACTAAGTGATGTAAATATCCTAAAGTTAAAAATAAATACTTTGAGCTGTTGAACTTTAACAGATAAAAGCTCGATTAGTTAAGTGATTTGGAGGAAATTAAACAGATATACAGACGGACGGACAGACACATGTACGAGTGATATAAATATAAAATTTCCTTTCTTTAATACAGAACCCTAAAAAGACTTTACTCAGGATTGACAAGGAAAAACGATTAATGTGGGCGGTGCCGCGGCGGGAAGCTAGTTTTTTATAATTTAAAAATACCTCAGCATTATTATTATGTTAAATTATAAACGTGAAATCAGAAAATTATTGCGTGAAACCACGAAGGAAATGAATTTTCTCAGAAATGAGATGGTCTTAATCGATTTGTCGCCTCTGGAACCGCCCTGTTATAAATTTCATATAAATCTTTGAACTCGTTTCTGAGCAAACATGAAATGTTATTAGACTCATGGCAAAAAACTAAAGCCAGAAAGCTTGAGGAAAGTTTGAGATGAAATTATCTTATTGAATGAATAAAATAGGCTAATGATAATGACATTCCAATAAAATTCAATAAAAAAACAAACGAAAGACAGCGTGAATAGGCGCTAGATTAGACCTAGATATGTTTCGCTGTGATGATGCTTCAAATTCGGGTAGAGCCTTCCGCTCTCCCACAAGTCTGGTGAACTTGGTCTGGTGATTGGTTTTTTCTTTTCGACACAAGCGTTAAAAAAAAGATGGTTTTAAACTACTTTTATCTGTGGTTACATTACATATTCAACGTTAATTAATAATGTAAATATAAAAAGAATAATATTCATTCAAGAATATAACTTAAAAAGCTTATTCAATAGAAATAAAATATTACCTAAATAAAAAATAAAATTTGTTTGTTTCAAGAAAGTAGACCCCCCATACAGTTATTACAAAATATAAATCATTTACACTTAGTTATAATATAAATAATCGTTTCATGATAAAAATAATAGTCAAAAAAATAAAGCTAGCTGCTGTAAAAGACTAAAAGACGTAGAAACTAAATTCAAAATTCAAAAAGTGTTTATTCGAAATTTTACAAATCACTTTTCGACGTCGAGGCGAGTTCACGATTTGGCAGTCTTCTGTGGACAAGAATTCGCCGGAAGAAACTTCACAGGCGTTGCATCTTTTCAAAATATTTTACAAAATTATAAACTATTTAGTAATCTGTGACTATAGTATGCTTGTTCCAAAAGCACATTATTTTAAGATACGTCTACATCACCAGCGATAGAACCACAGCCACACGTATTACTACGTACCTACTCGTTATAACAACTATTTCGCCATAATATCAGCTTTATGAAGGACCGTAAAGTTTCAACTAGCAAAGGTTTAAGTGACCATTAACTTAACTACTGTTATTATCGGTTGTAGTAATATCCCGCAACATTTATCTCGTTATTATTTGAGGTTTTACGGTTTAGGATTAATATTAATTGTCACTAGTATTAGTATTTTGGGTGAATTTAGCGTGAAATAGCAAATTGTTCTACGAAAAGTGTCTACTACAGACGAGGTATCTTGTTGTGTAATTTAACAGTGCGATAATGAACACGTTTTTTTTACAATTAAATCACTTACACTAACACCGTTTGGCTTGTAATTGATGATTTTATTTTAGAGGAAGAAGATGAAAACTTAACAAATAAAAAGAGGTACATGTGAAACATAAAAAAATAATAAGAAGATAGATTTTCTATCCTTCGTAGGCAAACCATTTTACATTTTGACTTTCTATAGCTATAAATAATAGTAAAACCATAATTATTAAATCTTTCTAACAAAGTCTATTCGTATTCTATTCCTTTATCTACTGGAACAAAAGTTAGTTAGTGCATATACTTAGCCAAGTATACAGTTCCAACATTGTTCCATATTAATACCATCCCGAGAAATCAGATGCGAGCCGGCTAAATCCGGTTCAAACCACATTGTTAGGCGGTCTGTACTGCCCTCAAGCTCGTTACGGCCCCGCTTTGTACTAACGTTTGCTTCCTTATTGAATAATATAATAACATCTTTTGAAGTTCAAATAAATGATTCGTAAATTACCTGACCTTTTAGGAAACAGTTGTACAGCCAGCACATGTGGCTGGACACTTTGAGAGGCTGTCATTCCGTAATTTGAGACTAGAGAGCTTTTAGTTCCCGAGTTTTGACTTCATTATGTGTTTCAAAAACCTATGACGAATTCAAGAAAATTGAATTTGAGTTTTGTTTTGTTGGTTTTGTGAAAAAAGCTAATCTAGAATGCATGTAGAGATCTAACTTTTATTTTAGAAATTGTATCCATAATGTAAACCATTCATGATGTAAGCTTAAGCAAAGCAACATCTTAGTTCGTTAACAGCTCATATTATAATATGTCCCCACCGAGGGGCTACCCTGAATTCTGGGTGAGTAGGCCTTAGTCTACCACGCTGGCCCAGTGTGGGTTGGTTAATTTTACACACAACTTTTGAATTACTTCGCAGGTGTGAAGTTTTATTGTATTTTTATAGCGTTACGTGTCCTACTTTACTACATAATAGGTAAAAAAAAACCTCTCTCGCATCATGCCTATATTCCCGATCTCGTGCTATGCTCTCCCCTTCCCAACAATAAGCATCTGGCTCATCTCGCCACCTCTTGCGGGGCCGACCACAACAATATTTTTCATCTTCACAGATTTTTGATTGCACTTATTTTTTCAAGTCCGGTGAAGCTTGATCCGTCGTACTTTTTCGAATCAAGAATAGGTCAATAAAAATAAATGCACTTATTTTATCTGAATCACGCTTGGACCCTGTACTGACTGTTTATATTATTTTCATGTAAATGCCTCCCGATGACAGGTGCTATTATTTATTGTACGAGTGTAATGTAGCCAGAGGCACATTTCACTGAAATAGCTGGAACACTCACGCGCCGACCATTTAACACATTAGTACGGCGCTAATGGCTCGCGACGTGCGAATGTTTATTATTTTTATTTCGTTACGATTTCCGCTTCAACGATATGAGTTTTCAGTATGTTTATGATATAGACCATATGTGAAGTGAATTTTTAATTTTAATAATCATTCTAATTTAAAATACTAAGTTGGAAACAACTCCCTCTTCCTGTAAGATTTCGCTACTGTATTAAAGCATATTAAAAGGGAAATATTGCTATAATCCCCAATCTTACAAACGGTTTGTGGACCGCAGTTGATAAACGCTGCTGCCCTTTTTCCGAACTGTATTCTTTTAATCGCTTCTCTCGACACATTGGGGTGGTCCAAACTAAGCCGGCCACATACTACGTCATTAGAAGAACGACCAATCGGAACCCGAGGCCTGAAACGCGCTATCAGAGTTTTCGCAAGACAAGTTCCAACGAAGTACAGTTGGACCGCGGGCTCACCACCATGCCCGGCGGAAGATCTTCCCTTTGCCATATCTAATGTAAATTAAGAATTGGGAATTTTAAGGATTTTAAATTTAGCGTTAGTTAGCTTAAAGTTAAAATTCTTTCGGGCAACACTGTAATTCACAGTAAGATTTCCATCAGGCAGTTGATCCTCGTTATAAAAGCGGTCATTTTACGCGCGGTCGCAAGTTTATCATCGCTTTGACAGCGACCTGCTCTACATAACGGCATTCTCTAAGCTGCGATCGTTTTTATTTACGTATATTTAGTATAAAGTATAGGGATGTAGTGTAAAATGAGGTAGTATTGAAAACTGGAATGTAGCTCTGTAAGGACTTCATTTTATAATGTAAACAATTTGACATAAACACAAATTGTACAGATAGTGTTCCTATATACTAATCCGGAAAATTACAAAGGATTCCTTTGTCTTGTATTATTATTAATTATCTTTATACAGGATGGAACATTTAAATGCCATCTGAAGGGAAACTCAAACAAACTCAGACAATTAATCATAATGTATATAAAAATTGCAAACAAAATATGTTTCTATTACCTTTTAATTAGCTTATATATAGTTAACTAGCAACCCGCCCCGGCTCCGCACGGGAAAATGGTTATTGTGGGTTATCCTTAAGTAAATTATGCATGTATTATACATATAAACCTTCCTTTTGAATCAATCTATCTATTAAAAAAAACCGTATCAAAATCCGTTGCGTAGTTTTAAATATTTAATCATACATAGGGACATAGGGACAGAGAAAGCGACTTTGTTTTATACTATGTAGTGATAAGGGAAAATTTCTTCCACCCTTCGACATAGTTCATTTTGTAAAACCTCATTTACGCTGAGGCAATAACATGCCACAGTGTCGCATGCCACAATGTCGCATGCCACAATTATGTATCAAGCGTGACGTCATGAGCTCACATCGTCCGGCCCTCTGATCTCCGGCTGCGTGAGACAGCGCGCTGTTTTACTGTTCCCGTCAAATGCCCGCTTTTATGGGAATCGTGTACTTCGACATAACTGCGTCGTGTCTGCTTTTATTGAATATTGTTTGTCGTAACTCTTGGGATTGAGTGATCGTGAATATTGTGATGGATTCACGTACAAAGTTTATCGCCCTGGTGAATTTTGTTTACAGAAAATGTATACAGAATCGACAATTTTATATGTTAATCAGAAACGTCCATAAGACATTGTGAAATACAATTTTATTTTTGAATAAAACATTGTTGATGTTATTCGTGAACAAAATAAGTACCTAGCATGAATATAAAGGTAATAATATTATTTTAGTATCCCCCTCAGGCATCGTCTCCTTCACGATGTTTTTCCTTATCGATGCGCTAAGCCTAGGTACGAGGCTCCCTTGAGAGTCATTGTAGAGCCATCCGCTCCCCCACAAGTCCGGTGCAGCTTGATTCGTCGTACTTTTTCGACACAAGAATAGGTAAAAAAAATTAGTATCAAATTAATGTTTAGTAATGGTTTTCAACCTGCCTCCTAATTAACGAAATACTTTTGAAAATGGGCTCCACCAAATGTCTCAAAGGCGTGATATTTTAAGTACCTATCTTTAATTTTATCTGTTTCAATTTTGCAGCGTAATTTTCAAATGAGTAGGTATTTGTAGTTATTTGTCACATCCCTGGGAGGACATGAATAAAATATAACGCTCCATCCCCTTTGGCTGCGTAAACAGTTTGAGTGTTTCGTAAGGCGCACAAATTCGCCGTATAATTTTTACGACTACCCTCTCTATGTGTCACTAAACGGTGTCCTTGGGGACGGTCTACATGAGTACAAATGAGGCTCAACCCTGCAACTTCGAGGCTCAATTTTGCTAGTTCTTCAATATACAGGGCGTCCCACGGCTATGCCACATGGAGGGAAAGTACCTTAAATATTGTAGATAGAACATTTTACTGAAAGGAAACATTATTTTATTTCTAAAAACTATTAAAACTGCATTCATACATTTTTTAATAATTACATGATTGAACCGGGAATTGAACCCGCTATACGAGAAAAAAATATATCCTATAGTTTTATCATACCGATCGAAAGGCTTCATCATAAGGGTTATTTTTTGCTAAATAACATAGTGTCAGAAATAAAAGGAAGACTATGTATTTTAACATTTTTAACACAAAATTTATCAATTTTATCAAATGCGCAAAATGACCCCCACGCTGTTGAATACTTACAAATCACACTCTTTATTTCACTCCTTGTCGATTTTTTTAACTTGTTGTGGTGGATATTTAGAATAATACGTCTAAGGTTTGTCTGTAGCTCGTGGACACTCGTACCGGTTCTTGTGAACTAAATTTTTTAACATAATCCCCTAAAAAAATCCTATCGGGGCTAGATCTGGCGATCTAGGCCGGCCACCCCAAATGTTAAAATTCATAGTCTTCCTTTTATTTCTGATACTATGTTATTTAGCAAAAAATAATTCTTATGATGAAGCCTTTCGATTGGTATGATAAAACTACAGGGTGATTTTTTTTTCTCGTGTAGCGGGTTCGATTCCCGGTTCAACCATGTAATTATTAAAGAATGTATGAATGCAGTTTTAATAGTTTTTAGAAATAAAATAATGTCTTCTTTCAGTAAAATGTTCTAACTACAATATTTAAGGTACTTTCCCTCCATGTGGCATAGCCGTGGGACGCCCTGTATATGTGAAATGATATAAAAAAAACTATTTCATTATAAATTATCATTAAAGTTATTTTGACTTCAAAACTGACGTTAAATATGAAGAAGAAGAGGTATATAATGAAATAAATTAATTTTAACAAAAAGCTTTTCGTGAACACAAAACGGAAACTATACATACATTCATATTACCCATCGATATTACCCCTCGTGCCTCGACTACTGTTTCTAAAGCATCTCTCCCGAGGCACTTAAACATGTTATACATTATGTAACATGGTATGTACTAAATAGCATCATGTTGGCTTAGTCTGTAAGTGATGTTATTTTACACATAAATAAATATATAAGTAAATGCAACTCCTGTGTATTTACCTTCTTCCGGCGAGTTCTCCTCAACAAAAGATAGCACTTTCTGAACTCGGCAGAAAAGAAAATTTTATATTATTTATCAGTGACGTAAATATACAAAATGTAAAAAAGAATCAAATTCAAATAATTTATTGCTTGTCACAGTAATACACCGCTTTTTTTGGTAAAATACAGAAGCATGTGACGCTCGGCGTTGCAATATTTGGAGGTGCTTTTGAAATCGTAGTTAATCCATAAATCGTACCTAGTTATACTAAGTACCTATGTTACAAACTTATTCTCAGAGAAGGGAAAAAAGAAAAAAACAAAGTTCTAAACTCATGACAAGATACAGTAACTTTATCAATATATTTTAACTTTCTGTGAACTCTTTGAACATTCTACTGATGTCTGGAAGACAGGGCCACTTTAGAATTTAGTTTATGGGTTAATAATATGAACATTTAAACCCACCTGTTAAATGGATGACGACAATTTTGAGTAACCATGGGAATGGTTTTGCTAAAAAAATACTGGTGTAACTATAATTAATTTAACAATTTAATACATTTTATTTTTATTTATAATAACGCTCAAAAATCCTTTAAAAATGTTAGGTAGATTTTTTTTAAGTTAAAAATAATACACACTACACTTTACTTACCTAAGTAAAGGAACAGTTTGGTCAATTTCACAATTTTGTTATCCAGATGGAATTTAAAAATACATTATTCGTGTAGTGTCAATCTCCATATTTTCTCTTGATTCAATCTAAACAATTTTGATTTCTATAGAAAATGCGCCCTAATCCTTTTGTGTAACTTAATAATCTTAGATAACAGTAATGCCAAAAGGATTTATCCACTTAGCGTAGGGTAATGTTTGGCTTACGAAAGTCTAGCAACATCTTAGGTCTTCTTTGAAACTCTATACGTTTATTTTAGGGAACGTTTTCAAATATTACTTATCCTCTTTTCTTTCGTTATACTTCAAAAAGCTGATATTCAAGAAAGAAAATAACTTAAAACAGTTATGTTTGGATTACATATTTATTTATTTCATTATTTTGTAACATCGCGAAGAACTCAATCATAATAAATGGGCAGTAGCATTCACTTGTGTAACCAACATCAACCCCCACACCTCTGGCCAAGCAATATTCCCGATATTAAAAAAGCTTCAAACTAGTAGTGAAATCTTACTGGTTCCTATTTTTTGGTCTTATAATTTAAATGTTAAGTGATTTTGAAAGCAGAAAAAACACCGTGCCCTTTAGATTAGCTATCGTATTAAATTGTCAAATATCAAATAATACGAGTTGGGCGGGCATCACTTCAAGTGTATGTATGCTAGGGTAAATACGACATACTTTGCACAGTTTCTATGTCCATTAAATAAGGAACAGAATCGCGGTGCACGTGATTACGTAGCTTACGTTTCTACAACCTTTTCAGACCAAATAAAAATAAACTCCCAACTGAAGCATAGTCTTTGAACCACCAACTAAGATAATACAAGTAATAATTAATCATAGCTATATCTACCTTTAGCACTTGTGTACAGAATCACAATAAAACAATAGTATACATAGATATTCCTCTGCATGTTAGGGTGGAAGAAATTCACCGAATCTTCGTTCAGCCAGGCGTGCTAACACCGCACCGTTTGTAGAGGGAAATGCGCCCGTTTACCTTCCTGTCTGTGGGTTCGACGGTTCACACACCTCAAACTTATGTTTGCCTGGTACATGGAAACTGTTATGCAAATCTTAAACTATATAGGTAGTTTAGTTGCGATTCAATATCGATTCACTGGATTCAAAAGAAAAATATTTTTTATCTGGTTGAGAGTTACCATTATTGGCCACAGCTTTCCATATCAGTTACGACGACTATGGTCAAACGCGATCCTATTGTTAGTAAAAATAATAATTTAAAAAACACACGATAAATATAAAAAACGCTTCACCTCCACAAGGCCTACCTTATCATTTTGTTCAGGTTTTTCCAGTTAAATATCCACTGCTCGGCATTAGTCTCTCCTAAGGCAAGTTCAAGCCCCGTCAAGGCAAAGTCAAAAGGCATAAGATGAGAAATCTTAATTTTCTACATGTATACCTATAGTTACTTCACTTGGCGTATTTATTAACGAACATTACCAATTTAAAAACTCTGATACGAACCTCTTAACCTTCAAAACTAGTAAAAACAAAATCAAAAATGTCTAATTGTGTTTTAAGTTTTCACATTAAACATAAACATTAAATTATAAACAATCGCAAATAAAATTTATATAATCTAGAATAAACTACTATTTGTAAGCTTTAAAAATTGAGTCAACGGCAAACTCAGAAAACGACAGAACAGAACATTAAAAAATTGTTCATTTTAATTTATCAGTCTTCTTACGTCCCTAGGTGCCTATCAAAAACCTAAAACCCTTCTCAACATAAACGACACATTTCTCAAAATTATTCAATGTTTGGTTTTAGATATTATATTCTCAACTTACAAATTTTAAAACACGTTAAACATAAGCGAATTACAGTAAATATAAATACCTACTTACACTATATTTTATTCTAGACAAAAACACAGCGTTTGCATAAAGGGTAGGATGTAACATAATTGAGAGGCAATTAAGAGAAAAATAAATACCATGATGAAAAGTATTTTTATCGTACTCCAGGACGAAGTAGTATCGTATGGTAGCATTGTAGCACAGAAGTACATAATAGTACTATCCATAACAGTAGCTTAAGATATTATTATACGTCCAGTAGCAAAATGGATAAAATAAACAAAAATATAAAATTATTATTTTTCGAATTTAATTCTAAACAAGAACGCGCCTATCGGGCAGAAACTAAAAATATCAAAATGGTACAACCCATACAGGTAGTTTTTTTTTACTTATATTGTACAACGAATGCCACAAGATTAGAATGGCAAACGTATGTACTGTAACCAGTCCTTCTTGTTTTTGTAAATAGAACGCGTTCTGTCGGAATGTGTGTCAACCGCTCCGGCCGCGCTGTGTATGGGTTTACTGCAGCGGCCCGTGAATGGCGGGACCTGATAGCACCGACTTTCTTCATTCTGGCTGGTTTCGTAAAGGTGTCAATCAAAGATCTGTAAAGCGTAGCGCGGCTTTTTCCAACCCCTTGGTATTAATAATGTTTTTAGGGTTCCGTACCTCAAAAGGAAAAAACGGAACCCTTATAGGATCACTTTGTTGTCCGTCTGTCCGTCTGTCAAGACCCTTTTTCTCAGGAACGCGTGGAGGTATGAAGCTGAAATTTATATCAATTACTCAGGTCTACTGTCCCTTGAAGCTGTGAAAAAATCAAACTTCTAAGCCAACGCAATCAAAAGATACAGCCGTTTATGCCGCAAATTTTCGACACTTGCAAGGGAATCAAAACCTACAGGGTGCTTCCCGTGAACTCAGAATCTTGAAATTTGGTACGAAGCAACGTCTTATAGCATAGATAAAGGAAAAATTACGAAATCCATAAATTTTTAGTTACATCACATAATATATATTTTTTTAATAATTTTAACCTTACTACCCATTTCCTCATAAACGCGTAGAGGTATTAAATTGAAATTCATACCAAATACTCAGGTCTATAATACCTTTAAGCTGTAACAAAATCAAACTTCTATGTCAACGCAATCAAAAGAAACAGCAATTTAAGCTGCATATTTTGAAACTCGCAAGTACTCGCAAGGGAATCAAAACCTAAAGGGTACTTCCAGTCGACCTAGAATCTTGAAATTTGGCATGAAGCAACGTTTTATAGCACACATAAAGGAAAAATTCCGAAAACCTTAAATTTTTAGTTACATTACAAAATATATATTTTTTAATAAATATAAACTTATTACTTTTTTCCTCATGAACGCGTAGAGCTATCAAGTTGAAATACTTACTTAGTACTTAGTTACTTAAACGATAAAGAGATCTTTGTCTTAAATTTATGCTCCTCCATCTTTCCCCATTGTAATGTTATGAATTTCATTTTGCAATAAGATTACCATAGTTATGACTCGATTGTCGTAATGAAAGAACTTTGTAAACCTTGCAGGTTTGTACGGAACCCTCGGTGCGCGAGTCCGACTCGCACTTGGCCGGTTTTATTTTATACTGTAGTACCAATTATTGTACTGATTGTACCGTACTATAAGTATACTATATATAGGTATATATTGTAAATCATTGCCTTGCATTATTGTTTACGTTCTATGCATGAAACGAGTAACTAGATGCTTATCCCAGCAATTGTGGAAATTGATTTTTCTTTAAGAAAATGTTTCAGTATTTATGTATTTTTTTATGATAGTAGATTAAAAGAGTAAATCGAACATTGTAATTCATTGTGCTATCTATTTTTTGTTGATTTACTTTTTTTCTTTAAATACGGAATCTAGTAGAAGTATTTGTATTGTATTGCATTGAATCTTGATAGACAGGATACGAGTGTTAGCTAACAATATTTACGCCATTTTATTCAGGACGTAATTTTTTTCTTGTCTGACGTGCTGTATTGAACAGTATTTTTACGCGGCCGCAGATAGTTCACTGAACTCGTCATCCACGTTTTGGACAAACTTTTACTAAGACCAAGTAATACTCGCTCCTTTTGCTTTCTCACTGCTTGAGTTTCTAACTCTTGTTAAGTAAACATTATTCGGCAACTCAAAATTTAAGGCAATGCACATTGACGTTTTCTTTTAAACGAAACGTTTGACATGTTATAAAAACTATCGATGACAAACTTTTGAAATAGTCTTAGAAGGATCTGCGCAGGAAAAGATTCCTTTAGAATCATGCTTTACACGTGTCTCGTACCCCGCATTACTTTAACTACAAAAACCATGAATCAGCCTGTATATCGTCTCAAAGTAAATAAAAAAATGTTGCTTGTTTTGAATGCGAACTACCCACTTTTGTTTTTGTTATTAAGTTTTAGTTTTTAAGTAAATAATATGTACATCTGTAGAAAAAATAGTATTTTGATGCGTGACACATTTTTAAACCCTTAATGGGTTTCAGTGTCTTATATTGTAAGTACAATTTGTAAATGTTTAGAATAAATAAAAAAAAAATAAAAATAAAAAAAAAAAACTGAAATAATATGATTGAATCAAAATAATGTACTACCTATCATTATTTTTGTAAATAATGAAGGTTTATGTCTTTTGTACGAGTAACAAACCGATTATTTACACTGTAACGCATCAGCAATTTTTATAGATTCATTAATTACTAAGTACGCAACTTTTTAACCGACTTCAAAAAATCAATTGTATCGTATGTTGAATAATGTCATATCATATTATTTTATAGTGTAACTATGTTACTAAGTCCATACGTTATATCAGAGGAAATTCAGTGGTATCAGAATGCAAAAAAATTGCAAAAGGCTACAAGATTTTTTTGAAGATGGTTTGAGATGTTGATTTATACTATTTAATATCGTAGATACTTAGTTTATTTTTTCACATTTACTCATTTCAAGAACCTACGTACTACGAAACCTGAGCTACTTGTGATCCATAAATTACTCCTCGGCTAATCTAGATAGGTGGATCCGCTCTTCCTGACGCAGCTATCGTATAAGAACTGCAAAAGTCCACATCAAGAACAGTAATTCAGTTCCTTGTTCCAGCACGGGCGATAACGCCATGCTTGGAATACATTCATCTTCATATGTTTTCCTAGTACTCGCACTAACATCCTGAGCTTGGTTCGCTTTTGCACCTGGACTTTTTAGTTCGGAAGTTTTATATGATGGATGTTCAACTTTCAGTTTAGCAGATGAAATTATACATTTTTGGTTTTTAAAATGATTCTTATAATATTTCAAATTTTAAAACTTTTCTGTAAAAAAATTGAGATAAGAACAATCTCAGGGTAAAATTATTATCGTCTTTATATTTAAAAAAAAAATCAGAGGAAAAAATGAGTTTCCTACTATTAAGGTGGGATGGGTCATTACTTTTTAATAGTCTGACTACACACACCTTATTAAAAAAAGTGAAAAGACCAGATACTTATCACATGACCGTCTAATTACTTAGCCCCGAGTTCACCAACAAACTTAACGGTTGGTCAATGCTTAAACGCCTGTTTGAGAAATGGGCGTTTAAACATCATGTCTCAGTCTGGTATACCTATTGGGTCAACTTGTAGTTTCCGTGACGTCATCCTCATGGTTGGGTTACACTGCATTTGTCTTCGTATGTGTCCCTGGTAGCGCGCTTCAGTTTGTTTGCTTCACCACCTACACTTTTCTCAGCAAAAATTATTTAAGCAAGATGGATATATTGCACTGAAAACAATTTTTGGTTATCAGCAACACATACTTTAGGAACTTGTGAGCTTTTGTTAACGTGTTACAAAACGGTTTTGCTATGTGTTATCGAACTTCGTTTATAAAGAGCACAACAGTTCGCAAGTCCCTATAGTACTTATGTCTTAATATAATAGTAACCAAACATTTTTTACAGTGTAAAACTTATATTCTACATAGAATAATTGAATGTCTTAAAGTTATTCATACACGTGTGTGAGCTTCTTGCTTTTTTATAAGAGTTAAAGTTATGTCATTACAAATTATTATTTTTTCTAAACACTTGCTTGCTTATCGGGTGGGTTTCGAGGTTAACCTGCCTCACAAACCCTGGGAATTGTTGAGTCTAAACACTTAAAAGTAGATCAGAAAAATCTTTTAGAATTTTCCCGGTAGAAATTAAGTAATAGGGGCCGCCTATATGCACACGCTAATTTTTTTTTTTTTTTTATACAATATCTATGTTTATTATATTATACTAGTACTTTTTTTTAGATACCTATCATACACAGTTGCAGTAGGTACTTAGGTAGAATTTTTAATAACATTTCTTTTTTACATTTGACTGGTAATAATATTGTTAAACTAATTATTTTTGTCTATCCAAACATTTGATCATGGCAACAAGATAAATTTTAAACAAGCTTTGATTTGACGAGAAAATTTAAATTAAACAAGACTCACCGCAAACAATGCTTCAACTGTTCAAGATCAAGAGCCCTCCATATCAAAAATTCAATTTGTTCAGCTCTCTTGATAATAAAAAATCGTACTACAGAAGCACCGCATCAAAATTGAAACAAAACTAAATTTATACATACCTTTTAAAAATTTCGCGTATAATATCCGCAAAAATTCGTTATAATATGCACCTGTAGTGACTTTAACCGATACTTTCAAAAACTTAGATCAAATATAAGCCTCCCCTAAAGATCTCCACGTGGATCGGTCATACCTGGCCCGCATCCAGCAGCTTACCGCGACCCTCACCAAATCAAGTTGGCCTACTTTATGGATGACCTGCCCACACCTCGCCTTCCGTGCGAATCTTTTTACTTCAACTCAGTCCTACCCGCTTGGAGTAGAGGGGAATGCAAAGGGGGGGGGGAAGGCTCGCGAGGGGTTTATCTTTAACAGCAAACAAACAAACAGACGCGGCAATTAAGCAAGATAAATAAGGGCAATTTGTTCGACGGACGGCGCTTAAGCGTTTTTTTGTAGAGTCAAACTGGGGAAGGACGAGTTTTGGCGGTAACTAATTTGATATTGTGGGCTGAAGTGCTTCTGAAAAAAGCTTTACTTATAACATCAGAAATGCGTCAACATAAGAAATCTATGAATTTGTGAATGGGAGTTATTCAATACTTTGTTATTTTTACCAGCTAATAATAAAAGTTAGGCCTCAAAATTGTTTTTACATAATATTTATTTATTAGTCCGTTTTACTTGAGCACTTACCTTCTTTCTAAAAAAGGAGCCTTTGCTTTTATCTCGTGCCTAATTGAATCACGAAAAGTGATCAGCTATTTCAGCTTGCATTCAAATGAATATACTCGTAATATACCTTCATTAAGTATAACAAACACAGAATGCCCGGCGTTCATATTTTCAAAGTTCAGTAACATAATCTCTCTCGCAGCATACCACAGCATACATATTTGCTTTATTTTAAGCAGGTATTGAAAAATATGAATACTTAGATCCTTATAATATTTCATAACACAAATAATACAACATTCCGAAACGAAATTGAAACTTAAGCAAATGAACTGTTATTGAATAATAATAAGATTCATTGTTGTTTAAACAAACACGAAACAGAGCAATACTCAGTGAGCAAACACAGCCTCCTGAATCAACAACCGAAGTGACATGAACGTGACATGCGTCTTCGCACTAAACAAACATCTGAGACACGGATTGTACAAAACCATACATTAAACCATGATCTGGTTTGGGTATTGGATAATCTGCTGCTGTGTTTTGGTAAGATATTTTTCTGTTTACAATTTTCGTGGCCCCAGTAGCCGAGTGGTAACACTCTCGCTTCACAATAAGAAAGTTTTCAGTTCGAATCCTGTTGGGACACGAACAAATAGATGATTCCGAGCACCAGAAGGCAAGTACAGGCGTGGTCTCGGCTGCTAGCTGCGAATGTAGCTGTTGTATTAACCTTTAGGTTTTTGCGGGAGTTTAACCTCGAATAAAACCCACACGTTAAGATGTTGTTTGGTTTCTCTCTCCTAGTGAGTTTACTTTATTTCAATTTATTACTTTTACGTCGACAAATGTTTGTGTAAAATATGAATAGGGATAAAACCATTTGACATTATTTTTAACTTGAAATACATAAAAAAAAAAGAAATGTGGCATAATTATGTAACATCACATACGGCTATCTGACCTCAAACTAGGCAGAGCCTGTATTATGGGTATCAGACAGCGGATATACATAACAACATCTAGACACGAGGCAAACACAAGTACTCATCACACGAATGTTTGCCCTGTGCTTCGAAGGCAGACGTACTACCTACTAGACGACGACGGGCCGACAAAAGAAAAAAAAGAAGAACGTTTATAATATATCATTGATGCCACAGATAGCTCAAATATATTTTATTTACAGGGGGTGGGCACAAACCTTGAGCACCCTCTAGTCTCAAGTCAGTCGGAGAGAATTAAGTAGCGAAGGGAAAGATAAAATCATCTAAATGAGGTCGTGTAAATAAATAAATACTCCATTTGGCAGGAAGAGAAACTGCCGATTTATTCGACAAGTTGAAGCCTTATCGACGTGTTTTACGGCGAAGTGCTCTCGTTAAAATTCAACAGATATGCTGAACACAGCCTCTCACTGCCTGCGCTCGAGTTTATGGCACTTACATGGTTTTGACGCTGTTCTTAGCTTCAGATAAGACAAATTTAACTTCAGCTTTATGCAGATGAATTTATTGTCTTGTCTTTGTGGGGCGATAATTTGTTTGACTGGTTTTGTTCTCAGCGCATATTTATGTGTGTCTAAAGTATTGATGGCAAGACGATCAACCGTACTCACATTTTTGGTAAATACGGTTAACCGCACTTTTCCAGTGTCAGATAGTCAACTTTACACTCAAACCAGTACAAATGAATTTCCTATTCCTGCTGGTAGTAACACGGGTAAAAACGCAAATTTGTTTTTTGATAGGGAAATTTGGGACGTTACGAGTTGATTACTTACAACAATAATTTCAATGCCAAATAATATGGAGGTGTTCTTGTAGAAAAATCTCTTTTACGAAAAAATGCATACTTACAAAATTAGTTTGGTTACTTTATTTGAATTTTATTTAATATTTTACTAAGCATTATATAAAATTTGACTGTCATATTATTGTTATTTGAGGCCAGATTAGCACGATTTAAAAACTGAAATCCCAGTTTTCTAAATCTGTTAGTGTAAGTGAGAGTATCTTAAGTGTAACGCTCTGTAGATAATACTATTGGTAATTCTATCGCCTGCAGTTTACAAACAAACGTGATAGGTTCGCACTGTTCATGTTCACACTGTGTAATGTATACCAACTACTCGAGTTATTATATGCTAGCAGATGTTAACAACACAGACATGCGCATTAATAGTGACTATTAGAAAACTAACATTATGCTGATATCTGCTGATATATTTTGTCTTGTCAAAATTCAAAATTTATTTATTCGTTATTACAGGCTCTCTCAATCAGAACACTTTAATGACGTCATATAAGAAGCTAAAAAGCTTTGCTCAAACCAAGACCGGCTCTCGTCTCTAACGAATGTACAAGTGTAAACAATCAAAAAGAGATCAAACCATTTAAAAGAGGCGATGCGATATCAGTTTAAATAAAAAAAAATCTACCTCTATGGTTTGAATATAACTGGCAGGTTGTCACTCTAATTACCCTAATTTGATAAAATATCAAATATATTTTATTATTGTTTTATTTGATTCAATAAATATATCCGTTAAAAAATTTTTTAGGGTTCCGTAGCCAAATGGCAAAAAACGGAACCCTTATAGATTCGTCATGTCTGTCTGTCTGTCTGTCTGTCTGTCTGTCTGTCCGTCCGTATGTCACAGCCACTTTATTTCCACTAGCTCAGATTATGAGATAAATAAAAAAAACTTTTAATATTCAACCGAATAGTACTTATAACATCCTTGTATTCAAGACTTTTATTCCCAAGAAATTAGTGGGTTGAAACCTTTTATATAAGGCTTTCGATTACTAAATGTTCTTGAACAAATATCTGCTGGAATAAAGTCTCTACTGTGATCACTTCTTTACAAACTGCTTACATTTTTTTAAATTAATTTTGGTCACAAATTAAGTCACATTCAGACAGAAATATTTGCAGTTATAATACTCTTATAAAAGGCTCCTTCAAACAGGCGGACTGCAGAGGAAAGCAAATAAGCGGCGCAATCAGGAAGGAGCCCCGGGCGAGTCTCACCGGAACAGAGTCTGTTCTGGGATGAGGAACGCTAAATTTAAATGTCCATTTTATTTGAGTGCCTTTTTTCTACTTATTTATTAATTAATTGCGTCGCATAAGTTAATTTTGGCGGAAAAATCACGATGTCACTTGTCGCGGCAACAAATCGCGTGGCTAGCTGTCTAACTGAACCCTTATATGAAATTAACGCGTTCCCTTCATACAAGGGTTCGCGCGGATTTTAAACAAGTTCTTAGTAAGGTAAGCGATAAACTGCGCCGTTAAGTTTTCGCTTTTGTTCCATATCATCCTAATTTCAGCCGAAAGACGACCACTGCCTGCCACATATTATTTCATCGTGTAAATTTGTGCTGAAAAAGCTTCCTTCAAAAATCCCTATAACATTCAGTCTATAGTATTACCACGTAATACATATTATTATTACTTGCAACAAAAATCACAATACATGCCGTGCCACTATATTCCTTGTCTTCTCAGTCTTTGTCGTGTCTGTTCTCATTTTAGGAGCAATATAAAAAAGACTCATATTTTCAAATATGGAACAACAAAAACTGACAAGTACGCGCCTGCGAAGACTCAGTATGCAGCGGTAAAGTCAGACAGACAAGGCTCCCGAAACGCGCCGCCTCGGGCGACCACTCTCGTAGGTCGGACGGACTTTTAACTAAAACGCAAAGGTGAACGTTTAGGGTTCCTTATTAAGTTACCGTCAGTCCTTTTTTTTCGTATCGCCGGCAACGTAAGTTTCTCCGAACTTGCGGGGGACAAAAGACAGAAAGAAAGAAACAAAGAAAGAAAGAAGGAAAGAAAAAGATTTATTTATCACACATTGCAAAACATGAAACATAAATTGGAATAGAATACAGGTCATATACAGGCAAACATACATTTGTCGTGAGTGCTCCAGGTCGAATATTCACGACACTCATTTTCAGCCAGCACCTGAGTAGAGCAGGTTACACCCTAGACTACAATGACTTTAAATACACTTCATGACAAATAAGACAACTAAGTACTATGATGGGACAGAATTGTAGGTATTATCTATACAACTAAATGCCGTCACTTCATTAGCTTTCGGAGGCTATAAACATATTTTATAGACATTCATAAGTCATAATAACCTGTCTAGTTTTCACCACGACCGCAGTTATGGTGACGGTAGATTTGATTACTGAATATTGTGGTGCAATTATTGAACAACATTAGGTAAACATATCTCTCAGTGTTATAGGGTAGCGGAAAGCTCCTCTCATTATAGAGTCCAACTCGCCCTTGATTACCTTTTTACCTACACAGAATGAAGTTCACGGGATGTGCTGCCGTTGTAACTTTTCGACTAAATGTCGTTTGTAAAAGACTCGCCTTGTGAAAAAGGCTCTTTATCTGTAGAGCGATCTCATTTTGAAACTACGAGTGGGTAGTGTAAAGGGATGGTTATTAGGAAGATGTTCAGAGCATTTGTTTCGTCGTTAATAGCATATATAATATATGTGCCCACCGTTGGACTCCACCTGCCCTGAGTCGGAGTAAATCTTCTTAGTCGTGCACTCTTGTCAGAGTGGTCGTGGTTGCGCAGATGAGGTACACGGAGAGATGTTGGTTGGGTCGCAAACTTTCCGGGTGATTGCTTTCTCAGCGATTTGCCTCCACTTCTGCCGGTTAGAGACGTTGCGAGTACATTGGACCATGGTAGACTCCGTTGCCTTCTTTATAAGATCAGTCCACCGAGTAGGTGATCGGCCACGCGCTCTCTTGCCTTCAACCTGACCCTGGACCACGAGTCTTTCGATTGAGTTCTCATTTCTGGAGATGTGACCAAAGAACTTAAGTATTCGGAGCTGCACAATAGACGATAGCCTATCCTTAACTTTCAGTTCCTTGAGGATGGAAATATTTGTGCGAAATGCCGTCCACGGGATCTTTAGGAGGCGTCTCCAGCACCACATCTCTAATGCGTCGATTTTGCGGCGATCCTGTAGCCTCAGTGACCAAGTTTCGGCGCCATATAGAAAGATTGGGAAGACAAGGCATCTCATCAATCTGACTTTCGTCTTCTTGGTAATCCTCCCGTCTCCCCAAACCCTTCCGAGCCTTTCTACTGCCGACCTAGTGATGGCGCATCGTCGCCTGATCTCATCACCACATCCCCCATTACTGGAGATAGTAGAGCCGAGGTAAATATAGTTCTGTACAACTTCGCAGTTAGCTATGTTCTGCACGCTAGTTCTAGTTTGTTCAGCTCGGTCCACTATCATCATCTTTGTCTTGTCTCGGTTGATGGCAAGTCCGAAATTGAGGCTCGTAGTTTCTAGACGAGTAAGAAGTTCTTCCATGTCTTCCTTAGTTGTTGCGAGAAGGGTTGTATCATCAGCGTATCTCAAGTTATTTATCACGCGTCCCCCAATCGATATACCTTTATCCCATTCCTCCAAGACAATGCGCATGATGTATTCTGTGTAGATATTAAACAGTAGCGGTGATAAGATGCATCCCTGTCTTACACCGGCCTCGGTCTTAAAGTTTCCAGAAAGGGTATCATCCACTCGTACAGCTGCAGTGCCATCCTCATATAGTCTCCTCACAAGGGCTATCAGATGAGGCGGTACACCCATTTCCGCAAGTATCGTCCAGAGGTGTGTCCATATGACTGTGTCAAATGCTTTGCGAAAGTCCACAAAGCAGATGTAGAGGGTTGAATTGAATTCTCTGGCCTTTTCAATAATCTGACGCAATATAAGTATTTGCTCACGTGTACCTCTTCCCTTAACGAAACCGGCTTGCTCGGGAGCAATTTGTCTTGACAGATAGGCCAACAGTCTTGTATTAATTATATGGAGCATCACTTTACTACCATGCGATATTAAGGATATGAGTCGATAATTGTTGCATTTTTTTGTGGATCCTTTCTTGTGTAGCGGAATAAAGATGGAATGCGACCAGTCATCGGGCCATATGCCAGACTCCCATATTCGACTGCAGATAGTGAGCATGATGTCAACTCCAGATTCTCCCATCGCCTTGAAAACTTCGATTGGAATCTCATCACATCCCACAGCTTTATTGCATTTTAGGTGTTTAATTGCCGCTCGCACCTCATCCCGCATAATATCGGGCTCGCTGTCCTGTATTTGGTGAGTAGAACACGGTGCTGACCCCGGCGCAGAACTACTGGCGAACAGTGTCTTACAATATTCCTTCCACACATTCAGGATATCCCCTATTTCCGTGACCGTCTTCCCAGATGAGTCCTCAATAGCCCACGTCTTGGGTTTAAATTGGCGTGTTAAGTATCGCACCTTATCGTGGAGGTCTTTGGTCTGGTATTTATCAGAATGCTGCTCCAGTTCATCACAGATTTTTCCCAGGTGATCATTGCGGTCACGACGGCAAGCAGCTTGTATAATAGCTGACTTAGCATTTAGCTCAGTTATGCAAGCGCCATTGGCTTTAAGTCTTCGACGCTCAGCAATTAAGCGCCAGGTGTCTTCAGTCATCCAGTGCTGAGTAAATAGGTTTATTTTTATTCAGTTAGTCGGCTAATTTTTTTAACTTTAAGTTATTCTTAGAATAGCACGTCGTCGAAGAGTATCCTAATTGATACAACCGCCTACAAGATTAGAATCCCGCCTGGGGTCCTATTTCATAAACTTGACAGATGTAAGTTACAATGACAATTGACAGGTTTATTGCTAGGATCTGATTTGTCATCTATATCAAGCTCTTTTTGATGCCGCAATCCATACCAAATTATCATTGTAATTTACAAATGACGTTTATGAAATGGCACCCTGGTCAAAGTCTGCCAATTACGAGAACTGTAAAATAATTCAAAACATACATTCCGCTTTTGAAATCTCATCGAACTGTTCCTCGGTCTCCCTGAGCTGAACTGGCAAACGTGGTCACACTACGCCTGTGACGTCACAAAGCCGCTTCCCGCGGGAATCCCCCGAGATTGCTCTCGTGCGCCTCACATCCAATAACAAGGTTGCGGTTACTTTGACATTTTTGAGCACGATAAAGCAACGATGTACAGAAGTCGGCACATGCGGTTGGACATTTGCACTACGAAATTCACCCCAACCGCTACGAATTACGGGCGCTCTCAAGGTTAATATGTCCAGCCGCACGTGCTGGCTACTGTACATAAATAAAGATTCGCTCTTTTCGGGAGTAAGGATGTGTTTCGAAGTGTACCTGGAAAAAATAAATCGATTCTAATTAGTCCGTCAGTAAGATTATCAAAAAAAATTGAACACTTTTATTTTTTTTCAATTTGACGAGAATATATCGCCTCAAAATGTAGGAGAAGAGTACTATGACGACACTTTTTCCGTACGATTTGTATGGCGGCGTGTCGTCACTGGAAATTACAAAGTGCTCTAGTAGTAGTAGTGTCTATCGTCGAGACAAATTTTGAAGTTAATTAAAATCTAATTTCTCTAACTACCTAAAGCCTATTCACAAAACACCGTCATTAGTGTGGGCACGAGCCCATCTAGGACCGAGCGTCGATCATTTCCATAATGTCTCATTTGGGCTCTAAATGGATATCCAGCTGTCTGAATCTTAGGAGATTAACCTGGCATAATGGATAATGGACCTTTTTTAGTGTTTTGAACGGTGTTAATATGTATCTGTATTTTTAGTTATTTTAAACTATAAATTATTAACTTAAATAGATTATTTCTTTAAATTTGATCGAAGTAATTTTGATTCGAACGTGACTGTCAACACAAACCTAATCTTATCTCAGTTTTTATCTATACTAATAATAATAATATAATATTATAAAGAGGAAAGGTTTGATTGTTTGTTTGTTTGTTTGCATCGAATAGGCTCCGAAACTACTGATCCGATTTCAAAAATTCTTTCACCATTAGAAAGCTACGTTCACCCTGAGTAACATAGGCTATATTTTATTTTCAAAAACATTAGGGATCCTTACTAAAACTTCAATAATGTAACCCAAGGTGTAAAAAAATTCCTAAAATACTCCTTATAACTGAATAGGCTCCGAAACTACTCAAACTATTTTGATGAAACTTAGTACGAAGATAGAATAGACCTTGGGGACGGATATAGGCTACTTTTTACTGCGGGAAAATACCTCATTCCCACGGGAAAGACTGTAAGTGCGGGCGGAGCCGTGGGGCTGAAACTTGATATCTATCTATACCAATCTGAGCTTGGGGTATGATAGAATAGACCTTGGAAATTAACATAGGCTACCTTTTACCGCGGGAAAACTCCTCATTCCCAAGGGAAAAATGGCAGCGCAGGTGGAAAGTTTTGATGAAATTTTTACAGAGATAGAATAGACCCTGGGGATGTATATAGGATACCCTATACCACGGGAAAATACTACAATCCCGCGGGAAAATACCTTATTTTCAAGGGAAAATGGTAAGTCGGGCGGAACTTTTTGATGAAACTTGGTACAGATATAGAATAGATCTTGAGGATGGATAAAGGCTACCTTACATCGCGGTAATATACCTCATTCCCACGGGAAAAATAGTAGTGCGGCCAGAAAATTACGATGAAACTTGGTACAGGGATTTATAAGATTCTGGGGACTGATAAAGGCTACCTTTTACCGCGGGAAAATACTTTATTCCCACGGGAAAAGTGGTAGGGTGGGCCAGAAGTTTTGATGAAACTTGAAACAGAGATAGAATAGACCTTGGGAAAGGTAACAGACTACCTGTCACCGCAGGATAATAGCTCATTCCTACGGGAAAATGGTAGTTCGAAAGGGATGCTTTGGTGAAACTTGATACAGAAATAGAATCGATTTTGGGGATGGATATAGGCTACTTTAACCAAAAAAAAATATGTTATACTGTTGGCGCGGGTAGAGCCGCAGGGCGAAAAGTTGTGATAAAAATATAGGTAGGTACAGAGATAGAATAAATCTTGCAGAAGGACATAGGCTACCTTTTACCGCGGGAAAATACCTCATTGAAGGTTAGAAGCAGAGAGTGACATAGTCTACTTTTTCAAGCTGGGAAACATCTTATTCCTACGGGAAAAGACGAAAACCAATGCGAGCGAAGCCGCGGGCGGGCAGCTAGTTTAACTTCATATTTAGAAACTTTTAAAAATAAAAAGAAGTTTTAGTTGTTTAAATCTTCGTAGCTAAACTGAAATTGAGTTTAATATTTAAGTTTAGTAAAAATATGATTTTAAATAGGTATTTACTACTTTTCCAGGTGAAGGTATGATATACAAAGACGGTCATCTTCCTATTGGCACCCACGAAGCCTCAGTTACCTTCAAGTTACTGAACAAACTTGGAGACATTTAAAATCTCTACTACTTAGTACAGATTATAATTATGCATCAAATCAATAAAATGGGTGATGTACGAAACAAATTTTATTTAATTGAATACTTTAAAAACAAAACAAAGGCATTAACAGATAAGCAATAAAATAAAACAGCCATTAAGGCTCTGACGATGATCTTATAAACTGGAGGACGATTCGATTACCTCTGTTACTCCATTTGTTTGCGAGGTTTAATGGAAATCTGGGATTTCATTTATTATTACAGTCATTAACGTTTTAACCATAAATATTAAACAGATTTACTTACTTTGCTACTTCGTGGTATAAAAATATTTATTTATTTCACTTGATTTCACAATGCAAGACGAGCCTTATTCCATTAGGCAAATGTTCTCATAATTAAAAGAATTAACTCTCTAACTATATTATTATAGCGTATAAGAGTTTTTTTTTTTTAATTGACCTATGCTTGAGTCGAAAAGGTACGACGGATCAAGCTTCACCGGACTTGAACGTTTAAGAGACAACTTAGTAATTACTGAAAGAACATGCTCAATCTTATAAGTTCTGAGCAACTCTCCTGAAGAAACTCTTTTTATGAAACGAAAATTAAATTAAAAAATCCCATAGAAATTACTCATTTTGATCGTTCGTATGGAGAAGTTTTGCTTTCTGAGAATCAGAATGAGATCAGATCAGAATGAGTTTGTCTCTCACTTCCTGCCTGTGTTCCGGGAAAACATTCTTTAGGAAAATTAATTAGATATTACGAGTAGATTGTCCTTCACAAGCCGTCACTTACAACCGATAAAACAGACCTGAGGAGACTATGATTAAAATTAAATGGTGTTTGTTTGCATCACTAACAACACTGCTGCTATTGAGTTTCTTCTTTAGTCCGAGTACACAAAGAAATGAAAATATGTAAATTAGACTACATTTCTATTTAAAAAAATGTCTGAAGTAAGTCTTTCTATTCCGTCTATCGTGCATTCAGATATCGTACGCAAGAACCAACTATGACAACTTTTGTCGTGACAACTTCAACTTCGAAAGCTAAACCAATACTGAATTCTCATTTCCATAGCGACGTCAACATGATCGTGTTTGATTTTTGTTTTAATTAAATGAAATATCATTTAATTTTCTTTAACTTTAATAAAATGGACTTTAGTAAAAGTCCCTTGGAAGAGCGTCGGTGGCGGTGGCTAAGTGGCTAGAGCCGTTGTCTTCCATTCGGCACGCACCAATGTGTTTTCGACTTTAGAATTCATAATATGTACGTTTATTTGACGCTCTAACGGTAAAGGAAAAAAACGTGATGAGACCTGCACACACTAAAACTAAACAAACAAACAAAGTACCTACTTTAATAGTTATTTTATTACACAAAACAGCAACAAGTACAGCACACCTGCGAAGTAATTCAAAGGTTGTGTGTAAAGTTGACCAACCCGCACTGGGCCAGCGTGGTCGACTAAGGCCTGTTCACCCTGATTTCAGGGTAGGCTCGGCCCTTCGGACATATATGAGTTGTTGATAATGATGAAGTTTCGAAGTTGAATCTCATACTAGGCGCCCAGAAGAATAAGGAGAATCTTCCTATCCAAATTATCAAATAGAATGAATATAGGACAATACTATCTTCAGAATAACATTTAATAAAATATTGTTGAAGGGTTATTAACTAATCTTGATTAGATAGTCAAGTACGTACTCAGAGGGAATAAAAATCAAAATCCTTCAATCTTCATAGATTAAAAGCTTTTATTGAAGTCTGAAGTTAAAAAGCTTTGCTCAAGCCAAGCCTGGCTCTCGTTTCAGGTCAATGACCGTTAAATGATGGATGGTTTTTTTTTGCGAAAATGAATTTGTTTTTCAAACAATTTATGAATAAGAAGAAAGTCTAGTAGTATATATATATGCTAATCTTAATATAGCTAGCTAAAATACAACTTAATGCATCTTCATTTTTCAAAGAATTTATATTGAAAGTACTCAAGTTTCGTTTTTCAAACTTGTGCGATCAAACGAAAATAGATTGGCTTCGGATTCTAAGGAAACTTATGAGAAATCGTGTAAGAATTCTCGAAATGAAAGTTAAGAGCACCCGGGATATTGCTCTAAAACTGAGAAATGTAAGAACAACACTACTCAACAGAGGAACTTTAGCTGGAATAATAAAAATGTAAAAACTTTGATGTACCCTTTATAAGAATCAGCTGAATCATACACCTTTTACGGTATTTGTTATCTTGATACTTTCACGGTATTTGTTAATTGACCTTACCGATATTTTGACCGGGTTGTACCAATCATGTCACGCCACAACTGGTGAAGCGGCTGGCAGGATCACAGATTTTTATTTTAATATCCAAAATAATAAGAAAAGCTTAGTTTTTTATAACTCATTTTAAGTGAAATTGTTTTAGAAAGTAAAAGACACATTGCTAAGATAATTATCCTATTGCTGCTTATACGTCCTCCAATTAAAGGTAAATAAAGCTACTATTACTAGAGCCTACATACAGGTATAAAGGTACAATCAGGCAAAAGGCTGCAGTATTCACCAGTTATAATCACTGCGATCTTTAGGCGTAGACCTCACAGGAATGCGAGTCAGTATTGTTATCTTGTTGTTGTTGTAGTTGTCTTGTTGTCTAAAAAGTAAAGCCTTTTCTACTGTGAATTTCTCACAGTAAAAGGGATTAATGGCAACTGATATTCTTTAAGCTGTTAAAATTAGTTTTCCTCGTTTTGTTTAGACAATAACATCGACAAAATGTCCAGCGTTTAGTCTCATTCGCTCGTTTTTCAATACTTGAAACATAATTCAGTGTGAACAAACAGAAAGAGGGAGAGCCTCGCAGAACAAACGGTAAATATAAGTCTCCCGAACGCGAGTATTTATTGAAAAAGTTGCACATACTACTATTTGGTGTGTTCGGTCAGAGGTCGGTGGTAAAAAGGAACGTTCGATTCTTGATACTGTTAATTCAAAATGATCTTGTAAATGTTTTTATGACTGATTTATAGAAAAACGAGTAGTATTTAAACCGACAGAACGGAACAGAAATAAAGATTCCTGAATGTTCCAAATCAACGCAGATTATGATGATGATGATGATTGATATTTGTTGTTTGGGCTCACTGTGAGTTTACTAAAATTCTGGTCTTCTTTTAAGGGGAAAGACCGTGCCTTTATGTATGTATGTATGCACATTTGGTTTGAAAATATTATTCTAAAAACAAACAAGGTGAATAACTTGGCGCTAGTTAAGTAGCTGTTAAGTAAGTAGGTACTTTTAATAAAGACCTGTAATTTGCTTCCTGTGTTTTAAGTTACCTGTTATTTCAGATGTAATAGCTGTTGGTTTTCCAAATAAAATAAAATAAATAAAATATACGTTTATGTTCACAATAAAAGCGCATTTCAATCGTGTAATAACAATATCAACTTTTCATTTTTATTAAAAAAAAATTTCTTAGTCTGTAAAATAATAACCAAAAAGCGTAAAGCTACCAAAGTGGGATTCCTCACTCTGCGCCGAATGTGTGGCAGCCGGCAGATATTAAAACTGATTGTTCCCCCGTTCTCTACTCCATTCGCCTCCTCCCATTGCTACGTATTCGGCAGAAGAGTTCTCGATTGTTATGACACCCTGGTAACTTTCCGAGGATTTTTGTTATTACAAACGAGTGTGGACTTCAGTTGAGTGCTAAATGATTCGCGTTTTTATTGTGATTGCTCTGTATTTGTCTACTTGGACTAAATAAATCATGTGGACATATTACACATAATAAAATGTCCACATTTTATTAATTTGCCGATCTCAATTCACTGCTGGGCGAAAGCTTTTCATAATTAAAAATATGCCATTTTGTCGCTAGACATCATCATTATTCACATTTAAGTCTGTAGACGTCCACTGCTGGAGAAAAGGCATCCCCCAAATATTTACACAACGACACAATTAATAAATAGTTACTAACCAGATCTGCTGCGCTGATCCAGTAGCTTCCCGCGAGCCTCACCGGTTGTCGGGCATACTAATAAACATTTTTTAAGTAAACTGTTGACGACGACGCTATTCGTGTGGCTGGTTTTTGGGCCGAGACTGTCTGAGTTTGCTGTCGACTCGACAAGAAGAAGTAAACTATTCAAAACGTTTTTTTTTAAGAGGCCTGAAATTATTTGCTTATTTTTCAGATGGTTGAAGCTTAAATGCTTTAGTGTTTTCTAGGATAAATATCAGACCAATACCCAAAGCCAAACCTAAGGTTAAGAGTAAAATAAAATAACTTTAAATTTGAATGAAAATAAATTTTTATCTAAACTTATAAGAATATTTTACATAAACTGCTTATAGTGCTTATTATTAAACACATTGCAATATTTGCAATGTTAACAAAGCTCATTGCCGTGACCTACAAACCTCGCATGACTTTTCTTCATACAAATTTATGCAGGGGCGGCGGCAGGTTCACTCACCAAGCAAATTGGCTGGAACTGGGCAAACAGGGCCGGACTGGATCTATTTACATTACAAACACGCTGCGCTGGCCGGCTGAAAATATAAAGCAGCATGGCGAGCTCTGACATAACGGCGACATTGGTACCTACCTGTCCATTGGTTTGTTTACCCTACTTCTGAAGTTACGAATTCAAGTAACCGATGAGTCTGTTAATTGACCGATGCCAATTTTGATTAGCATTTATTCCCCGTTCTATCTCGCCTTAGTAAACAAAATTATTATTTTTTTTCCAAATATTTTGTAATGAATTATAGAGTAAAATTATTTTCAGAACACTCGCTTTTCCAATTCTTTCCGTGGTCAAAGCTTAAAAGTACACTGTTTTATACGTTTTAGTTTAGTCTACTATGTATACAAATTTTTGGATGAATCAGCAAATTCTTTTCCGCTATTACAGTGTTAGTCTTTTAGTAAAAGTTGTTCATATTCAAGAATAAAATACACACGAATGTTTGTTTGAGGCTTTCGCGCTTAGTACACATTATTTTGTATATTTACGGGTCTCTATGCGATAATTTTAAATAGGTATGTTTTACGATATCTTATTTTTACCCGACGTAACATAGCGATACACACCCCTAAGTATAGTCAACCTATTAAACATCCATTAAAGTAACCATGTTCAGCGAAAACTTGGAACTGTACGCTGAAATAACTGGTATAAGTTTCGCCAGTAGAGTATTCCAGCCCCTGTATTAGCATAGCTGGAGGTGTCTCGGTCGGCAGGCGATACCGGGATGCACTGCGTCCTGTAATTGTGTCCCGGAGCCATTGTTCCCGGATGCCGGGCTTGTGTAGCTCCTATCAGCGATTTTACGTGTATTGGAAACGCAATGAAGCCTGAACGCTGTTTGAAAGAGATGTGAATGTAATAGTGTTATGGAAACGGCTTGAGAAGCGGCTATGATCGGGTTATGCGGGTGCACTAGGTTTGTTTAAAACAGTTTTACAGTTACTGACATAATGCTTCTTATTATTACTATTAAACCTACAATACAGGATACCTATTGATTTAGACTTGGCAGATAATATTACGCTGCAGCTGGACTAGTTAAATTCAAAAATAGAAGTTTTTCGCAAATGTTTTCAGACTTCTGTGTCACAATGTTTTACTGTATTTTATTTATGATACGTCAATGGAAACCAGGCTCTAATAAAATTTATCTGTTCACCCACAAAGTACTCAATCTTTCAGAAACCCTATGTGACTATCAGTCTCAAAGCCGAGTAGTTCGGCCGTCCCTAAACTACTCCCTAATTAGTTCTATTGCCCGCAATTTCTCTGCGTCCTTGCGGGAAACGTTACCACTTCCCCGCCTTACGTCTCCAAACAATCGAGGGCTTAATAAATTCATGCCTCTTTTGACACCGCCTCGCCTTTTACTCGCGCGTTCTCTCCCGTAATACCCTCTACCATGAAGACTTCCCCTTACGAAAAATTTCACTTCTAGTAAAATGCATTGAAGATTCTGTAAACAACTTTGAGGAAACATAGGGATTGGAAGCATCAATGGATATCAGACTATGCGATGTGTTAACTGTAGTAACCAAGTTGGAACAGATGTATTAAGGTGGGTGCAGCGATAATGGTATACGTGTGTGCTTAGCGCTTTAATCAAGGGTTGGCGCGATACCTAATTAGAAGAGGTGATGTAGTTGTTGAAGTTTAGGGCTCATTACTGAGGGTGGGAGAATGGGCGTCCTTATAGCAAAGTCTTGGGAACTTTCTGGTTGGTTTCGTTTATTGCTTTGAGACCTTTTTATAAGGTGTGTTTGTTTAATGCTTTATTTTGATGGCAGGTAATTAACAGAAGTTTTGAAGGAGGCTGAGTAGCGTTTTATTAGTTTTATTTAAATTTGGCATTATATGCGTTATCAGAATAATATTCTGGCATATTATGTTTGCTGTCTTTACTATTTGGAGTCGGCTCTCCTGACGAGAAGAGCCGACAAGTATGGCGAAGGATGACGATCCTTCGCCGTCCTTCGCCATACTTGTCGGTTCTGAGTCGTTAACTTATCTAGTTGGGCTTTCTTTAGGTCATTGTTGATTGCAGACATCCAAACTTGAGGGGGCCTGCTGCATTTCCTCGGTCTGGTGTTCATGTCCATGACTTGCCTAGTCACGTGGTCTTCAGGTCGCCTCAATACGTGCCCAAACCACCTGACATTTGATGTCTTTAAGTTGATATAAACATTTTAAAACCTATCAACAATAATAAAGAATCGATATATTCATGGTCTCAAACGTTTAAGCTAAATGATAAAAAGTACATAATATTTTAAAAGTAATAAATGGAACTGATAAATCAAGCAACGTAGAAATCACACTAATATTATAAAGGCGAAAGTTTGTGAATGTGTGTGAGTGTGTGTGTATGTTTGTTACTTCTTTGCGTAGCGATTTTAATATTTATATATTGTCAGCCTCGTAGCCTAGTTGCTAGTATGTCTGCCTAAGAAGCACAAGGTTGCGGGTTCGAATCCCGCCCAGGGCAAACATTCGTGTGATGAGCACTTGTGTTTGCCATGTGTCGGGATGTTGTATATTTATATATGTATGTATATCAGCTGTCTGACACCCATAGTACAGGCTCTGACTAGTTTGGGGTCAGATGGGCGTGTGTAAGATGTCCCACATATTTATTTATTTCTATAATAAAATTTGGTATGGAGTTAGCTGACACCCTGAATTAACACATAGGCCATGTTTACCGCTGGAAAATACCTCATTCCCACGGGAAAACTTGTTGATGCTGGCGGAGCCGCAGGCCGAACAGCTAGTGATCTATAAATTTTAATTGTGCCTCCATAGAGAGTTGAATTCATTTAAATATAGATTTCACGTACGTTGAAATCTGCTTACTTTAAAATATCCCAATCAGATTAAGCAAACTGATCTCAAGACCCCGTTAGTTAAGCTCATATTTACTTCGCTCATATCTAGATCCAGTATAAGTTGTGCCATAGTGATTACAGGTATGATTAATGCACGGGGTTTGATCCGACGTTTGTTTGTTTAGGATTAATAGAGCAGAGAAGATTAGTTTTGTGTTTGACTAATTTACAATCATACATTTTTAATAAGAAATGATTACTGGTATCACTGATTACGAGAGGGGCTTGAAAAATACTGAAAAGAGATTCTTGATTAATGGTTTTGAGCACGTTTTGAGCAATTTCCCAAAGAAACTTTTCTCGCAAATGAATGTTACAAAAACTACTATGAAAAACACGCTGTATATGTCACCGTAAGATTATCAATACCGTTAGATTACAATCTATCTCGCGAGATCGTAAACTATCGAAAAATTGTGAACCAAACATACTGATTACGATTTAACGGATTATTTTTCGATAGATTGTAATCTATCGAAATTAAACCGTCAAATTGTGAAATGGCATAGGATGGAACGCATCTCGCGCGCTGATTGGTTGATCGTCATATACTCTGCGCCGCCATATTTGTTTGTTTTTTCGTTTATTATTTAATGTAAACAATCTGTGTTTAAGTGAATTTCAATTGATTTCGTGTTGAAAATAACTATAAATTATAAAGATAATAAGTTCTATGAAATTATTGTGGAAGTAAAATGAATCCATGATTAATCGAAGAATAGTAGTTTGAATGATAAATGAGTTAGTGTTAGTGTCCAAAAATATACCATAATACGATGTAAAAATTACTGATTATCTACTTAATAATAGATAAATACTTGATGTCACAATTCTTGAAGTGCATTAATTTTAATCAACTGACGCCTGTGTTTTATTCCCAACTGTATGGACATAGAACGGCTTGCTGTAATACCGACCAATCAGGAACAGCCTTTGGACAGTTGACAATTTAACGCGTGACAGATTGTGATTTAACAGTTTCACTTCGATAGATTACAATCTACCGAAAATTAATGCGTTGAATTGTCATCAGTACGTTTAGTTCACAATCTTTCGACAGTTTACAATCACGCGAGTTAAATTGTAATCTAACGGTATTTACAATTTTACGGTGACATATACATTTACTAGATTTTCGCCCTGCGGCTCCGCCCGTTAACAGTTTTTCCCGTGGGATTTAGGAGCTTTCCCGCAGTAAAACGTAGCTTATGTGTTAATCCAGGGTGTCAGCTAACTCCATACTAAAATTTTATTAAAATGGCTCCAGCCGTTTAGACGTGAAAAAGTAACAAACATACACTCACACACAATCTTTCAAATCTTTTCAAACTGATAACGCTTGTATAAGATCTAGATATTTTTTATTTTAAGAAACGTTTGATATCTTGCATAACTTTGTATTTAATAGCAACTTATTTGAACTACTTAATAGGCAGATTTGACGTGTAAACAAACATACAATACAATACAAACAATTCAATATACCTATACAATTTTAAGTAAGTATCAGAGCTTTTTTGATTCTCTTCATATTGGAGCACTTCTCAGTGTCAAATTCAATACAAGCAAAATAATTTCGGAATCCCAAGAACAAAATCTTATTAAACTTGACCCTCGGCCCTTTTTGATATGGAAACAAACAATGTGATCGTGTTTCAATTTCGATCCTATTTGTTCAGGACATGTAGATGCTTGGATATGTGCACTGAGCGTGTTAGGCCATATTGGACCTTCAAGGAAAATGATACGATTGAAGGATTTAAATTGAAACAGGAAATCTAATAGCTTTAGATAATAGAAGATTACTGAGTAAAAGAAATACAACATCCTTGCTGCCAAATAGTAATTTATTTTTTCTACTTGAGTTGTTATAGCAATTTACGATTCAAATTAGAAATCAGTTTTGTTCTGTTTTTAGAATGTTTGTACAGCAGCTAATTTTATTCCAGAAGGAAAAATGTAAAAGGATTTTTACTTTGTACTATTATTTAGCAATAGCACAGAATACATAAAAGTTAAGACTATTTTTTTCCTAAATTAAAAGACTCGCGTTGGTAAAATAAACTAATTTAATACAAGACCAGTCCATTCCTAAGACCAGTTTAAAAAAGCTTTATAATTGCATCTTTTATACTAATATTAAATTATGGGCTTATCACATGACGGTGAAAAAATCCCCGATAGATAAACTAAACCCCACCGTCTCAACTCAACCGGAATTAAAACGAGCAATGCAGGTCTTACAATCAGTAGGTATTAGTGTTGAAAGTTCCTATCTAAAAATACTAACACTGTAAGTCTTTGAATAGGTACAAGATTATAGTGAATCCGGATCCCGAGCTTTTGGAAGTGTTCCTCCAACAAACGAACGCTCTGTGTAACTTGAATCCTACTTCACAGATTTAACTAGAACACTTTGATTCCGCTCTATCTCAAGCCGCGATTCTCAGTCTATTTTTATTCGGTAAAGACTGATTCTAGTTAATCTTGCAAAGGTATTTGTTTGTTTTGAAAAGAATTCCCATTCCCAGATTGCCTCTTAAATAAGATTAAAGCTATCTTAGCAATAAAACTACTAAATTTACACTTTTATGTGAACTTTTCTAAGCGCACGGTAGTTGAAATTTAGAATGTGGTGGCGAGTCTTGGGAATGACAAATGTTTACCAGTGGATCAGGCTGTTCATGAAGATGATTATGATCGGTTTTAAAGTGCATCTAAATTTGACTTTTTAACAGGTATGTTTTTGGTGGGATGCAATGTTCCTGAAATTTATTGGATTTATTATTTTTTACAATCTAAAGAAGCCTATTTCAGATGCAAAAGATATTTATTCTAAATTAAAGACTCATTTGAAATCATCAAACTAAAACTATAGCAAATTTTTACTGTAACAAAAATTTAACTGTATAGTATACCTCAAATATATTCAGCCTACCAAACCTTTCCGCTAGCTCCAATTCCACAATTTCCGATGTTCATTTCAGCGAAACCTCAGTGTTCAAACAAAACTGTGTGTTTGGTAAACAAACATAAAATATTACTATATAAAGTCCTCGGATCCACTGACATCCATCACAATGGACATATTTTCTAAATAACCCAACTTTCTCTGGAGAACTTTTGAATTATGATAACATTTATGAAAAACCTGTTGTAAATCCTGCATTGACTTTAAGTTTTATGCAATGGTTTTATTTATCAAAATGACGACTTCAGTTCTCGTATTTAGATTGATGATCTGATCTACGTGGAAAATAAACAGTCAAATTAAAATTGACACTATCAAATTATTTTTGTCACTAGATGCTTCCACATACTTAATTATTACGTGTAATTTTAAAAAGAGTATGATTGCACATTTGATTCCTTTGTTCGTCTGATAAAATCTGTGGCCTGAATCCAAAAAACGTCTTCTACTTCATTTTATTATATTGCAGAAAAAGTCTCTACATTAATTTTACGTGCATACCTTTAGTTTCTTTAAAAATAATTGCATGTGCAATTACTACTTTATTTTTCACATTTTACAAGATGCAATTGTTCAAAATATTAAGTACCTACTGCCTTGCGGCGTAACTCGCATTATTAATTTATTTGGAATTATATTGGAAACAAAGTGTTTTCTTGCAAGGCAGACTTTATACAAACCTTGTCCCAACAATAACAAACACAACAAAATTATCCGATTTGGTGAAGTCGTCCTGAAGTAATTTGTAACATCTATTATGGCGATTCAATTTCACCCGACTCAGTCGTAACAAAAAAGAAAGGTTATTATTAGTTAGATTTAGTTTCCTTTAATTAGATACATTAGAAGGATTTTTTTTTTCTGATTTCAGATTTTTAAGTACATTATAGGTGATTATGGTACATTATTACCTATTATTACATAGTTAATTATTTTTTATATAGGTAGCTAAATTGTTAATTGCTTGCTCATTGGGTCTTGCTGCACTGCAAGAAATGTGTGGCGGCGTCCCACATACTACGTCATTAGAAGAGCGACCAATTAGAAGCCGAGGCCTGAAACGCGCTTTCAGAGTTTTCACAAGACATTGAACAAATACAATTTCCAACAGTAGGTACAGTTGGACCGCGGTCCCCGGGCTCACCACCATGCCCGGCAGAAGATCTTCCTTTTGCCTCCACAAATTATAAGACCTACCGTAAAACAGCAAATGGCAATAAAAAATGATATAGGTATTATGGTATGATTGATGGATTGTGAAAGATTTAGTCTAGAATACTATCGACATGAGAGGTCTATGATCGTATCGCTGGCCGCAGCCTGGATGGAAATGCAAACAGTGAGGTTGTGACGTCAGATTAAAACAGCATCATTCATATTCAGTGCAGCACCGAGTGTGGTTCCCGAAACGCAGACATAATTTTTCATCCCATCTACTTAATTGTACCATGAAATTTTATAGATCTAATCGGTCGATTGGTATTTTTTACCCACGACGGAACGGAGCAGGTATATGCGTTTAGGGTGAGAGATGTTTGTTTGTGTGTTTGCGTGTGCGTTTGTGCAAAGTAATGTCCCCACGTATTTTTACGTCTATTATAATATTTCGTAACATAATAATTGGGTAATTTTGGTTTTGAGTTATTTTATTATTTTTCGATTCGATTTTTACCGTCGTGGGTATTTTTCAAAATTTTTAATTTTGCTTAATTTTATTATCGGCTTACTTATACTTAAAAATGCGACAGTATGAATGTTTTTAGTTTATTTGTTTATTTATTACTCTTCTCAATAGAAGCCCTATATACTACATTATTCGAAGGAGGTAACGCCACAAGAACAAAATCACGTCTTCTTTAGGAATGGGATTTCGGTTTTACAGCTATAGGTCCAATTTTAGGACCTAAATTAAGAAACAAACATGTGGAAGTGTGGACTTATGCATTTATTTGTAATATTAGTAAGAAGTGCAATAGTGTTGGATGGAATTAGTGTGATTCATATCGCCGTATTTGTTGTACTCTGTGGCGTGTGTAATGCAGTTCCCCAAAGTGCAGTAAGTAGTTTACACTCGAGCTTACAGTGCAGGTTTAAATGCATCTGACTCCTGCATTCCCAGCAGCAAACTGCAGGTGTCATGCAATTCGGTGCAGTCGCTTACACCAAACGTGTAACAGTACAGGTTAATTCAAATTGCAGATAGTGTAAATACTTTTGGTGCTGTGTGGTTCCTGGTACAGTCAAGAGCATGCTAAGCTGAACTCTTTGCTTTTTGCACCGCGTTTATGTCGGGTGAATAAAGGAGAAAATCGCGGTAAGCGTGTTCATCTTACCTTGCACTTGACCATAATTTTCTTGTTTAGAACGAAAAGGGATATAATAAAATGGTCTACTATTGTATTTATCATACTTCGGCCAAAAAATTCAGGTTTTAAAAACATCTAACATAATAGAGAATGTTCACTAATTTTGAATGTTAGCTTTATAAATTCTCCGTTCAAAATAAAAAATACTAGTGAAAGAATTATTTCGATACGTCAATTAGTTTCCAAGATAGAGAAGTTTAAAGTGAGCGCGAGACGAAATTCCGCGTTCAAGCGCGTGACGTCATAATGCAACGCTCGCTCAGTCCGTTCCCGCTCTTCCGTACGGCTGCCTTGCGTTATTAGGTATTTTGTACTTGGATTTCTGAATTAAAAAAAAAATAACAATCCAAATACCATAAAATCATGTGTTGTGCCAAAATGTACAAATACGGCTATCAATGCGCCGGAAAAGTTATTTTTTGTCGTTCCAATGGATGTCAAAATACGAAGTAAATGATTACAAGCTATGAAGAGATCAGATCCTGTTAGAAATCGAAGCACAGTTTATTGTTGTGAAGATCATTTTGACTTAAGTATAAGTAGTGATTACCTTTTTATGTACCTACTAGCTGCCCGCCCGTGGCTACAACCGCATTGGATTTCGACTTTTCCCGTAGGAATGAGATGATTTCTAGCCTGAAAAAGTAGCCGCGCGCGCTACTAGTATTAGGTAGACTTAATCCATCCCCCCGAGATCTATTCTATATCTGTACCAAGTATCATCAAAAATTCCCGCCGCGCTACTAGGTATATTTCCCGTGGGAATGAGATATTTTCCCACGGTATAATAGCCTTTATCCCCCCTAAAATATTTTGTATCTCTGTACCAAGTTTCACTAAAACTTTCTGCCAGACCTCCCATTTTCCCGTGGGAATAAGGTATTTTCCCGCGGTAAGAGATAATCTATATCCTACTCCAAGGTCTATTTTATCTCTGTACCAATCTTTATCAAAACTTTTCACCTGTACTACTATTTTTCCCGTGGGATTAAAGTATTTTCCCGCGGTAAAATGTAGCCTATACATATCCCTAGGGTCTATTATATCTATGTACCAGGTTTTATCAAAACTTTCTACTCGCGGTGACCTTTTTCCCGTGGGAGTGAGGGATTTTCCCACGGTAAAAGGTAGCCTATATCCATCTCCAAGGTCTATTCTATCAAACCCCAAGGTCAGATAGCTCGTAGATATCAAGTTTCCGCCTCACGACTCCGCCCGAATCTTTCCCGTGGGAATCAGTTGTTTTCCCGCGATAAAAAGTAGCCTATGTCCGTCTCCAAGGTCTATTCTATCTGCGTAACAGACAGACAGACAGAGTTACTTTCGCATTTGTAATATTAAGTAGGGATTAGTAGTTTTCGGTTTTAAGACCTAATGGTTGCCTGGAAGAAATCGCTTAGAGCGATAAGGCTGCCACTTGCCTTCTCCCTTTTTGAGTATTGTTAATGTATTTGTTTTTGTTCTGTGCAATAAAGTATATTTTGTTTTATTATTTTTATATTGACCTATATTACATTACCTAAAACCTAAGGTCTCTGATACCTACTTCTAGCTATAGCTAGTGGCATTACGAAATGAAATACTTGGGTATTTTAGGTACTTGAATAAAAGAATACTTATAGAACAGATATTAATATCTATTTTCGAGAGTTATATTATAAAAAGTTTAACTTAACTTACCTTTGCATTTTTACTCCTCGCCTTTCGACGGCAAAGAAATCACTATTGTCGCTAAATAATGAGCAACCAAGTCCTTCTATTTTAGGTAGATTATTTGATTGTCCATTTTCGAACCCTTCATCTATTATTAATTCAATTCATATAACTGGAAGAGATGAAATAAAGCAAAACACTGCGCGAGTAAACTACTGCGGAGCGGAGTGTTGCTATGTGACGTCACACGCGATCACGTGACTGTCAGCGGGACTCGATATTTATGGGAACTTTGAATGCATATAAAATCAAAACTATTTGATATTTTTTAATGAAACAAAAACTAGTGTATCTGTATATATAAAAGCTCTACTGTTACAAAGTTTCAAGTGATTTTACATACTTAGTAACATTCCTTATTTTGTCATGTTACTGGTTACGAGAAGCGCGGTTTCCCACCTCTCCAGTATACTACCATTTCCCGCCGCCAAACCACAGAAATAAAAAATAATAATCTGTCTTTGGCATTACTATACATAGAAATTAAACTTAGTACTGTGCTTAAAACTGTTTGACCTGTAAATGTCAATGTGTGCGTTCAAGATTTAGCGTTTTTTATAAAGTAAGTCCGGGCACCCCGCTGCAATGTTATCTGATCTGTGACAATACTTCAATATCAAAGTGCCACAAAAAGTATCCATACCTTTTTATACAACTACTAGCGCCACACATGCTACATTAAAGTAAGCGGCTCCCTGCTGGCTCTCATTATATCCGTCGCCATTTGCCCAGCAACCGTGAACGCAATTATGAGGACTTCCCTTCCAGACTACGTGTCTCCACCTCGCACAAAGCATCTCATCAGCGTTTGTATATACGCACTCTCTAACAAATGGACAATTTCTTTGATATAGCTTTAATAATATTTGTTTAATTGATCTTTGATTATAATAAAATCAACGAATCAAGCTTCACAGTTTTACCGCCAATAATATTATATAATCTATTCATACAAAGTGTTAAGGGACAGTTGATTAGAAAAAAATAATATTTTTCAGTCGTCACTTACGTCTTAGAAACCTTTAACCATTCATGAATTCTGTTTTAAGACTTGCTCAAACCAAGGTTAGCTATTTATTTATTCTTTATTACACACTAGATTACCGCCGCGGCTCCGCCCACGTTATCAGTTTTTCCCGTGGGAATGAGACATTTTCCCGCGGTAAAAGGTAGCCTATGTTACTCAGGGTGAATGTAGCTTTCTAATAGAGAAAGAATTTTTGGAATCGGTTGAGAAGTTTTTGATTTTATTTACTACAAACATACACACACGCACACACACAATAATACAAATCTTTCCTCTTTATAATAATGGTACCTATGATAACAAACTTGCCTTTTGATACTTATAGCAGCTTAGAGCTAGCTTTTTTATCTCAGAAAATTAAAAGGTTATGTTATGTGTAGTAGTGCATAATATTAAGAACCCCAAGCGTATTATGCTAGTCTCTCAAAAAAATAAATAAAATAAATAAATATTCGATTTGATTTGAATCGCAGTGGCCATTTATTTGTGTGTCGTTCCGAGCGCCTGTAAAAGCGCTGCAATCAGTGGCATTGTTTAAACAGACCGGAATCCGGAACGGCCGCCCAGCTGTTTGTGCTGATTCATACACACAAAGAACGTTTAACTTCATACCTACTGGTAATAGATTTGGTTTAATAAAGCTGTAGTGAACTGTTCACACAAATCGTTTCGAGGAAATATGATACTTTCACGATTCTATAACCGATTGATTTATTTTAGTTTTAATCTTCTTATCTTGTGTATGTTTGTTGGTCACAGTTGGTCGTGTCAGAATTATTAAGCTATTATAACGTGGTTCATAATAGTCGGAACCTATGGCTATTTAGGTGCCTTCGGCTTTACATGCCTTTGGAAGCACAGTATCTTTATCTTTCTTTTCATAAAATAAGGTGATTCAACTTACATTTTCCAAATGTATCTTGGAGAAATTTATGGTCAGTTTTCTGTCATGTCTCATTCTCATTAGTCAAAAGCTTCGCAATGAGAACTGAAGCGAATGTGTTACAACTATCTGCGGATGCTTGTTTTAATTAAGACTCGATTTTATTGAATTTCACTTCACTGCTATTAATTCTGCTTTTTCAAATGTGGTCCCACATGGCGGAAAGAGTTCACATTTTAAATATTAGTCAGGGTGCTTTAATATTTATAAAACGCATCATCGTTGTCGATAGAGTAGAATATTCTTTATCATAAAACAGCAATGACAAAAAATACAGTTTACCACGGTAGGAGTTTTCAAATAAGCGACTTTATTACTGAAGTGGCTATTTATACCAGGCAACCCAAGACCCCGGACCCCGGATACCTAAGTTTGGTTTATTTATAAGTAGGTAAGGTAATTCATTATTCTTAAACTAAAGCCCACAATGTCGTGAAGTGAGCAGTTCTCTGCTGCACCCCACGCGTGGCTCAGCTGTTCAATATGTAAGTGGCTGCTGGCTGAGTTTGAGCCACGGATTAAACGAAACTTGAGGATACCCTACCAGTTAGTTACCAACATTTTCAATTTAAGTGTGTGTGTGTGACATTATGTACAATGCGCTATATATCTTGTAATGCTTCATCATGATATCATGCTTTGGTGCAAAGCTTTTTAATTGACGTCATTAAATGTTAAAAAAAACTATGAAGACTGTGATATACAAAATGGAGATTGGAGTTCTTCACATCAAGAAGATAAATAAACGCATTATAATGAAAATATAATAAAACACAAAAGACATTTTATTAACATTCAGGTTGGATATATTTTATTTCCTTTTGGTACCGATTGGTACAGGCGGGTCTATTTCCGCAACTCAACGTCTGATGCGATTTTTTGCGAAAATGTTTATTATTTTTAACATTTTCGTGCCGAAATAACATACCTTATTTTTAGACTATCCCAAGCTTTTGTTATTCTGTACTCTTCCCACATTAACATTTCGCAGGCCGCGTTCAGCGGAGGGCGAGCGAAGCCGGCGCATTTCATTACAGTAGATTTTATCTGCATCAATTGGGAAGTTGGTGAATATGAAAGCTGGGGAATGAGCACTAGCTTGGGAGATATTTTTCCTCTGCTGTTTTATTCTTTCCACCCCGTGGAAACGAGGTATTTTCCCGGGGTAAAAGGTAGCCTAAGTTCTTCCCTAGGGTCTATTCTATTTCTGTAATTAATAAATCATAAAAAGCGGTTCAGAGGTCTTGGCGTCAAAACGTAACAACTTTCTAATAGTGATTTTATACCCGATTTTGTTGCAGTATTAAGTGTTTGTTTTTCTACTATATAAGTTCATACAAACTACAAAAAAATACTTTGTAACGTGCAACCGTGCGGAAATATTGAGCGAACGTTACAAGTATTTTTTTAATCCTTTTCTTCTGTTAGTATAAGTTGTTGTCTCAATAAAATCACAATCACAATAGCAAATTTTCTGACTTTAATAATGTGCAGTGAAGAAATGATGAGGTTGTTCAGTTTTTAAATAGAATTTTTCACAAGCTGTTGGCTGCGATCACATAGTATACCTTTTGGAAATACTGTTTTGTTCATGTTGAATTTAGCATAGTAATAATATTGTGTTAATGAGGCATAAAGTATTTTTGAGCCTATAAACAAAACATAAAATTCGTATTATTTCTTTTATAATTTTTAGTACAGTCCAAATAGATGGTGATAAATATTCAATTTGATTCATATAAAATTTTTAAAATACCTACATTAGTATTATTTATCAATATCATTGTATTTTCTTTGCCCTTTCCTAATTAATTTAACAGAGTAAATAATAAGTCAAAATTTTGATTGAGGTAAGTAGTAAAATTTTTAGACGTCCATCTTTAATATTCCGTGATTTGGCTACTACTGCAAGCGAAAACAGAACTTAAGATAATCAGTCTTTTTATTCTACGACTGTACTTAAAATAATACATAAATACTGCGGCCACCACCAATGTGATTTTAGCTTTGACTATTACCATTTTCTGTTTTACTAGTATTTTATGCATCAATTGTTTCAGATATAATTTAAACTAAATTTTGTATAATTCACAATATTGTAATAATGAGGCAATAAAGTTTAGTGTTTCTGAATTTATAATTAGAATACAAATTATGTTTTTTGAATTTGTAATTAGAATACAAATTATTCAATTCATATAAATGCAGATAAATACACTTATAACAATATAATGAAGATAAAAACTACAAAAAATATATTTATCAGAGTGACTTTCTTGTACTTTTTTAATACATGAAAGAGAAAAGATTTATTTTCTGGTTGAATTGAAAATTTTATAGTTTTAAAGTAATGACATCTTTAAACTCTGTGATGTGGTTAGGTTTTACCCGCGTGCATCCTCATTATTTGGTGATACAAGACTTGCAGACGGAGCTACATTCTTTTCTGAAAAACAATAAAAACATCGTTAAAAAAATATAACAAAATAATGAAAAATAGAAAGACCATAAAAAAAATTCCAATGTTTAATGTATTACTTATAATTCTTATTATATTATTTTTATTACTGTCCAATCAATCACATTTATTTTATTGTTACATAATATTATTTCAGTAAATCGATAACATCATATTTTTAAAATACTATTTTATTTATAAAAGCTCTTACGGGCACCTCCATTTACTTTAAATTCAAACTCAGCCTGGCCACTGGCAGTTCCTGAAACTGAATATGTACAGCAGATTTAAAATTCTTACGTCGTTTTATTATTAATAAGTTTTTATTCATTAGTATTAAATGTGTAAGTCTTAGAGAATAAATATAGAATATATATATCCCTCCCACAAATTTTTCTATTTATACTCTAAGGTGTAAATATTTGAAATAAAATTAAAGCATTTTATGCATTGAATTATAAGTGACCTGTTTCATTAATTTGACCTGTTACAACACTTTCAAAACTCAATTATCTGAAAGGCTTTTAAAAAACTGTTACTAAAAGAAGGATCTGAGTTATGTGCATACTCTCTCTCCAGGGCAATTATGTGCATACTATGATATTATAAATTTTTTTTCACTTTTTTATTTGAATATCTGCACACCGATTGCGTTCGGTAAAATACATTGCAACTAAAAATTATACAAACCTAATATCCTTGTATATACATACATGTATTTATGCAAATAAATATTTTTGTCTTTGTCTTTGTATTATTTAGCTCATTACGATTTTTCTTCTATTGTTCTTTTTAACGAAGCGCATTCTTCACATTATTACGAAGCCTACTAATTTCAAAAACTAAATATAAATAAAACTGGCAAGTGCATAATCTTACTAATTTGATCCGAACGTACCTCCAAAACCTGTAACATTCCAAAAAATTGTTGCTACAGACACATTCAAAGATCCACCATCGCTCTTTGATACGATCACTAAATTGAAATAACGACCATTTACAATTACTTCTTCTATAAACACAATCAAACATAGCATTTTTTTACTTACCCTGCTGAAGACTCTGAAAAGAAAAGAAAAATTCACATAATATCAAAAGGCTGACTAGGATCTTTTAATAATAACTATCGGCCTACCTGTAATAACATGTGTAAAAGATTACTAAATCCGTACAATCGTGTGAATAATAGAGCAACGAACTATTTGTAATTTTAGTTGGAGTAGACTCCATCAACAGGGAACGGCTCTTAAATTCGATGACGAGAGTAATATTTCTAGTATTTGTAATATTATCAATTTAAAAATGTTATGCAAATTATACGCTTATTAACAAAACTTTGTTCGCTATAATTGAAAAAATAAAGTGTAGTATTTATTACTAGCTTTCCGCCGCAGCTCCTCCCGGTAGAAATAGAGAATTTTCCCGCGGTAAAACGTAGTCTATATTCTTTTCCATTGTGTGAAGTTTTATCAAAATCGGTTTGGGAGTTTCGGAGCCTATTCAATTATTAGGAATATTATAGAGATTGTTTTTAAACATGGTTATAATATTTAAATTATAGTAAGGATTCTTAATTATTATTATTTTCAATATAATATAGCTTTTATTACCCAGAAAAATTTGCTTTCCATTAGTGAAAGATTTTTTGAAATCTGTTCATTAGTTTCGGAGCTCAATGCAAACAAACAAACAATGAAATCTTTTCTCCTTACTCTAAGCTTTCCTCTTTATAATATTAGTACAGATAATATTTTTTAAGTATGATAATTTTATTTAACCTAAATTACTAAGACACTTTGACTTACATCGCCAACAAGCAATATTGCAACGAACAAAATGGCAAACTTGTACATTTTCAACTGTACGTCCCGCGGGCTTCAAATAAATAGTTGTAAAATATTCCACGCGTTTATATACTGCCATCATTGCGGTTCAGTGATAATAATATGTTGAAGTTATTCCATACCGGATAAACATATTTAACTATACAACGTAATAATCATAATTTAAAGTATTTTCTTCTCATTTCCTACGTTAATTTACAGTCGTAATTTTTTATATTTGTGTTAAAATTACTATGTATGTAGATGGTTAAAAAAATATTATCAAGCAAATGGGAGATCAACTCGAGTGGAATATTTCATACCTACTGAAAGTTCTATAATAATACTTGGTTTACTACTTTTTAATACTAATTCTATCTAACATTTAAGTAAAGAACAATTTTTAAAAATTTTGGGTCTGTTCTTTTGGGAAGTTTGAAATTTGTCTAAGTATTCTTAAACAAATACCTCTAAACCATTAAACCAGCTGAGTATATTGGAGAACTGCAGAATATTAATAAATATTTTTTTTAATTTTGGAAAGGGTAGTCAAAAATAAAGGAATTGTTTTAAAAAAAATTTTTACCTCAACGAAATGAAACCTAAAAATAAAATTTAAAAATAAAAACTAGTATTTCCGCCACATATTTCACTACAATGACTTTTGTACTACAAAAAGAATATTTGCGCCGCCAATATTTAACTTTAATGTTTATCAAACGCATCGAACCTTCAACAGCAGAATAGTTGAACATTTATTAATTTCTCTCATTAGCAATGTCCACAAAATCTAGTGTCATTAAAGCTTGTTTATAACTATTACCGGGAGCTGCGGCGGCCGCAATTTGGGAATTATCTCGCACGTGCGGTCTCGTGGTCGGAGTGGTTCGAACACCGTTTATCGCTGACAACGTGATTAGAACGTTATTGCTTAGGCATATAATCACCATCAACATCAGTCCACTATTCGATGGCCCTGTAGCCTAGTTGGTAGTACGTCTGCCTTCAAAGCACATGGTCCCGGGTTCAAAGCTTAGGGCAAATATTTGTGTGATGAACACGTATTGGTAGCGCACTCATCGAACTAAATATTAGTTAGGACTGCAGGCTGATTCTGCGCTTCAGAAGGCACGTTTTGCCGTTGGTCCCTATTCTATCTATGGATGTAGCTAATTCTGACAGCAGGGTTAATGACGTCGTCCTAGGGCGATGACCTTGCTATCCACAAAAGGAACAGAAAACATTATTTTTCTTACTGTGTGGGTTTGGTTTCTCTATGTCACAAACTCTGGTGTCAAAAATATTGAGACACTTAAGGCTTCTAACGTAGCTTGGAAATGAACGACTACATCCGTAGATAGTAGCCGGGATCAACAGCTTTACATGCATTCCGAAGCAATGAATCATCTTTCTTTTCGGACAATCTGCTATTTCAGATTGCAATATCCTAACCAAACTGGGGAAAGCTTTCTAAGATAATAATATTTTATCTAGATACCTTCAATACAGACTGATCTATTTTCTTTCTTTTACGAAAATTCAATTGAATACGATAGACCCGAAATTAAATAACTATATGGACATTGGAGCCCTGGGAACCCTCCGTACCTTATTGCTGCAAAAACTAATTTTACCGAATGGCACTTAACTTTGACCTTTCTTTTAAAACCTTTAGTTCTGAAAGGGTTTGTAGGGAACAACAAATAGATATTATCTAGATCTCTGCTGAACCGAAACAATCAGTGTTTCTGTTTTGGAGCAATATTTGAATTTGAATTTCGGATTCGTGGAACATTCAGTTATCGGCAAACTGAAATGGTAAAGCTGTTTTCAATTACAAGAGTGATTATTGTTATCTCGTAACAAGGACCTTTTAGACAACACATGTAGTCATTTCGTATTTTACAAAAAATTGTATGCTAACAAAAAATGTACGGGATATTTATTTCTACATTCTTAGAATTTGAAATGATATTATTTTTATATTCACGAAATTAATCACATTATTATGTATATTTACGGGTCTTAACGCGATGATTTTAAATAGGTAATCGTATATTTCACGAATTAATCGTTTTGTAGTATATATTTTCCCTACGCTTTGCTGATTGGTGGGTATAGACCGCGGAAACACTAGTAGAACGATGAACACTATAGTGAAATTAGTGAACGATGCTACCCATTTCCTAGTGTTTTCTAGGAAACCTTTCTTCACCACAATTTCTGGAAGATTTTGTATGGCTGTACTTTTTTACATAAAATTATCATTTCTAGTCAAAACTATATTGCGAGAAAAAAAACCTTTTTCATATCTTAAGGTAAAAACAATAAGGTTTACCTAGAGTATTCCAGCTATTAGTTGCATTAGCGCCGCCTGAATATTTAAAGCGATCGCCCGAGCTCACCCAGTAGCACTATGCACTATGCACTATGCACCGGTGCATTTTCCATTCGGCGAAAACACACTGGATACCATTGCGTTCAACACGCTGGAACCTTTCAAAAAAATTAAAATAGGCATTGAAGTTTATATTGTTATAAAATGATCTACTGTCTTGTAGAACGAATTCTAAGAAAAATAATACGATCTGCTGATAAAAATAGATTTTACAGGTAAAAATGATAGATGTGGAAATGTTATAATAGCTATTAAACATCAATTTCCATATTTACTATTTAATACTTTTTAAATAGCATGTAATAAAGATCTAACTAACACAACTCATCTCTAGGATCTTGTACTTTTAATAATAATAATAATAATAATAAAAATCTTTATTTGTAACTTTACAATGATACAATAATATTGTAACCCTGAAGCTTGTGTTAGTTAAAAACTGTGTTACAAGCTTCAGTGTCTTCCCATGCAGTACAGTCTTGTCAATAGAATGTCAAGCTTTACACTTTGCACCGTTATTACGTCTATTAAATATGCTAGCCAGCTTACGCGGCTGAACAGTTTGAACTTAAGAGCGTCGTTATTATTTATTACGTAGGATTATCGGCAAATTCAGTAGTGTAAGGGTCCAACCGCAGGTGCTGACTTCTTAAAAAAACATTATATCTTTTTTCTTGTTTATCTCTCAACTCCTTGCGCGGCCTGCTCCATACATTCCCGTATTTTCTTGCTTCCACAGCTAATTACTGCAAGCACTCCGCCGCGCTGCGCCCGCACCGATCTCTATTACCGTTTACATCTCGATTAGACCCGCTTCAGGCGATCTACGTATTCAATAATTGGCTCAGATTTAACCGCTAAGTTCCTGAGGCAATCCGACAAAGCGACTTGTACTTAAGGTTGTTTGTTAATCTAAATAGTCTCTGTTAATTAAGAATTAGAATAAGTTTAAATAACTTAGAATGTCTCTACTCTCATATCGAGTTGTACCACAGACTATATAAGGCAGTAGTGTTTGTTCACCTGTGTAACTAACAAATTCAGCCCGCCCACACACACATACATTACAAGTTACGTACACACGCACAGGTTCAAATGCAATCATAAAATCAGCTTCATTTTCTTTCATTAACTTCCTAGCTGCCATTTACAAAAACATATTGAATAGCTAAAAATCTAAGAGGTTAAAATTGTCTAAAAATCAAAAATAACAATTTTGAATTTCGTGAAATCGTTTCACGAAAGGAGTAGCCGAATAAATAGTAATTGAATAAACTTAATTCTGACTGCAGTATGAAACACTATGAAATATACATATTACCTTTCATTTAAAAGCAGCTCTAGTATAAACATGTCCGTCCACGTTTTGCGTTTGAACCCATCCCTCGTTAAAGGGTGACAAAGGTAAATTCAAATTGGCAAAAGTTGGCCCAACTCCCGCCACTGTTTGTCCAACGACCTTTATGGTAAACTTGCCTAACCGCCACTAAAGCCCCGATTAATGACTTTAAACGACAGTTAACCCTAATTTTATATCTATATGCAAATCCGGTCAGGCTCGTGAACTAATGTATTGTTTGCATAATTTTAGAGCTATGATTAAGTTAATTTAATGGAATTGGCTGATTACAGCTCCGATATAAAATTATTTAGTACTCAACAGGCTTTTGGGCTAAAGTGCCAACGGCTCAAACGTGGTTATTTTGGCCAATAGAACAGATTTACTTAACTTATACAAGAAATATATAGTATTAATAATATATAGCAGTGTGAACATAGGGGCGGCCTTTATACTACGGTAGAGTCGATAAATATAATATAAGTAATCTTAGGATTCAATTCAAAAACTTAATGAGGCTTTGTTTAAGTTTAATTTGGAAGTACAAACGACAACTACACAGAAATACAATTTACAAATACAATAGCCAATTTTAGCTATTTTAATAAAATGATATTTTGAGAAAATGTTCGAAGCGCGACCAGGGAAAGTAACGATATCAGGATTATATTCCAACTTCCAATATTTGTCTTCATTAAAAATCAGCTTAATACATCCAAAGCAAACAACATCGGCCTTCGGACCTTACATGGAAATTAAATTTTATATTGTTATTGTATAAGATCAAACATTCGTAATTTGTGTGCTGTATAAATCTAATTATCTCTTGTTGACAGAGGATGATTACACATTCATAGAACAAGTAATTGAACATGATTTCGTGGAATTTATGAAGTTACACAAATTCCAACAGATTTGGAATATCTTACACGTTTTCCAGGTAAAATCGGAACAGCATTTTGGAATTGCGATGAGAGCAAACAATTAATTAATTACCTAAAGTTTATTGCTTGCTAATCATGTCCATTTAACTTACCTCACAAACCGCGTTGTCAGAATGTTTTGAATTGCTCATATAACAACTACATCCGTAGATAGTAGCCGGGACCTATAACGGCTTTACGTGCCTTCCGAAGCGCAGAATCATCTTTATTTTCGGACAGGTGATTCAGTCTGCAACTTTCTAACCAAACTGGGGAAAGTCTCATAAAGTTGTATTTGTCCGACGAGTGTCCCACGGGGATTCGAAACCGGGAACTCCGTAACGAGAGGCGATCGTTTCACCACTCGGCCACGGGGGCTGTGTACGTACTGACCTATATGCACTTGCAACAATGCTTTACAAATTATCGACTCCTGAGCAGAAAAGTTCTCAAATGGAGGCGACGAAACAAATCGAAGAAATACGAGTATCACTTTATGAGAATGACCCAATTTTAATTAGGACATTTTTGGGTGATGTAACTAATTGTCTGAAAAATGATGTGAATAGTCGTTACATGAGACATGTGTTGTGCCAATAACTCTCACTAGAGTTTATGAGGTGGGTTAACCTTGAAATCCACACAATAAGCAAACCAGTTTACTCCCCTCAGGGTGAACTACTGATAAATTGCGTTGTAGAAATTCTTCCATTGACAGAAAATTTTGCAATAAACACCTTACACCAAACGAAATAACAACAACGTAATGTCGTTGCATATGAAATGTAAAGGAGTAAGTTTATTCAGGAAAAATATCAAAGTTAATCATAGATAAATGTCATTATATTATGTTCCTGCATATTTAGGTAGTCTTTACCTAAAGGCTTATTATTTTCGAGGTGACTAAAAACTGAAACGGAGACAAACTGTTAGCAACTAAAAAAATAATTTGGCAGCATTTAAATTATTTGGCTTTAATTATCATAAATAAGTCTCAAAACGGGGCTATCATAAAAATCAAATAATGGCAGCTACTATAAGGTAGCAAAAATAATAAGTAAGTCGACTGAAAATATAGGTAAGGTAGTATAAATAATAACTTGGCGACTAATAATATTAGTGAGGTGTCATTTTTAGTTGTCAACTGTTGGTTTCCATCTAAAAAAACTCGTTTGGGCATTGATTTTTACATAACCGTAAAATACACTTAAAAAAGATAAGATAATAACTGTGCATCCTGTTTTAAACTTTTGAAGCCATATTTGAATGCCTTTTTGTCTTTTTTTATGTGCCATATGTTTCTGCTTGAAAATAAATTAAGTTGCCAAAGCAAATACTCGATGCCAGTTTTAATTTAAAAACTACCTTGCAATTCATTTATTTAGTAGCCACTTTATATTTAAAATGATAGCTTATAAAAGTCGCCAACCCATTATTTTTAGCACCCATTTTCATTTTTTTTATATCCCCAATTTAGATTACTTTGTCGCCGCGTTATATACATGCCTTTCCTAAATATATCCTGCTTATGGTTTTCCTCCCATACCACACGATTTTAACCAGTGCAGTCGAGTACACTGAAAATGTACTAACACTTTCTCATTCAGTAATAGTGTATGCGGTTTCCGCTGTATGAGGCTGGCAACACATTACCACATGCCATGTAATTGGCTGAATTATTGCTTGCGTGCATTACGTATAGAGGCATGAGTTATGGAGAGATGAAATAGAGAAGTTTGTTCCTGTAACCTCTGTAACACAGGAATATCGCAATTTTAATGTCATTAAAGCTTGCTTGCTTATTGTGGAGCGTCGGTGACCAAGTGGCTAGGGCCGTTGACTTCCATTCGGAAGTTCACGGGTTCAAGCCTCGGCACGTGCCAATGTGTTTTCGATTTTCGAATTTATTCGACGCTCTTACGGTGAAGGAAAATTCGTGAGGAAACCTGCACCTGCGAAGTAATTCAAAGGTTGTCTGTGAAGTTGACGAACCCGCACTGGGCCACCGTGGTTGACTAAGGCCTATTCACCCTGATCTCACGTACGGGACGTATATGGGCTGTTACAGTTTTTTTACAGTCTATGGCAGTCTACTAAATGGAGAGTGTTGCCATACATTTGGCAAGCGAGTTGGGGACTGCAGTTGTTTTCGTCAATCATGTTCTTTCTAGATTATAGATTTTTAGTCTAGTCCCCTCGTTTTCATAATATAAGGTTCTCAAAACATCAGATAAAAATATATTTTAAGAATCTGATATTTTGAGAATCTAATATTATGCCAACAAGGGAGTCACTCAGTGCGATATCCACCGAATTTTAATTCCTACATCATGAACTGACGGATTAAAATGTCTATTTGTATATTGATATTTCGTTTCCTAGAAAAGTTGCTCAGCCGTTGACTGAGCGTGTCTTTTCAATATTTACTTAGTCGCTATTTACACCCTGTATAATGTTATGTTTATGTGTATATCATAGCTTTACCTGGTTCAGAGTCAGCTGGCTGTGTGTGTGTGAAATGTCCAAAAAATACATAGTAACAGTATGAACATATTCCAACAGCGGCTACAAAATCTTACAGGAGACGAGGCCATTTGTAATTACTCCAAAGAGTAGTATAATAGTTGTATAAGAGCAGTAAGAGAGGCACTTAGATGACCTCTAATCCCTGAAAGTTTCTGTCCCGGCGTTTAGCCAGGACTCGCTCCGGGCCCGTACTTAGCAATGCAGATTACAGCCGGTAACTTGGGCTTCGGATAATTGTTATTCAGTTTAAAGTTAAGTGAATAAAGTAGATATTTCATTGAACATCGTTATGATTTTTTGCCTAAAGTAAGTAAATTGTTGCACTAGTTTACTAGCAACGTTACTAGTTTTCCGCCTCGCGGCTTCTCCCGCGTTAACAGATTTTCCCGTGATAATGAACAAACAAACAAACAAACAAATATTCTTTATTGACACCAAAACTTAAAAGTACGAATACAATTTTACATAGTGAAACATAAGAAGCCAATAGGCGGCCTTATTGCTAAAGTAGCAATCTCTTCCAGGCAAACAAGCAGGAAATTGCGAAAAATGCTAAACAGCGCGGGTTGGTGGCATTGACATAAATAGACTACATACAATACTTAAATTATAAAGGTACCTTAGAATACTTAAAACGTTACATAAATAAAATAAAATAAAAATAAATAACATAAATATACTAATACATATTTATAACTATAATAAAATAACTGAATGAACTGATAATGAAGAATTATCCCACAGTAAAAAGAAGCTTTTGTCTTTTCCTAAGGAAGGTCTGTTCTATCTTTATACCAACTTTCATTAAAATCGGTTCAGTAGTTTCGGAGCCTTTTCTATAAAAAAAACAAACAATAAAATCTTTCTTCTTTATATTATAATTTATAGGAAATTTATATCATAGTATAGATGTATATCAGGTCTGACACTCATATTACAAAGATATCACAGTATTTTGGGGTTACATTACCGTGTGTGAGATTCCACTATTATTAAACTCTAATATAAAAAGCTCCCAAAAAAGTAATACAGAATGTATGTTAAGGTATGTTCTACACATGGCAGCTTATTAAACGTCGATTGGAAATAAAAAAATGTTAGCTCATATTCCACTTGTTTTTCTCAGAACTAATATAGGCATTCCAGTACAACCCTTGTATAAATACTTGACGGAAAAATGGAACAATAATGGAGTGAAACTGGCGGCGGCACTTGGAACTATTGTCCGTGAAAATCGTGAAATACTCTAAATGCTCCTCATCCTGACCTCCACACAATGGGCTCGGCGTACTCTACACCCATTGTCTATTAAGTCTATTTAGTAGTCCTAACCGTATAGTTCCGATTCTAGATGAAAAGCAATTTTAAAATGAATGTTCATTGTATTTATTTTTTCTGAATAAAATAGATAAGGCCAATCCAAATGAAAGGAAAAAGTCAAATTACGATAAAATGACAGGTTGCGACCTATTAAGTGACTCTACTATACTTAGTAGCGCCGCCACCCTTTAAAAAATAATAACCCTTAAGACGCTTGCTACTAATTTGGACAGTAATCTCGATAACTTAAAAAATATATATTCATGAATCTTATATAAAAATGGATTGCTGTTCGTTAGTCTCGCTAAAACTCGAGAACGGCTGAACCGATTTGGCTAATTTTGGTCTTGAAATATTCATGAAAGTCCAGGGAAGGTTTAAAAGGTAAAAAAAAACGAAAAAAAAAAAAAAAAACAACGCGGGCGTATAGCCGCGGGCGGACAGCTACTAAAAGATAAAATTCATAGAGATAAATATGGGACCCACAAAATCTTGAATTTAATTTATCTTTTCAAGTACAAAAATAACGTTTATCTACACTCATGTCGTAAATCCTTCATTTACTTATCAGAAACGCTAAGCAAATGATATACCTTTCGATGGAGCCGTGACTAAGGATCCATACAAATTTCATTTCGTTATCGCAAAGTTGTAACAAAATGAAGTTTTTTTTTGCTTTTGCTTGCTATTTGAGCACACTAGCGTGTTTCGGAACGCAACCTTGGCGGCGCGCATGCGCGGTGCAATATTACTGCAAATTTATTTTCGCGCCATTAACGTTTGTTTAATAATTGTACCATACAAAATGTCAATAATTATTACAATAAACAATGATTACTTTATTTTGTCTTTAATTTAAATTTGTTGTATGAGTGTAGATAAACTATTGTATGCAACTGTACATAATTAAATACTAATCTCTCTCTCTCTCGCTGCGCTCGTTTCATAAACCACACTCGTGTTAAATACCCCTCATTATGCAACAGTTGCATAAATAGCTATTTAATGTTATAGCAAAATATTTACACATCCAATTCAAAATTTCGAATTATGCATACCTACTTTTTATATTTTGTTGCAAGTGCAATCATCAATCCACATAAGCGTCCAGATATTGCCAGAATAAGCGTCCACGTCACCGACACTCGTCGCTACCCGCCTCGTGGGTATTTTCATATTTGTGTGAGCATCAAATGAACCCTTCCATTGTGGGCTGTGGCACTGGGGCTGCTTTGCGTGACATTTATGGTACCTTGGCCCACTATTAGCTAAATGTTCAGGGGTTCTGTAGTGTGGTTTGTAACTTAATTAGATAATCTTAATATTTAAATGAGTTGCGGGCCGGTCGGGGGTCTGTTGTAGGATTTTTAAGAATGGACCTAATTATAATAGGGAAGATAATTGTCCAACAAAGGATGTTCTTTGGAAGAAATGTCTATGATGATGAAGTCTCGATATTGAAGTAAAATACTAATGTTATTATTGCCATCATTATTTCAGATTATCTCCATCATAAATTCACACTTCTTACTACAAAAAAGTAAAACACACATTCAACTCTTATCAAAATAGGTCTTGTATTAAAGATTCTTCACACGCGCGGTTTACGCTTGCTAACTTATTCGTAGTAAACGATAGGTGTTTAAGAAAATATTTTTCAATTAAATTATTCGTAGTTTGAATCCTCCGTCAAATTCGAATAATACAGGTAATAATACTATTACATAATTGTGTGACAATACCTAAGTAAGTTGCCTTATCTTTGTAACTTATGTTAACGTATTTACGGAAACACCCACGTGCCTAACTTTAGTCTAGACTAAATTCTAGGTATAACACAAACACTAAATCACAGGCAAGCACACCGCTATCTGAAATCTCAAACCCAAGAACAAATAATTTAGTGCGTCGCTAGCGCGACGTCTTATCAGATACGGCGTCGTGAGTTTGTACAAACAAAGATAAGGGTGGGGAGGAAAATACTAACATTGGGATTTTATTTCGAATCCTTGATTTAATTTTCATTCGTTTTATAAAAAAGAACAAACGAGGTTCGAAGAATTGAGACTTTCGGGTATCTCTCTCATGTCATGCTGAATCTTTGCTCTATGGGATACAAGGGTATCGCGTTTGATTTCGAAACGGAAATTAATAAAATTAAAAACCCCCGCAAAAAAATCGTTACTTGTTCCTTTCAACAACTACAAAAGAGCTTATCAGCTCTTTAAATGGCTTAAGATATTTTGTTGGATCATAGCTAAGAACACCACATATTAAAAAAACTAGATCAAAATCGGCGCATCCGTTTAAAAGCTACGAAGCCATAGACCGACAGACAGATAGATAGACAGACAGACAGACAGACAGACAGACAGACAGACAGACAGACAGACAGACAGACAGATAGACAGATAGACAGAAAGACAGAACGACATACAGACAGACAGATAGACAGACACCCACGTCAAACTTATAACACCCCTCTTATTTGACGGTTCATTTCTATTTTCTACTTTCATCTTCTAACCTGCAGACGACGGCTGTTATCATTTCATTCACACAGATGGATTGGTGTTAGTATTATGGGAATGCCAAACTCATACAATTGTTATCATTTTTACACGCTTTATATTAGCTTCACTTGTAAGTAACTATGTATGTAAGAAAATCTTGGAATCTTAATTTGACCCACTTCCCGGTCTACGATTAGGATGAAATTTTGCACACGCTCTAAGTTCTGATGACAATACATGACTAGCTAAGAAACGTCATTACAAATCCAATATGGCGGCCTCCCCATTATTGTATCCAAACAAATCTAGGAATCTTAATTTGACCCACTTCCCGGTCTTCGATTAGGATGAAATTTTGCACACGCTCTGAGTTATGATGACAATACATGACTAGCTAAGAAACGTCATTACAAATCCAATATGGCGGCCTCCCCATTATTGTATCTAAAAAAATCTTGGAATCTTAATTTGACCCACTTCCCGGTCTTCGATTGGGATGAAATTTTGCACACGCTCTGAGTTATGATGACAATACATGACTATCTAAGAAACGTCATTACAAATCTAATATGGCGGCCTCCCTAAAATGGCGAACTGGCTGTTTGAAATCCACCCCCATGATATGAGTATCAAATGAAAGGGTTTGCTGTCAGGAATACGAAAAAAAAAAGTCACGTGACTTAAATCCAGTATGGCGGACAGAAAGCGTGTTTTTTAGTTTTTTAAACTATGTATTATTCTAACAGCAGTTAGGTTGACGACCTAGCAGCCATAAAGGCAGGAAGAATAAAACGGCGCACTAACACACCCGTCACGTCCGATCCGTTTGCGATACGTCACACGTGACTCTTGAGCGTGCGTTTTAAGTGGTTTTAGCACAAATGTTCACGTATTTGTATCAGTTTTGAAGAGCGTCGGTGGCCAAGTGGCTAGGCCCGTTGACTTCCGTTCCGAAGTTCGATGGTTCAAACCTCGGCACGTACCAATGTGTTTTCGATTTTCGAATTCATATGTACGTTTATTCGACGCTCTTACGGTGAAGGAAAACATCGTGAGGAAACCTGCACACACCTGCGAAGAAATTCAAAGGTTGTGTGTGAAGTTGACCAACCCGCACTGGGCCAGCGTGGTCGACTAAGGCCTATTCACCCTGTTATCAGAGTAGGCTCGAGCCCCTCGGTGGGGACATATATGAGCTGTTAACGAACGTTTACGTATTTAGTCTGACAAAGTATCGATAACTTGTAGCAATAACCTATACGCTCATTCTAGAGAACTATTCCCTCCAGGCCCTGTAGCCGAGTGGTTTAACGCTCGCTACACTATATTGTCTTCATTAACAGCTAGTGATGAAAGAGACTGTCCTTTAAGGCTTTTAATAAAGACTCGCCTTATTTTTGACGCCTCACGACTGACTCAGTCTTTTAGTCCCCAACCTTTAGGCATAAGACTAGCCTTTTTAGTCGAGTCCTTTAACTCAAACGACTGAGTCGTTACTTAAACAGTTTAAAGGACTTAAAAGACTGACGACTCATTGCTTGGGGAGTCTTGAGTCGTTTTGCGTGTGTTGATGAAACTAGTAAGTACTTGCTTGCTTGCTTTATTTTTATTTATTTTTTTATAATTACAATTATATATTTTTTATAATTACAATTATTTAACATGCAGCAGCGCCAGTTCTTTTCTAAAGGACTAAAGGATTGCAGTCGCCTTAGCTTTTAAGTCGTTTAAGTCGTTTTAGTCTCTAGTCCTATACGTTAACCGACTGAGTCGTATTAGTTAAGACTAACAGCTACAGTCTTGTAAAAAGAGGCGAGTCGTATTATAAACGACTAAAGGACTCGAGTCTCTTTCATCACTATTAACAGCTCATATGTCCCCACCAAGGGGCTCGAGCCTACCCTGAAATCAGGGTCGCAGATAACATAACATAATACTAGTATTTAGGGTGAATAGGCCTTATTCGATCACACTGGCCCAGTGCTGGTTGGTCAACACAACCCCTTGAATTATTTCGCAGGTGTGTGCTGTGCAGGTTTCCTTGCGATATTTTTCTTCACCGTAAGAGCGTCGAATAAACGTACATAATGTATTCGAAAATCAAAAACACATCGGTACCTACTTACGTGCCGAGGTTCGAACCCGTGGACTTTGGAATGGAAGTCAACGCCCCTAGCCACTTGGCCACCGACGCTCTCTATTGCCTTATCTGATCTTAATTAGCTATGTGTGTCCCACTGCTGGGTAAAGGCTTCTCCCCGCTCTTTCCATGTCTCCCTTTCCTGTGCCTCTTCCTGAATGTCTTGCTGAAGGCGTCTAGCGCTTCTCGCCATCGTAGTCTGGGTACTGGGTACGCCATGTCGCCTTCTCTCAGTCGGTGGCATCCACTGTTATGTGTAGTATATTCGGCACCGCCGCGCCGCCGCGCCGCCGGCTCAAAATTACGTACACATTCGTTTAAGAACTAATTAAAAACTCAAAATAATAACTAAAATACATACAAATTAGGCATCCATTATTTTAAAAACCAAGTTATTTTGGTTATATAAAAAAATATTATCTTTTGCTTTTCCGTTTTTACGGCAGTTATTTTATTTGCCTACAATACATCCGTCACCGGCCCGGTCCCACTTTAGGCCAGTAAAATTAGCTTACCCTGGACAAAACTCATAAACTCGCTTTTTTTAATTCTTTGTTGGCTTTTGTTATTAAGTATCAAATACTAATTAGATATATGAAGCAAAAAATCCGCAGTGGTTACCGTTTGTTATAAAAAAATTGAGATTTCGTACAGTACCTAACTTTTTCCTAAAAGTAAAATAGGTAACCAAGTACTTTGTTAGTATAATTTTTAGGGGTGTTCGAATGTTATCACCCAATATCAAAATTAAGCAGAAATCATTTTCACATCCATGTTTTTTTTTCAGTATCCATCTGATCTCAATATCTGAATAAGCCAAAACAATAACTATGGTGCTTGCATCTAGTTAAGCTATATTGCGTCTTTTTATACATTTGAGACAAAAATTAAGCATCAGTCTTTAATGTTTTTAAAATTATGTTTTTCTCAGTAGTTAAAAAATAAAACTGTATTTTTTTGTTTTAATAATAGGTTTTCGCGTACTAGAATCATGTTTTCATCATAATTAAGCATATAAATATCACGATTAAAAATTTGAAATTATAATTAATAGCTCGCGCGAGCAAGTAGTGAAGCGGGATGCATGCGGTGGGTGCGGGGTGCGGTGGGGAGGGCGCAGCGCTGCCGAAAGCGGCGACCGCGACATGTCTTAGTTTATTTCAATTGCGCGCTTTGTACCGTTTGCATCGATCGGGAAAAAATGAGATGGAATTTCCTAAATTTCATTTCACAAAATGGCACAAATATAATGATAAGAAAATATTATAATAATGTATTCATTCACTGAATCATAGGTGTTTAAATAATAACCGACATAAATTCAGGGGCGTAGCTACCGCCGTATCAATTATACGGGGCCCCTGGGCCACGGGGGCCCCCAACGTGCGTAAGCGAAAATTAATAAAAACTTCTCAATTTTTATTCTATTTCACAAATGGCAAAAGTAAAAATACAGCAATTTCTTCAGATAGATAGATAAATATTTCTTTTAATTTTATGCATTTTTTACCCACGACGGAACGGAGCAGGTATATGCGTTTAGGGTGAGAGATGTTTGTGTGTTTGTGTGTGCGTTTGTGCAAAGTAATGTTCCCACCTATACAATACAATACAATACAATATTCTTTATTGACACCAGTAATAAATAGGACAGTTAGGATTTTCATAAATGTGAAACAATGAGCCAATAGGCGGCCTTATTGCTAAAGTAGCAATTTCTTCCAGGCAACCACCTATCTTCTAAACTAATGATCCGATTTTGATGCGGTTTTCAATAACGGGTTTGTGTTTGATGAGTTCATGTTCTTAGACAGATGTCATGGCTGTGACTCACTAGGGGGCGCCACAATATTAGTGCAAAAGAAAGTTGCAATATAATCAAAACGAAATGTCCGATTACAATTCTGTTTTCAGCAATGTGTACGTGGTAGCTTAATGCATGTTCCTAAATAATAAAAAATACGTGTGTGTGGTAGCTTAATGCATGTTCCTAAATAATAAAAAATACGTGTGTAAGTCACTAGAGGGCGCTACAATATTAGTGCAAAACAATGTTGCAATATAATCAAAACGGAATGTCCGATTACAATTCTGTTTTCAGTAATGTGTACTGCTAGCTTAATGCATGTTCCTAAATAATAAAAATTACGTCTGTAACTCACTAGAGGGCGCTACAATATAAGTGCAAAATAATATTGCAATAATATTAAAACGATTTCAGCAATGGGTTCGTAGATGATTGGTGCATGGTCTAAGATAAATTTTATGATATTAACTCACTAGGGGGCGCTGCCATATTAGTGTAAAACGATTAAATTGCAATATTATTAAAATTAATACGTGTTGTCAGATTTCAATGCGGATTTCATGAATAAATTTGTGGGTAATTGGTGCATGTTCTCAGATAAGTGTTATAGAGGTAACTTTTAATTTAACAATGTTTAATGTAATAGTCTGACTAAAATTTCAAAATTAATGCATAACGATACCTAGACAGTGTATTTGCAATAGATATTAGTGCCCTTACGAGCTTTCTTATACATATTTTACTAGCGACCCGCCCCGGCTCCGTCTGAGGTTTGCGAAAAATTTAAAAATTATTATAATCTTGTAACTAATCATTTCAATACTAATTTACTTAAACTGAGAGCTGACAATGGAGGTGAGTATACGTCACTTGAACTACAGAATTTTTGTAATCAAAAGGGAATAACTATTCAGTACACAGTTGCATATAATCCGGAGATGAATGGAGTTGCAGAACGAATGAATAGAACGATAATGGACAAAGCAAGGACTATTTTGGGAGAATCAGAAATGGGAAAGGAATTCTGGGGAGATGCTGTGCTATACTCAGCATATGTGACAAATAGAAGCCCAACTGCAGGAAGAGAGAAAACACCCTATGAGTTATGGTATGGACATAAGCCAGACGTCTCTAACATGCGAGTGTTTGGAAGCATAGCATACAATCATGTACCAAAACAATTGAGACAGAAACTTGACAATCCAGGGAAAAGGATGATTATGATTGGTTATGGCAATTCAGGATACAGATTATATGATGAGGAAAATAAAAGAACAGTGATAGGAAGAAATACTTTATTCAATGAAAAAGAAAATACAAGTGGGAATATGTTGTACTTACCAAAATCTAATGATGGACCCGAAGAAAATGAAAATGAAGATATACCTGAAAAAGAAAATGATGAACAAAGAAAGGATGAAAACGAGTTATTGAAAGATAGAGGAGAAACTTCAAGTAATAAGAAGATACAAGACAAAGAAAAACAAAAGGAATTATCAGAAAATTATGGAGAAGGATTAGAAACAGGGAGAGGAAAAAGAATAACAAGGAAGCCAAAATGGCAGGAGGATTATGAGATAGATTTAAGTGATGATAGTGAAGAAGCTTTATATGCATTATTGACATGCTATGGAAATGTTCCTATAAACTATAAAGACATAGAAGGAAGAGAAGATGAAAAGGATTGGAAAGATGCAGTAAAAGAAGAGTTACATGTTATTGAAGAAAGCAAAACTTGGAAAATTGTACCAACACCTGAGAAGGTTAAGCTGATTGATTGTAAATGGGTTTTTACTAGAAAAGAAATAGAAGACAAAGAGATTTGTAAGGCCAGACTGGTAGTACGAGGCTTCCAGCAACGTGATAAATTGGAAGATATCTATTCACCGGTATTGAAACTTCCTACACTAAGGATATTATTGTCAGTTGCTGCTCATAAGGATCTTCACATTAGCCAAATGGATGTCAAAGGAGCATTCCTATATGGAGATATAAAAGAAAATGTTTATCTCAAACCACCAGAGGGATTAAATGTACCAGATGGTCATGTTTTAAAACTTACAAAATCTTTATATGGGCTGAAAAAATCGCCAAAATACTGGTATGAAAAATTTAATGAAACTATTCAGAAATATGGATTCAAGAGATCACAAAATGATTACTGTTTATATAACAAAGGGGATATGTATCTACTGCTGTACGTTGATGATCTACTGATTTTAGGGAAAGATATGCAAGAAATCGAAGATGTGAAAAGGTTCTTATCATCAAATTTTAGGATGAAAGATATGGGTAATAATAAACTTGCATATTTGGGAATTTCAATTGACAAGTTAACAGGGGAGGTTCATATTAATCAAACTAAGTACTTGAAAAATTTTTTATTTAATTATAACATGCAGGATTGTAAGGGATGTGAAACACCAATGGATCAAAATTTTGTTCTAAATATTGATAATGATGAAATTGATTTTAGTTGGGAACACAAATGTCGTTCACTGATTGGATCATTAATGTATGCTATGATAGGATCAAGACCTGATATTGCTACAGCTGTCTGTTATCTTAGCAGATTTCAATCTAAACCTTGCGAAAAATTGTTTAAAGCTCTTAAAAGAATATTGAGGTACATAAAACAAACTCTCAATTTTACTTTGATTTATAGTAAAGGTAGTAATGACCCTAATTGTACATTGGTTGGATATGCAGATGCTGACTTTGCAAGAGATGTAATTGAACGAAAGTCAACATCTGGATATTTCTTCAAATTGTTTAATAATACTGTAACTTGGAAATCTAAGAAACAAAGTACTGTTGCTCTAAGTACTACTGAATCTGAATTAATATCACTCTGTGAAGCATCTATGGAAGCATGTTGGCTTTTTAAGTTATTGTTTGATTTGAATATTCAAATAGACTATGTAACCATTTTTGAAGATAATCAAAGCACTATCAAGACAGTTAAAAATCCTGATCAGAAAAGGTTAAAACATATGGATGTCAAATATAACTTTATTAAAGAGAAAATTGAGCATGGTATAATAAATGTAAAATTCATTTCAACTAAAGAGCAAATAGCTGATGTTCTAACAAAACCTTTATCTAAGATTCCATTTAAATATTTTGTAACTTGCTTGGGATTGTATTAATTTAATTTTAGTTATTTAATGATGTAACATTGAGGGAGAGTATTAAATATAATAAAGCAATGCTACATCATTAAAGTATTTTAGAATAAGCTTACATAATAATTTGTTAAAGAAATCTATTACCTATATAAAATGTGGTGGCAACACTAATTTTGTTTATGATTAGATATACTTCACTCACTTCATTCTTTCTCTATGATTTTGTCTTCTCTCTCAAGATGGTTGATTTTTGTGGTTAATAAAATATGTAAAACTAAAAGGATATGAAGATAATAAAAAACAGTGATTTGCTACAAAAAGAAAGTTTTAATTAGAAGACCTTCTCATATTTATCCTCATCACAGCTAACACACTGTTTTTAGACCATAACGTCGTTCGAGTTTTGTCTCTAATTATGGAATTTGGCACTATGATAGCTGAAATTATGCTCGAAAATCTGGTATATCAAACATGCATGTATCTCTTATACGGTGGCCAGGGAAACGTGCACCATTTTTTATTTACTTTTGTGAGAAATATTTACCCTTCCTAAGGGCCCCCAACCAAATTTTTATACGGGGCCCCGCCAAGGCACGCTACGCTTCTGGACATAATGCTAAAGCTTAGCATAGTATTGGTAGGCAATCACTTGTACTGGCGGGTCATAATACACTGAACGATATCTAAGGTCATTGACATTATACGTAAAATAAAATTGAATCTGTACCGGCAAAACTCCGGTCAGGTCTCATTTACGAATATAATTAGGTAAATATTTAACAACCTAATTAGATCTACCCAATAGGTAATAATAAACATCATTATTATTATTTTACCTTTCTATATTCTTAGGATGCACACAGAACAAAACATTTTCATTTTGACTACCCTGTACATAATACATAAGGACCCGAATGCTAAACAATATTTTTCTCTTTACGTTTAGTAAAGAGCCATACTTATTTGGAAAACGAAGATTAGACCTTGGGAATTTGGTGAAACTGCGGCGCGCGCGCGTCTCGCGACTCGCGACAGTACGTTCGGTCGAGGGGAATTGGGACACAAAGAAATTACAACCTTATTCTGCATGAGATAACGTTCATATTGAAACGTTACCAAGAAAAAATATTAATTAATGAATAATTGCTGACATTATTTGCTTAATTTGTTTCTTATAGTACTAGTTAAATTTATACGGCATAAATTAACAACTTTTGGAGTAGTTATATATTTTGGTTCTCTAAAAACTGCAAATATTCGGAACTGTTGAATTCTGCAAAGAGAATCTGCTTAATTTTCAACAGTTTATTAGCACACACAATAAACTATTCAGAATAAACTGTTAAAATATAGTTATCTATAATCTCTGGTCAGATAAGCCAAAAAATCTGTAACTTACTGAAGATCCTTTATAAATGATAATTTTGAATGATTAATTATATTAATTTTAATTTCTTTAACTGGAATGCAAGCATTATATTATAATAGAGGCACTTTTACAAAGTTAGTAATTATGCTGTTCCACTGAAATCAAAATAAGTAGAAAATTTTATTTTTCATTTTTTTTGTACATACGCGGGAATTTAATTTGCTTAATTTGGTATATTTTAACTATAACTAACTGTATTTTATGCCATAAAGAAAGAAGTTTTCAGTTATCGAATTATTTCCATTTTTAGCTAATTTTACTGGCCTACTTTATTCTGGCGGCTGAATCGTAGATTACAGTTTAATATTATCCCCTCCAGAAGACAGAATAACAGAAGTATATAATAGTCCGCTCCAGCAAGTTATTAATAACTTTAAATTAATACAAATTTTCAGCCTCTTAGATCGTTAACAGAAGCTTGTAACGGTAATTTCATCAAGGGTTTCGTGCGCCGGCGATTGATGTTAATGCCTTTGAATTCCATTTTGTTACTTAAAGCGACTCAGTTTAAGTATCCATAAAATAATAATAGTTCATTATGGGTCTTCAGAGCTACTTTTGAGGAAGTTGAGGTATTTGTAGGTCATATTGAGTTGACTATCTAGAAAGCGGGAAAGATTTATTGAAGAAGGAGGTTCGATGGGGCACTTGTATAACCTGAGACTTTCCCCAGATTAGTGCAATGTTTTATTGCAGGCCGAATCACCTGATTGTTGAAAAAGAAAGACGATACCGTATATCGAAAGGCACGTCGAACCATTGGTCCCGGCTATTTCTACGGATGTAGTCATTACGCGTGCCATGTCAGAAACTGGTAGCTCAATAATATTCTGACACGTATTTGAGAGGTAGGCTAATCCCGATACCCACACGTAGACAAACAAACCAGTTAGCTTTAAAATCTCAGTGAAATTACAGATACTCCATTATTTTGGATCGAGCATTGTAGCTTGCTATTTATTACCATCATCATCATCAAAGATGTCCTACAAAATTCCATAGAAATTCATAACAAAATTACACATATCCATATTTTTGAGTTTATTCATATGACATTGTTGAGGAGGAGTAAAAGTTGCAGTATCTCGCAGTAAGCTATGTAATTCGTCAGCAAAACAGCATCCCTGTGTATCTCCACAAGCGAAGCCCGACCGCCCACATTCAGCAAACCGTCAGCACTGCGCTCGATTCTAACTTATTTTACATCCAAACAAAATAAATCGAATGTTTTCAATTTCCGACAGAATTTGAGCTTAGAGGTCTCATTGAATTACGCTTAATAATTAGGTAAATTTTCTACAATCCAGCCATGTATATATAGAGAGAGCAAAACTTTTCAATTAAAATTTTTTTATAATATGTTTAAGATACAAAACTTTTGATAAATAAATATTTTTTTATAAAATTTGCATAGGTTTGGCCTGAATCGGAAGTTCAAACCGTCCTTCGATATAATTAAACTTAGCATCTCGTGACACTTTGTTATTTGGTTATGATATGTTAACCTTCAATAATGCTTGAAGCAAATTAATATGAATTAATGTTCCGAGCTTAACCGTCCTCATACGCCCTGGTGCCAGAATAATTGAGCCGCTTAAGGCTAAGAAAATTAAAAGTTAATTATAAACGAACTTTTATATACTTAGCTATCTTTACTAATTCTATTTTTCACAATCGCCTTTTCTTACTCCTAAACGTCTACTAATCACGCCCAACGGAAGAAATCGCTGGGAGCGATAAGATCTTAATTTTAATTCACCTTGTATAACTTTTTTATTGTTTTGGCCAAATATGTTATTGGCGAGGTTGGTAATTTTCTCAGATAGTAATTTAGTGGAACGTCTTAATCTTTGTTCGTCATTTACTGGATTAGTCATCTCATCTTCTAAGTAGGTCAACTTCACGAGGCGTCATTTTCTGGGTTAGTCATCCTCAATAATTAGGTGTACAATAAGAAAGTAAGTATAGTTTGTAAAATAAACTCAGGTAAAAGTATTTGTACTGTATTAAAGTTTGATATTTTGCAGTTCATAATCGGGGCGAATGTGAACGCAGCAGGCTGCATTGGATGCAGTGGATGCAGCAGTGCACGGCTTAGCGCGAACTGTTGACTGTGCACTACTGATAGATATGCATGCTCACTGATATTTATAAACAACTAGCTGTCTGCCCCGTGGTTTCGTTTCCTTCCAAAATTAAAAGGTTTTTATTCGAAGAAAGATCAAAGGTAATAAATACCGAGGACAAGACTGGCTATGGTTCCAGTGGTAATGATGTATTGTGCCGTTACAAAAAGTGCTGGAAATAACCACACAAAAAAAAAAAATCTATCCAATTCGCTGTAGCCGTTCTGAAGTATGAAAAATAGCTACCGCTACTTAACTACGAGTATATATTACGTATATCATTGTCAAATAGTTGTTTAGTTTGTAATGTATACAGTTACATCTGAAATTCGTAATTGTATTCACAAATGGTTTTGTGATATTCGATTAGTTTAATGTACAGATTAAATTACCTATTTATTTTTTATTGCAATGCATAATTGCAATGTATATCAATTCCTAAGTAAACTTCTATCTATCTATTTTGACCACCCACTGACCTGCCATTTAAAATGTGGGTCGGCGCATCTACCCGGGCCACGGGAATTCACGGGGATGTTGTTAAAAATCCCGTGTTTATGCAGATCGGGCCGCGAAGCGCTTGTTCATCGGCCAATCTGCATAATGACCGGGAATTATGCAGGCAGATGAGAACCACTTCCAACGCTACCCTGTTACACACCTTTATTGAAACTCTTTGGTATTTGGGAACGAGCTTAATGTTATAGATAAGTATTTCTCCCGTCTTTATAAAAACCCTTACAGACTTTTTTAAGTTTTGGTAAATATACGATTCTGAATTAAACGGTGTACCTATTAAACTAACTTTGAAAAATAATAAATTAGATGCGCGTTTTTGCGTTATGGCGGCAGTTTTATACTATTGGATTTTGTACATAGTTTTGTATAAGAAATTGTTTTATTATATATAATTTTTATTAAAGACTACCAGTGAATGATACGTCAAGTAAATGTTGTAGATATAGTTGTACCCTTTCAATAAAACCCACTTGTGACTATTTCATACTTTTAGTGTCTTATTCTGTAGCAACTAGTTTTTTATTTATTTTAATTTTGTGTAATATTGCGTAGTTCTTCTTTTTACCCGACTGCAAAGGAAGGGTTATGTTTTTCACGCGTATCTATGTATGTATGTATGTGGGATTCTTTATACCCTCGAATCATCCAAACGGCTGGACGGATTTTAAAGAATGAGGTGTCTATCGATTCGTCTGAACCGTGCGATGGTTATAGGCTAGGTTTTGTTTTAACAAAACCGAAATGGCGGCCAAAAAACACAAAATGGCGGTAGAGACGAAAACAAATTTTTGCGTACCATATTAAGTGGCACATCATTAGATAAGTCCTTCAAAATGAAGATGATGTTTCTTGAACCAAACATAAAACTAAAAAGTCTTCAATAAAAAAGTAAATTAAAAAAATCTAAAAACCCGACTGCTTGGAAAGCGAACTAAAAAGATGAAAACAAGATGATAGTAGCATGTATAATTGAAATCCTCTTTTTCTATAAATTAAAATAGTCATTATTGCAGTCGGAGGCATATTATTCATATATTACTTGCTGAGACTCCTGCTACATATTTTATGCCTCCGACTGCAATAATGACTATTTTAATTTATAGAAAAAGAGGATTTCAATTATACATGCTACTATCATCTTGTTTTCATCTTTTTAGTTCGCTTTCCAAGCAGTCGGGTTTTTAGATTTTTTTAATTTACTTTTTTTTTACAAACTTTTCTAACTAATTTTAATTTGCGGTTTGATGGCCTTTTTGTTTTAAAACAAAGCCCTTAACAAATTAAACAGGTGAAAGGCCTCGTGTTACCAAAACCAGTCCTTAATTACGCGCCCAAAGCTGGATGCGGTGGGCGAACTTAATTAGAGGGTTATTTTTAAAGCATCATTGTCCAAAACATGGACTTTAGTAAAACGTGAATTTATCAAAGTTTACAAAATCAACATTATACAACACAAAACTAACATGTTTATCCGCAACATAGCAGTAGTAAAATGAACCACTTTCCCTAAGGAACATAGGTTGAAATCTCAAAATTAAAATATATATTGTTTACACCAAGTAGCCGGTCACCTGACTGAAGCTTATATGAAAGGTTGGATAATACTAAAAATAAACCAGCAATTCCAACACCAGGGTTTGTAAGATAACCTTACAACTTGGTTAACGTGGAGACCCACACAACAAGCAAGCAGCACAGAATCGTTACTTATTTTAATAGACTAGGGATTTTTAATATTACTTCAGGCAGCATTAGTCAAACGCAGTGTGAACGCAAGTCTATTCTTTGTAGGCTTGGCTCCGGTGTGGTGGGATCCTTTAATATCGAGATTAAAAAGGAGCAAAGGAAAAATGTCACATGCGTGCCTATTACTGAAAACAGGCTTATGCGTTATAGGGAAAATATTATAGAAAAGTTGCCGAAACTACTTTATTGTGAGGATCCAAATCAATTATATAACTCGGTATTTAGTTTAGCAAAAGACGAATATGATGCTGTGTTTAAACCAAAATTATTAAAAGTCGGTAATAAAATGTCATTTAAAGATTGGGCTACAGTGGGAATTCACAGAAGCAGACGAAAATTGTATGATCTTTATGAGGAAAGATCATATAACAAAAATACTGCTTTTCTTGATTATGTTAAAAACTATTCAAAATTATTTAAACGTATTTGTGCCGTAGCTAAATCAAATTTTATTAACAATAAAATTAAATCGAGTCAAAACATAATGAAAACTACTTGGCAAATTATAAGTAGTGAAACTGGAAAATCCAGGCAAACAAATAATAATTTTAAGCTAAAAATAGATAATCAAGTTTTGAGTACAGACTTAGACGCAGCAAAAGCTTTTGAAAATTTCTTTACGGATATTCCTGTTTCAACTACCAATTGTTTAAACTCGTCTCCTACTGCAGCTGAATCTACTCTAAAAAATAATGTAGATAAATGTACAAATCATTTTAAATTTAGGCACGTTACTAGTGCGGATGTTATAAAAGCATTCAAGTCTTTAAAAATGAAAAAGACTCCCGATGTCCATGGCCTTTCAGTAAAAATTTTAAGTTCTGTAATAGACTGTATAGCACCTCACCTGAGTTTTATATTCAATCAATGTATAGATAGTGGCGTGTTTCCTGACATGATGAAGCTAAGTAAAGTCATACCTTTGTTTAAAGCCGGCAGCACATCAGACCCCACTAATTTCAGACCCATTTCGATACTGCCGACTCTTAGTAAAATATTTGAAAAGCTTGTGTTAAACCAGTTGCAGGGTCATTTTTATCGTAATAATTTGATGCATGTAAATCAGTTTGGATTTACACGGGGTCGCTCAACAGCCGATGCTGGTGTTGAGCTTATTGATAAAATTTTTGATGCCTGGGAAGACTCAATGGATGCTATAGGTGTCTTTTGCGACTTATCCAAGGCTTTCGATTGTGTCGATCATGACACCCTTGTCAGGAAGCTAAGTCACTATGGTGTGAAGGATCAGGCACTCGGTCTTCTGAAGTCTTATCTTACGGATAGGGTTCAGATGGTCGATGTTAACGGACAAAGGTCTCCGGGGTCTAAAATAGGTATGGGTGTCCCGCAGGGTTCCATTCTTGGTCCTTTTCTATTTTTAGTATATATAAATGATTTACCGTATCTTATAAAGGGAAAACATGGGTTAGTATTGTTTGCGGATGATACATCTTTGATTTTTAAAGTTAAAAGGCAACAGTTAGACTATGACGACGTAAACCATGCTATCCATGACGTAGTTAACTGGTTCACAATTAATAATTTGCTTCTTAATGGAAATAAAACTAAATGCGTGAAATTTGTACTACCAAATGTTACTCCAGTAACAACTGATATATTAGTGAAGGGACAGAGATTGGACCTTGTGGCTTCCACTGTGTTTCTAGGATTTACTTTGGATTCTAAACTACAGTGGGATCCTCATATAACTAAATTGTCGAACAGACTGAGTTCAGCAGCGTTTGCAGTAAAGAAAATTAGAGCTCTTACAGACATAGACACTGCAAGATTAGTGTACTTTCACAGTTTAATGACCTATGGTATTCTCTTATGGGGTCATGCTGCAAATGTAAACGATATATTTACTCTGCAGAAACGGGCTGTTCGAGCAATTTACAGATTAAAGCCTAAAATGTCATTAAGAGAAAAATTTAAACATATCGGTATTTTGACATTTGCATCGGAGTATATATATAATAATCTTCTGCATGTGAAGAAAAATGTATGTAAATTTAAAAAAAATAGTGACGTACAAAATACTAGAAATAAAGACAAATTGGCTTCTTATGATAGTAGACTGCAGAAAATTAAAAATTCTTTCAAGGGCAACTGTATACGCTTTTACAATAGGGTCCCAACTGATATACAAAATTTAACACTAGAGAAATTCAAAATTATTGTTAAGGAGAAATTGATTAAGAAAGCCTATTATAAAATAACAGATTACTTAGAGGATAAACATCCATGGGAATAGTTGCTTGGGTGACAGGCTTTTTCAATCGTACTTTACAAAACATTGTTATTTACATACATACATAAACTCACGCCTCTTTCCCGGAGGGGTAGGCAGAGACCACTTCCTTCCACTTGCTACGATCCAAACATACTTCTTTCGCTTCATCCACACTCATTAATCTCCTCATACATGCTCGTCGGTTTAGAGTACTCTTGACCCGACCTTTTGTCAGAACGTCCCCGATTTGGTTTTGGAACGTTCGTCTTGGTCTTCCCCTTCCAACATTTCCTTCCACTCTCGCCTTATAAATCTGTTTAGTCAATCTCTCTTCACTCATTCTCTCCACGTGACCAAACCAATTTAGCATCCCTTTCTCAATTCTCGTCACAACATCTTCTTTTACTCCACATTTCTCCCTTATCACACTGTTCCTAATCCTATCACACAATTTAACGCCAATCATACCTCTCAATGCTCTCATTTCTACAGCACATATTCTACTTTCATGTTTTTTCTGCCATACCCAGCTTTCGCTCCCATACATTAGAGTCGGAAGCAGTACCCCCCTATGAACAGCCACACGTGCCTTTTTAGACACCTTCTGACTGTTCATAAAGGCGCACAACGCCCCGTTCACCATATTACCAGCATTCACTCTCCTTTCAATGTCACTGTCATGTTTTCCATCCCTAGTAAACAACGATCCCAAATATACGAACTCATTCACTTGCTGTAATTGTTCATCTTTTATCCTAATATCACTATTTGTAATTATTATCATAATAACTGTAAAAATATGTTTAAAAGATGCAACGCCTGTGGAGTTTCTTCGGCGAGCTCTTCTCCACAGAAGACAGCCAAATTTTTGAACTCGCCAGAAAAGATAATTTAAATGACATAACTAAGTGATGTAATAATGTCCAAAAGTTAAAAAATAAATTCTTTGAACTCTTTGAACTCTTTGGAAAGACGAGCGAATGAACCTTTTGTGGTGACAGTTATTACAGGGCTTTCATATTCCTGATGCCACTATCACTGTTTACGTGCAAAGGATTTTTTTTATTATTGTAAAAAGTAACTTACTAATTAATATTTACATTTAGTTTTTAATATGTTATGGGGAAGTGGGTTTTAGTTTAGCTGGACTTTATAGGCTGTTTAGCAATAGTCCACATCACCATATTGTTGTTGTAGGAAGGTGTTGATTTATTCCACGCTTTATATTAGCTTCACTTGTAAGTAACTATGTATGTAAGAATATCTTGTAATCTTAATTTGACCCACTTTCCGGTCTTCGATTAGGATGAAATTTTGCACACGCTCTGAGTTCTGATGACAATACATGACTACCTAAGAAACGTCATTACAAATCCAATATGGCGGCCTCCCCATTATTGTATCTAAAAAAATCTTGGAATCTTAATTTGACCCACTTCCCGGTCTTCGATTAGGAAGAAATTTTGCACACGCTCTGAGTTATGATGACAATACATGACTAGCTAAGAAACGTCATTACAAATCCAATATGGCGGCCTCCCCATTATTGTATCTAAAAAAATCTTGGAATCTTAATTTGACCCACTTCCCGGTCTTCGATTAGGATGTTATTTTGCACACGCTCTGAGTTATGATGACAACACATGACTAGCTAAGAAACGTCATTACAAATCCAATATGGTGGCCTTCCCATTATTGTATCTAAAAAAATCTTAGAATCTTAATTTGACCCACTTCCCGGTCTTCGATTAGGATAAAATTTTGCACACGCTGTGAGTTCTGATGACAATACATGACTAGCTAAGAAACGTCATTACAAGTCTAATATGGCGGCCTCCCTAAGATGGCGAACTGGCTGTTTGAAATCCACCCCCATGATATGGGTATCAAATGAAAGGGTTTGCTGTCAGGACTACGAAAAAAAAAGTCACGTGACTTAAATCCAATATGGCGGACGTTCAAGGTGGCGGACAGGAAGCGTGTTTTTTAGTTTTTTAAACTACTTATGTATTTTATTTATTTAGCATAGAACTAAAGTTGAACCTTCCTTTTATGAAATTCATACTGAAAAGATATTCTCACTCAGTCAATTTGTTTTGAGCCACTTTCCATAGAAACATATCTTGTAAAGAAAAAATAAATCGTCATACTGTATACAAAAATGTTTCGTCTTTGGGAAGAAATTAAGTTTTTTCTTAGCCGTTTCTTATTTATACTCATTGAACACAAAGAAATGTCACAATATTATTACGTAATGTTTGTACCTTGTATATATACGAACTTTCACGATCCCGTAGCCTAGTTTGTAGTACGTCTGACTTCGAAGTACGGGGTCGCGGGTTCGAAACATTCGTGTCATGAGCACTTGTGTTTGTCTTGTGACTGGATGTTTTATATTTATATAATGTACTAGCTGTCAGCCCGCGGCTACGCCCGCGTTGTTTTTCGACTTTTCCTTGCACAGTTTCCCGTGGGAATGAGATATTTTCCCGTGGTGAAAAGGATCTAAGATGTTGACTGGGGATATAAGATACAACCATGCTAAATTTCATATAAATTGGTTCAGTAGTTTCGGAGATTAGTCCGTACAATGTACTGAGATGTATATAAGTTACTATAGTTTTTTGACTATCCCACGGGAACTTTTTAATTTCCCGGGATAAAAAGTACGAGTATCTAAGATGTTGACCGGGGATATAAAGTACCGCCAAACAAAACTTTATTTAAAGCGGTCTAGTACTTTTGAAGATTAACCCGTATAAACAGACAAACAAAAATTTTGAATAAAAACTGGATATGTTCTATATCACTTCTTACATCCCCCTGACTCGGTTTTTGTATTTTTTTTTTCTATGTACAGATTTTCGACCTCTACAGTTTCATTATATTGATGTTTATCAGCTGTCTGACACCCATAGTACAAGCTCTGCCGAGTTTGGGGTGAAATGTCCGTGTGTGCGATATCCCCACATATTTATTTATTATTTAATTAAGATAAACAAATACAAAGATGACATACTTCGTTCTCCCTGATAGGAACTTGTAAGACATGACAGGATGAACATTTACCATGGCACATTGCTACACGCAAAATCATGGTGACGAGAAGAGGGGGAGGGGAGTTTACTGAGGGGGGGGTGTTATCAACTCCTTGCTTTCATCTGGTGAAGGCAGGAAGCCTATTCAACGAATATTCACACAAGTTTACAAGTTACATGTTGTAATGTAGGTGACGAAAACATATGGTAGTAATTTGTGATTCGTTTTATTTTATTATGTAGCACGAGTATGTGTGTAAATACTTCATTTAACGAATCTTTTCGTACCATAAACTAATTTAAAATGCATAAGGCTATGATTCTTGCGCTCATGTAGACACAAAGAATGAAAACAATAAAGAGTTGAGGTATCAAAAAATTAGAGGTTCTTACTCACAGATCACTTATTATTGTAGACAAAAAGAATTTGAAAAAATTAACAAAGCTATGTTGTATGAACGTGGTGATTTCATTACGTACAAAGACAGCAAAATAGATAGTATGTATTACATTTTTTTGCTAAACATAGTGTGCAGTAAAGTATATGATTCTATTGTATTCATAATGGTTATATAATATAATTACGGCAAAATTAACGCAGGTAATGATTTAGTATTCCTGAAACATACAAGCGCCCTCTGACATTTAGTAGTCTAACCACAAAAACGACGGGGATTATTCCGTAGACTTTTGCTACGACTGTGGCTACGAAGGGCTACGGCGTAGCAGTGTTCGTAGAGGTTTTGTAACCTGGGTTGCTCTGATCTATGCTCTGATGATAGAAAGATTAAAATAACCGAAATTGATTGTACAGAGACAGTACATACTGCTGGATATGTTGACCTTGATAGCGCCCGTATTCCGTAGTGTTAGGGGTGAATTTCGTAGTGCGAATGTCCAGCCGCATGTGCTGGCTTCTGTACATTCTTGATCTAGTTGGTACTGCTGCGACTTAAAAGCACTGGGTCGGGTGTTGAATCCTGTAAAGGCTAAATATTTAAATGATGAGCACTTGTGTTTGATGTACAGTAGCCAGCACATGCGGCTGGACATGTTGACCTTTGGAGCGCCCGTATGCCGTAGCGGTAGGGGTGAATTTCTAATGTCCAACCGCATGTGTTTGGTTTCTGTACATCAAAATGTTGTTTTATTGGTATGAATAAATATTCATTCATATATATCAGCTGAACCCAAATTTGTGGTCAAATGTTCGTGTATGAGATATACCCATATATTAACTTAGTTTTATTCGCATTGCAAGAAATAGATATGAAATAGACATGTCTCTTAAAAGTAGATTGAGTGATTGGAACTAGTTATCACATAATCAGTAGTGTGTACGGCAGGTAATTAAACTTGCAGACACACACCGCCCTTGAGAGGCGAGCTGCCATCAAACTCACTGAACCATTCCGAGAACTACAATCACCTGAATACGAGAAACATCGAACATACATTGCGCAGTCACCCGAGATAACAACAATAAAATTAAATAATAAATAAATATGTGGGGACATCTCACACACGGCCATCTGACCCCAACCAAACTAGACAGTCTATACTTTGGGTGTCAGACAGCTGATTATGATACATACATACAACATCCAGACATAAGGCAAACACCAGTGTTCATCACACGAATGTTCACCTTGTGGTTCGTAGGCAGACGTACTACCAACTAGGCTACAAGACCGACGATGTATATCAAATAAGTAGATTTTCCAGTGGTATTTGCATAGAAAGGGGCTGTGTCCTCGTTATTAGCAAAGTTGTCAGCGTAAACAGGCGGCACTTTAACTTATTTAAAGTTACGGCGTGTGGAGCTCGCCCGTGGAAATGTTCCGCGGGAAATTATAGCTCGTCAACATAATTATCGCACTGGCTGTGATTTTCCATCAGTATAAAACTTATATTGTACTCGGTGAAATGAATTCGACTCATATCTACACATTCCTAACTCTACAGATAAAGAATCATACGGTACTACGGTTTTGGTTGTGTCGTCATCTTTTGTCGCGGCTAGTAGGCGTGTTCTAAAAAACACAAGTTCGACACTGGCCTGTAAACTAAAAATTACAACTGCAACTACTGTAATCAACAATATGTAACTTAAAGTGTTTTTTACAGGGAAGAAATGTTAGCGCGAGGTATCCTAGTAGTCCATAAACAATTACTATTAAAAATAAACTGGATGTCACACATACTGTAACAAATAACATTGAATAACAAACAACGAAAACATTGTGTTAGTGCTTGTAAAAAGAGCTGAGAGTCCATTCGCGCCCCTTGTTCAAGCTAACACCAGCTAGGCGTATCAATTAGCCCTCGAGCGAGTTGGCTCGCCGCCAGTATTCGCGCCAGCTGACTCGACTGGGCGAGTGAAGTGGGACTCGCTTACAAGAGGTGACTGGCTGATCGCATTACAGTTTGGGCACGTTCGTTCCACCCGACAATAAATCGTTTAATTTCAATTTGGATTTTAGTTACATCTGGAACAGAATCTGAAGTAAACAAAAGTATACCTTTAACAGAATTTTATTGTCGCCGAAACGATCATTGGAGAATGACAATAGGTAGGTGTTTATGCAAAAAATGATTATATACAATAATAGTTTTACTACATGCTAATATTGGCATATGTAGTCTACATGCGATAAAATGAAAGCTTTTTGTGTAATTTTAAATCATGAAATTTTTACACTCTGATAAAAAAAATGAATATTTCTTGTAACTGTAGTTAAAAAAAAAATTAATGTATGTACCGTCGTTGTAACAATAAACTGTAAGTTAGTTATTTAAAACTAACAACCACCCACTTCAGCGTATAACATGTAATTTTTTAACAAACTTGCCTTTAAATCAGAGTATTTTTAAGTAGCGAGATAAAGCTTCTGGCCAGTAGTAATGCAACTCATTACTCCTCACTCCTCAGTAGCGCCGTGTGTGCTCGCGCTAATTGGCCGGAGCACCACTAACTACCGGTAACTACCGGTAACTGGTTCACAGTAATTATTAGCTCCGGTACACAACTAGCGGATGAGCTGCACCATCAAAAATAAATCATAAATAAAATAATAGGCTATTTGACTGGTTTTTAAAATATATTTTTTATTATTCAGTAGAGTTTGTGGATCCCAGTAATAGTTGTATTTTTTAATTCTGGTACATATTTCCTGAAAAATATCAAAATAAAAATTCAATATTTAAGTAGCGCGCCAAAACGCTACTTTGACAATATGGCGTCGCAATGGCATCGGTGACATCACTAGCCAGTACTACTACTACAAGTTGCTTAAGTAGAAAACGATGTTTACTGGCTAGTGACATATGTCCTATATCCGACCAAACAGGAGCGTTTTGAGTCACGTGACAAACGCCAAAAAAATACATTTTCATTTACGGATTTTTACATAAATTAATTATTATTTTCAACTTCCCATAGTAAATATCCATTTTTAAACTTACATTACATACCTACTGATTACAGTAATTAACACTTTATTTTTCGCATTGTCAAATAGCCTATTATCTAAAGATATTTTTGTATCGTATAAAACGAATTAACACCAAATTAAGCTATCAGACATTACTAATATTCCTAAATAAATACATAAATTTGAACAAATACTATTTGTACTCGTATTTATCATATTGTATCGATTATATTTACCTGTCTTTGCTCTTGCAATTTTGATAAATTAGTCACGCCTGCAATGCAAACATAGCAATCAGCTCCCGTAACATGAAGTGCTATGACAAAAGTTTGTCGCACTTTTAACTGTCAAAAAGTTGCGGGAAACCCGCCATATTGAAATATCCTCCATTAGGATAAGAGAATACGCATGACAAAATTATGTCTAATGTTCTGTGTCTATCACGCTTGGACCGGGCATGTTAGAGAAGCAGGTTCGAATTTGTGATTACGAGTAAGTGAAGACAGAAGTAAAACATTAATTTGATTATTTTAAAAACGTAAATTGATTAAACCAAATTATGATGATGCTTTGCTTGGACTTGAAACCTCACTAGCTTTGTTGACACATCAACAGTCAGCTTTATGAAAGAAAGAAGGAAAAAAAACCACATGTGTCTATAATACGCACAGCCAATTCGTGGAACGATCTTCGGGCGTCTGTATTCCAGGATGTTTATAAACCAGATTTATTTAAACCGGGAGTGAACAGGCATTTTCCTGGTGACCTCGCTCTACCCTCGGCCTCATCTCGCCCGCCGTGTGGGCCTGGAGGCCTAAATGCAAATTATAATGAAATTAAATTATTACGTATCGCTATTCGTGCACCACTTTTATAAGGGTGACTTGCGGATGATTCATATTCCATTTTATCAATAGCTTAAAATGGCCGATTTTGAAAGAATTAAAGCGGTAACTATATTATTTAAAAACGATAAATATGGTGATTCACCAAATATTCGAATATTAAAAGAACCATAATCGAATTAATCATTATAAAAACGTTCGATACGAATCGCCTCGATTTTCTCTTAGATTACTTTTCCAAAATGGCGCTTCACACCTACTGAATGAGACAAAGAATAAGCCTATCAAACATAAAAAGAAAATCCGAGTCGCTCGTTGCATTCCGCCCTTATGCGCCCGCTGCATCCTCGCACTGCTCATGACGTCACGTGACTAATCGCACTTGCACTCCGCACCTCGGCTGCACTTGGCACTACGTGGCACTGCAGCGGAACTGCAATCAGCTGCACTTTACATTCATTTCCGCAGACAACGAGCTGCACTTACACTGTTTATCGCGGTACTTAATCTTTGTGTCTTTTTAAACTAATTTGGACTACGTTTTGTTATTAACATGCACCATTTAAAATGATTTCAATTTAAAGGCTTTATGGGGGAACAGTAGGTGAGTTTGGATGGGTTGGGGTTTCATACAAGTACTGTGAAACTTGATACGTCGTTTTAGAAAAACAAATGTAGGTCAATAAAAAAGGAGGTTCATAGTTAATGCAACATGCAAACAAGTTCTTGAACGCATTATTTTGGTGTCCACATTTGATTTAAATAAATTTAATCTTTAAATTTTCCTCGTGAACAGCTAAATTATCTTGTATCATACTCGTACAGTTCAAATTAAATAATAAAAGAAAATCTTGTCCAATTCAAGTAGGTACTAGAAGCCAGTGGTATTCCACAGTGCTCTGGTTGGCTTTAACTTGTGAAAGTATAGTCATTCGCCTGGCACAAGTGAATTTGATACTTGGCGTGACGTCACTACATTCGCTAAACTTCGTTGATACGTCGCCGTCGCTGCTCTTACCGCAAGAAAAGGAGAGTACAGAAGTAAAAACATAATTTTTATATTAATAAATACAATGACTCATATAGTAGTTCACAATCATATAATAATATAATAGTACCACAATCCACCCGCTTGGTAAGTGGGTAGGGGATTACAGTTGTTATGTTACCGCATATGCACCGAACAGCGCTGATCTTCCGACAGTACCAGTAGAGAGGCGCAACATTATTTGCCTTTAATTAGTCTTTAATTATAAAGAGAAAATATCTATCAGTTATGATTTGAACAAGACTATCAGTTTTCATTTGCACTAAAGCTTCAAAGCACTTAGCCTCACACAGCTCACACAGTAAAATCGAAGACGATCTGAAACCCCGAGTCAATGAAATAAAAAGTTGGGCGTGGTTTTGTTAATATTTTTAATATCTGTGTGCTGCTTTGTTTGTGCTGTTACTGAGTTACCGTCGTTGCAGCGAGCGAGTGCAGTCTAGTGCGCGGTAAGTAGATTCATTCTGACGACAACTTTTCTTTAACTCCTGAAGACTTAAATGCAAGTTGGAAGAAGATAAAAGGTCCCTTAATAGTTTATTTTCTTGTAGGTCAAAGTGATTAACAAACTTGCTTCTACCTTTTGACTTATATAACTACACTAATACATCTACACTAATATTCTATAGAGGAAATATTTGTATTTTTGTGTGTATGTTTGTAATGAATATACTCAAAAACTACGCCGATTTCAAAAAATCTTTCATTATTAGAAAACTACATTCACCTTGAGTAACATAGTCCACCTTTTACTGCGGGAAAATGCCTCATTCCCACGGGAAAATTTGTTAAAGCAGGTGGAGCCGCGGCGGAAAGCTAGTGTTATATTATAATGTTCTATAACCCTAAAACATGTACTATTTCTTTCGCTTCATTAAAGCTTGGAAGCATTGCGTTGGCAGCGCAGCGGCTACGGAGCCTTGTTCCCCAGTAAAGAGGCGCGACAAATGAAACGAAAACGTAGCGAGGAAACCTGCACTCACTTGCAAATAATAATAACTGGGTGGGTGAAGCCTGAAAAAAAAACAGACGCGAGCAACGGTATAAGAAGTTTATGGATTAAATACAGAAGAAGGCTTTTGAATGCAACCGTTCGATTTAAGCCCGCCAACACATGGCCCATTAACCAATGTTACCCAACATTGTGTATTTTTAATATGTGCGAATTTATAAATCGCATCGGAGGGTAGTTGCTAGAACTTGGCAATGCTTGCTCTGCTTTCCATATCAGTGTCAGCGCGGCAATTTCCCTGAGTATAGGTGACGTCACAACTGTCGTCACAAGGCGAGAGCTAGCCTAACTTCACTGGGATACTAAACTTTTACTGTGCAGTGACTTTAATACTAGCTCTGTTGTTATTTTTACGGATATATGAGGCACTTGGTATACCGACTGCCTTTTATTGCAGTTTACAATGAAAAACTATGTAAGCAAATTAATGCCAAACAAATGCCCCTAGTAAAAATGGTGTGCGATCATTGAAAATTTGTAAATATCGAACGTAATTATTGATCAGTTTCCCAAAATAATAAGATAAAACAAATAAATCAAAGATCAAAATATATTTACGAGATTAATTTGAATTTACAACAGTTAAATACCTAAATGATGAGATCCGCAGGCGAACCAGAGTCACCGACATAGCCCGAAGAATCGCTAAACTTAAGTGGCAATGGCCTGGGCACATTGCACGTAGAACCGACGGCCGTTGAGGCAGAAAGGTTCTTGAATGGCGGCCGCGCGCCGGAAGACGTAGTCTGGGCAGGCCCCCCACGAGGTGGACCGACGATCTGGTGAGGGTCGCGGGAAGCCGCTGGATGCGAGCAGCGCAGGACCGATCATTGTGGAGATCCTTGGGGGAGGCCTTTGTCCAGCAGTGGACGTCTTTCGGCTGAGATGATGATGATGATGAAATACCTAAACCTTTCGATCACCTTTCATGTGAATGTCCAAGACACAGTTAAATACCGTAAAATTAAACTTTTCTTGTTATCAGCACCATAGTTGTAGTACTCATGAAACTGAACAACCTTAAATCTCAAAACTATTTAACTTGTTATACAAAATGGCCGGTCACGTGACTAAAGTTTATATGAAAAGTGTAATATTATTTTTGATATATAAACCTATATTCCTTAGTGAAAGTTGTTCAGTTTCATGGGTACTACCACTATGTTGTAGTAGATAAACAACCAGTTAAATTTTACAGTGCATACTTGCTCAGTTCACTGGTATAACCTGTGGTATAACTACAACGAGCCTTCAGCGAGTGCATCGGGTCTTTATGAATGTGCTCGGGGCAAGTGCGGAGAAAATGTAAAGCCGAGAATGGAATCCCATCTGAAATTGAGCGAAAAAAGCAGAATTTTGGTATTAAAACGATATTAAAATACAGGGTGTAAGTGACAGCAAATACTAAAAGGACATGCTTAAAGCAAACCCAAAGAAACTTTTCTCGAAAATAAAAAAAAAATCGACACTTCCATACTTTGTTATTTTTGTTGGACAGTTAAGTAGAAAACATTTTTTTTTTTTAACTTGTCCAAAACCATTTACTGAGTGTGTCATTTCAAGTTCATCAGTTGTTTCAGGCTACACCTTGTAAATTACCGCGTTGATACGGAAAAACATCGTGAAGGACTTGGTAAATTTATATTTAAAGGTTACCTTATAACGCTCCCAGTGGTCATAGTGCAAGGCTACGAAAGACTCATACTCAAGTCGCAATGGTCAGCAGAGTTCACCTGTATAACTAACGACTGCAATCGCCAACCTGCCTGCCAAACGTGGGGATTATGACAGACAACCTCTCCCTTCAAGGGAGAGTCTTAGAGGATTCGCAGCTGTGGACTGTTCTTTTTTTATTAGGCTGTAATAGGGAATAATTTTAAGTTTTATGGTGAGATTGCTACGTTAGCAATAAGGCTTTGTCGTGTATTGTTAAATTTATTTATTTTCTCTTTTGGCGTCAACAATAACTGTATTAAATATAACAATAGCTCTAGTTCTTGACAGTTTACGTTAATCTAATAATGCTTCGTGAACAACAAAACATATTAATTCATTGCCATACCTTCCTGAACCCTCTTAATACATGGGGTATATTTTGACACGGTGTCCTTACCCTCTGGCCCTCATCCTACAAGATAATCCTGGCAAAAACTCCTTTTAGTCCCGGAACCGTTCGCTGGACCAAAATTGACGTCCGGAACAAGGGTTCGGGACGTGGGGCTTACTCGGGACATTTTACTACGAAAATAGAATTAGCTTGATTGCGACTTCATGTTACAGCGCAGTGGTTAGAGGCCCCTTCACATCTCAGGGGCGCGAGGTTGATCCTCCTCACTTACAAATGTGTTTTCGAATTCACATTACCAAAGGTGTGTGGGTCTAAATCATAATTTACTATGCAACAACATGCAACAGTCTCATGCCACATAATTAATCCTTGACAGTGTGATTCTTTGGAAATTATGATGTTGTCTCACTCTCATTTAAGCCAAAGCAACAACATGTAACATTGTGTATTAGTACATTATTACGACAAAAGAAATCTTCTGTTTATACTGCAAATAGAAAATATTATTTAAGGTATATACCGTGAAATTTAACTGGTTGTTTAACCACAATATAGTGGTAGTACCTACTCATGAAACTGAACAACTTTCCCTAAGGAATATAGGTTGAAATCTCAAAAATAAAATTAAAATTTCATATAAACTTCGGAAAAATTTCACGGTGCATACGGCATGCGGCAGCCTATTTAAACAAAATACTTTGGCTTTGACTGTGAATTTCGCATACAATCCTGCTGATAAAGTTATATCTTGCAAAGAAATAAGGACTAAAATAATCAACCAACTTCAGTTTGCTCATTATAAGTTTTAATAGTCATGCATTTGTTTCCAAGTTGCAGCGGTGCATTGAAAGCATTCCCTCGTATCCTAGTTTAATGAAACTTTGAACAAGAGAAAAGTTTGAAATGCACTAAATAAAAGACACTTCGTTATTATCATACAATATGTACAATGATAAACGTATTTGTTTAGGTGCATTTCGCTGGACGAGGAGTTTATTTTGCGCTCCTTTTGAGCCGAATTAAGCTCTGCTCGTCCCGTGAGGAAAATAAGCATCTTTTTACATTACGCCATACACAATCCCCACCGAGAGGCTCACTGCGTCGCCCGTATGGTCATATTTTTTTCCATGTAATAGGTAAACTATCTACATCCCTGTTAACGATTTCATTTAATTCCGCAGAAGTTGTTGCATGATTGAGTAACACACATCAATATATCAAACATGTAAAGTTTGACATTTATAAATATTACTTATGTCTTGATGAAGGCTACTGACGACGCTATTCGTGTAGTAGGTTTTGGACCGAGACCATCTGAGTTTGCTTTGCTGTAGACTCAGTAAGAAGTACAAAATAAATAATAATATAATAATATTATTTAATTAGGTATATCAAATGACTTCCTCTCCAAAAGTCTTAAGGTTACTGTAAAGTTGTTTTTATGCCTACAGAAATGAATGCACTGGCTGTTTTAGTACTTAGTTTATTTTGGTGGTAAATCTAAACAATGCTAGATCGTATAAATCACGTCAGTTCAAGCCAGCAGCCAAGTGATGGAGGCCAGTAATATTAGGGCCACAAATCTGCGCCCGCGCCTGTGATGTGACGTCACAACGTCGCTCACCAACAACATTCTCACATGATAAACAATTCATGCATGATGATTTTTTGTACCGAAAGTTATTGCTGCACGTCGAAAGGTGTAGGGTAGCACCCCACAAAGATGGACCGACGACGATCTGGTGATGGTCTTGGGAAGCCACTAGATGCGGAATTTTGTATGTCGAAATTGGGTTGTAGGTTCGGACCAAGCAGGACCAATCGTCATGGAGATCTTTGGAGGAGGCCTCTGTCCAGCATTCGATTGTAATGAGGTGCCTTGCATGCCACCTCGTTCCTACCTCATTTCTCATCGCATTTACCATTCTCTTTCGTCTAAAGCTTGAATATTTAATTTTGGAATTCATTCGTCATTCATTTGTCATTTTTCATTCATTACCTTCACTTTTTCATCAGGCTTCTTCCCACACGGCCATTTCGTATCTTTTATAATTTTTTAAAGTTTGTATTAGTTAAATCCGTAATGTGCGGATAGTTTGAGTGTGAATAATATAAATCGAATTGTGTTAATCAGTGTTTTCTTTCATCGCTGTGCGTCAAGTTCTGTACCGAGACAGGCTTGCTTGGCCTGCCCCGTGCATTCAATTTCCCAAAGAAAAGTTGAATATCTGTAGGGAAAAATTAATCTTTTCTAGTGCCAATAAGAAGAAGTTAATCTTTCGCTAGTTTAGGAATAGCTTCATCAATTCGACGGTAGATGGCGCCAGCTGTCATACAAATATTCGCAAGTCTATTTTTGAACAGGAAATAATAAATTCTACACCTTTAGTTATGTTTTATAGTAAATAGACATTAAATTAGACAAAAATATTTTATAAAATAATTCCGAAATTATTTAATTTATTTCATGTAATTCTATTATTTAATCTATAAGTAGTTTATTATGTATCATGTTCGTTTTACCTGGTGGGCAAGCAACAAACTACAAACGTCCATTTTGAATTTGGAATTCTACGAGAAGGCATCACGTTCTTGTTAAAAAGTTTGAAAAAGTAGATTTTATAAATTTTATTCAGTAAAATCCAGAGAATTTGCTTTAGTACATATAGTGCAGGCGAATCGTCGTGTCGGTGGTTGCAGACTTCGGGAATCTACAGAAATTGAAAGCTAAGTAGTACTAAGTACTAAGTGGATTTTGGTGTAACACGATTACCTACCTATAATGATTTTCTTCCAAGTATTTATTCTATCTATTTAAGTATATATTTCTCCAAATATCCTCTCTCTCTCTATTTTCTATGATCTGCTTTACAAAATGTGTATTTTCACAGGTCATGAAGACTGAGTGCACTCAGGAATGACCTACTATTCTGGTACTACTCTTCATAATTTATTAAATATATTCTCCTATTTTAACCTTTCCTAACCTTTCACAGCTCCGGTAATATGTGGAAACACCGAAATCATACTCCTCTTAAATTTACAGGTGGTACAATATACTTAAGTAGTATAGACAAAGCAGGGAGACCTGATGGCGCATCACCAGGGTAGCAGAGGGAGCAGCCAGGCCCTAAGTACACCGGACGCCGGGTATGATTAATATTTTTTTCATATTTCCTACCTACCTTTATTTTGTGTTCTTGCTTGCCTAAAAGGTAATCCAACAGCTAGGTATTTCTATAATCACCTATTATCATAATCCATGAAATAGTCCATAAATTCAAGTAAATTCATCATTTTATTCTTTCTATAATTTAATTCAGTTTTCATTTCCTTTGTCATAATTTTCTCAATCTACCTTAGTTACCTAAATCTTTAGAAAGTAAATAGCAAATATAAGTGCATTCTTTAGGTCAATAACCACATAATTAACAAATAATATACACTAAATTCTTCATGTAAATATTGCAAAATTTGTCATATTATTGTTTTCTTAGTAGAATTAGTCACAATAATGAGATTTAAGTACCTTATATTTTACTATAAATAAATTATTACCTAGCTGTATTTCTATGAATTTATTAAGTAATTATGTCACTTTTCTTTAAGCTATACATACTACATTCATTCCGGTTACTTTATAAACTTTTGCTTCTTATAGAATACCTACTTTATTCTTGATGAGTTATACTGAAGGGTTATTTTGCATTAAAATAAAGTAATAGCATCTTCACTAGTTATTTGGGGTCTTGACTGAAGTTATAATATTAAATTCAAACCTAAGATTTACATAAAAGTATACATACTTACTATCTATGATGTCTCTTAGTTTTACTGTACATTATAAGCGTTCAAGTTAGTCGTATAGTACCTATTTAGAGTTCTTATCTGGTAATAGCTCTCACATTATTCTGGTTTACTTCTCACACAACGTAGAGTCCTATCACTTGACGAATCACTGGCCATATTATCACTTACTTATCACATTTTTACTTATTTACTATTATACTTACCAGTTTCCATACATTTTAACCATTGCCCGGTGGTTACAATTTGTTACGGTTAAACTAGGATTATTTTTCACAGGATTCACAATTCAGTTAGTTATTTAATTTTCTATCAAAATCTGCTCAGTATATTTTTGTGCGTTAAGCTAGGGAAACGTTACAATTTGGTGCATTAGGTTAGTTAGGTAGAATTTGGTCCGGGAAGACCTAGGGTTGGTGCCTTAGGATAGGGTAGGATTGTTACAGTTCTACACGTTAATTCGTCTGTACTTTATCCCTGCGTTCACGCCTCGCCCAGGACCTAGGCGAGCCGCGGGCGTGGTAAGATGTCTTCTTCGACAACTTTTTTATTAAATGTTTTATTTTAAGGATTAATGGAACTTAAAGCACCTCAGGACCAAGCTCTACAAGCCGCAGAACCCTGTCTGACATAGAGAGACAGTATCAAATAATTTTATTTTATTTTACACATCGATTTGTGTCCAAAGGAATTACTTAATATGAATTTTAAGTACATTATATTAAATTTTCCCACTTTTCCAACTTAGACCTTATTATTGTCACAAAATATATTAAATAGATAACTGTAGTAATAAAAGCAAAAAATATTCCTGAATTCATTTGTTATATCCTTGCGGAAAAGAGAGATAAGCCAAGGAAACGTCGTTATAAGAACATTCATAACTCGCTAAAACCTCAAACAAATTCCTAAACACGAGTAGAATCCCGAGTATGAAACCGCTTTCATTTGCGACAAGCTACGACTCACTTCCCGAGACAAACTTTAAATTGCACTTCCAACACTTAAATGCCATCCGTCCCTTTTCAACGTTATTAAAGGTACGTTCACCTATCTCTCTCGTTTAGAGGAGGATCGCGGCGACGGATATCTGAAGGAATTGAACTAATTTAAAAAGTTTAGTTCTGCGGCGAGGACATCTCTGATTCAGGACTGTATTCATAAAGTGATCTCACTTGAACAATAAAGGTGCAGTACTGACAAATAAACGTGATTCCAGAATACGGTCATAATTTTGATGCCTCCTGAGTAAAGTCACAATAATGACTAGTATGGCCATATTTCAATCATACTATCATACTAATATTAAGATTAAAGATTTGTATTTTTGTGTGTGTGTGTGTGTGTGTGTGTTTGTGTGTGTATGTTTGTCCGAATTCAGAAACTCTTTCACCGAAAGCTACATTCACCTTGAGTAACATAGGCTTCCTTTTACCGCGGGAAAATGGCTCATTCCCACGGGAAAAACTGTAAACGCGGGCGGATCCGCGGCGCAAGGCTTGTACACCATAATTTAATGAGCATAAAAATCCTAAATTTAAAGAAAATTGCGCAGTAGTGAATTACTCGTATATACCTATTTAGAAATAAATAGGTTTTTCTGTGTAGGTAATCGAAATCGGCATCAGTCGCTGAGAGCGAACTCTATACTACCAATATCGTCATTAGCTCATTACTCATGTACCTATGACCCCACCGAGGGGCTATCCTTCCTTGAATTGAGTACACTAAAACAATCACATACTGACTGTACTTTTAAACTTCCAGAAGAATTTTGTCCAAAAGTATTTCGTCTGCTCTGCGGTTGCGGCTAATTCATGCCTCGTTATTTTTCAGCTATGAGAGAACTTTTTGAGTCTGAATAAGGGAAGACAGCTAGATATCTATACATACATATAATAAAACTGTAGAGGTCGAAAATCTGTACATAGAAAAAAAAAAGCTAAAAACCGAGTCAGGGGGATGTATCATGTAAGAAGTCATATAGAACCTATCCAGATATTTTCAAATTTTTTGTTTCTCTGTTTGTCCGTTTGTACGGGCTAATCTCCGAAGCTGTCGGACCGATTGACTGAAATTTTGTATAGTGATACCTTATATCTCCGGTCAACATTTTAGATAGTTTTTACCGCGGGAAAATATCTCATTCCTACGGGAAAACAACGCGGGCGGATAGCTAGTAACAAATATAACTATGTTCTTTATTTTTCTTATAGGAATAAAAATAAAAACTCTTGCATTTATAAACAACTGTTTCCCTTAGAGTATAAATATAAAATATTCTAGGAAAGAAGTAACACATTCAGTCGCGCATTAAATTACAACAAACTAGGTACCAAATAGACGAACATCATCCGTACGTTTACTTTTTTATTATCGTATGGCTTCCGATCAGGGACTGATGATGCATGCATCTGTAGGTACTTTATATTGCCTTTAAAATGTATTACAATAATAAAATTAAATATGCGTCAGATATTTCGGAAGACAATATAAAATGCTTGGTATGTTCGGTAACACTTGAGGGGGGAAGTTAGTAAATGATTTCCTTGATAGATTGGATGCTGATCAAGCGAATGGACCCTCCTCAAAGTATGAGGAAAACTGTCAAATACCGCGGCGGCTGAATAATGGTCCTTCAGGAACTGCTAATGAAATTATTTCTATTACGATAAAGTCGCTTTTCGTAAAACATTTTTTTTTATAAATGCAAATTTGTAGTTGGAATCTCCTGTGGCTGCTGATTTCATGAATAGAAGTAATAAGCTTTAAAATGAACTTGACTTTTATGACTTGACTTGAATGACTTATACAAATTCCTTAATAAATAATAATTACATTTTTCAAAATATTTATAACTAGCTTTCCGCGTTACAGTTTTTTCCGTGAGAATGAAGCATTTTTCCGCGGTAAAATGTAGCCTATGTTAACTCGGGGTGAATGTAGCTTTCTAATAGTGAAAGAATTTTTGAAATCTGTTCAGGAGTTTTTAGTTTATTCATTACAAACATACACACACATACACACACAAAATCATAACACACAAAATCATAACATAAAATCTAATATTAGTATGATAACCTTCATATTTTGTTGTTAATAGTTACAATTAAATACTCGTGTCGTATGTACACATTAACACCTAACACTTACCGTATTACATTATTTTTTAATCAACATGGAATGCAATAAAGAATCAATTCTTCAAGTATTGCGTACAAAAGTATTCTGAAATATTTTGAGGTTTTCTAATTTCCCTGGCAATATTTACTATTAATTGTTTTTATGTACTGGAAAAACGACTTTTATAATGATTGATTACTCTAGTTATATTGTGTAGTGTAGACAGATATTTTGTTGGGTACCGAAATAGATAAAAAGAAAAAACATTTTACTTTAAAATTTACCTAGAAAGGGCTAATATCTATTGTTTGTTATATACTTTGTTTCTTTGACCCACAAAATACGAAGATATTAAAATAAGATTCCAGCTAAACGTTAAGGAAATAAAAAGAAAATACGTCAAAGATAAAAATATCCCCCAGACAATAATCTGCGGTGCTTTCTCTAATAGATGACTTGATTAATCACTGCAAAATAAACTTTAACGAAGACAAATTAGAGCGGAAACTTCCGAAAAGGTCCCAATCAAAGACCAGCAATGAAAGATCACGCGGCCATTTTACTTCAATTAATCAAAAGTTCCGAAGAAGAGCAGTAATGAGGTACATCCAGATAATAGTTTTAGCAACTTTTGACTTAAGAATACCTATAGACTATATGATTCATATATTTTGGTCAGCTAGGTTTTTCACTTTTGTATGAAACTTTTTTCGTAATTTCAGTATTGGCACAGTATTGGTCCCATAGCCAAAGTTGTTCATATTAAGGAATAGAAACATACCAATGGCTCTTCAACAGGTTAAGTTTCAAGGTTTACAAGAATTTAAATTAAATTATAAACGCAATATCAAAATGTTTTTTTTACAATGTAAGAACACGGACATTGCTCTGCAGCGCATTTTGGAATTTCAGTTTTATTTCCTCCGGATGACAAGCGATACGCGCTATGTGATGATTTGGCTGGAAATTAATATGTTTAAAATTCCTAACTATCAGAAACAAACTAAATACAAAGGATGAATAATATTTTAAGTAACACGAGATGGAGGAACAACAAAAAATAAGACTGCTGCAATAATATAAATCCCGCGCCTCACATTTTACCCACAGGGACAGAAGGATTCATAGTATCGTAAATTAGAGATTATTCAGGAAGGAAGAATTTAATACACAAAAAACTATACAGCTCTTTGAACAGTAATCGATAGACGTTAAATGGCTGCGTAAGCTACAATGTGTTGGCGATGTTCAAATAATGGTATCTAATTCAGTTGATGGGATAAACCGTGGGACAAACCAATGAGCGAGGTATAAGCCCTGGGCTCTGTTCCGCAAAGCTACAGTTTACAAACTCAAGTACGATTCGAAATACATTGCATGGCCGACGTGATCAAAATCAATTGGTTCACATTTAAGGTGAATTGTCTACGCAATGAATATCGAATTGCATTCGTAAGTGGTAGATTAGTAAATAGCCGAGCTATCATCGCTGTCAGCCGCCCGCGCTGACGGATTGCGGATTAGCGCGCCGCCATTGTTTTAAATGGACTCGCTCACTAATATCCAATTCTGTTCTATTTCAGTAGTTTTTTTTATTTTGATGTCTTTTTTATAAAAGTTATGTAGGCACATGTTTCTTACAAGAACACTAATACGAGTACTCCGTTTTTATTCATACTCAAGATGAGAAGAAATCGTGTAGGTTTCAAGATTAATGGGATGTTATACTTACCTAGCACTACTAGGAGAGAATTTTTAATATTTTTTGCAGTACATTTTCATCCATAGGCACGGCTCCCATCGCAGCAATCCTTACCTCATAAGATTCACACCAGGACCCATAATGCAGTGAAAGATAATGTTGCGAAGTAGGGGTTTATATTGTTTTCTTCCCTAAACCTGGCAGAACATTGTTTATTTTTCACTAACTTAACCTAACCTAACCTAACCATGTATGTTCACAAATTTTACTAATAGAATTAAACAAATTTAATGTAATTCTGATAATAAGGGTTTCCAAAGCAAGGTAGAAAGCAACGTTTACACGTTACATTATTTTTAAGAATTTGTTAGGTACTTATCTATATTATTATTTATTACTAGCTTTCCGCCGCGGCTCCGCCTGCGTAAACATTTTTTCCTGTGGGATGAGGCATTTTCCCGCGGCAAAAAGTATCCTATGTTCTTCTTCTTCTTCTTCTTCAGCAGCATTCTTTCGCCCACCGTTGGGCATATGCCTCTCCAGAGCACCTCCATGCTGCGCGATCCTCCGTATTTCTGGGCCACAGACTGCCCGCGTGGCTTCTCAGGTCGTCTGACCATCTGGCTGGTGGTCTGCCCACACTTCTTTTGCCCAAACGTGGCCTCCACTCCAGAACGCACTTGCTCCATCTCTCATCTTGTCGGCGACAAAGGTGTCCAGCCCATGCCCATTTGAGTTTTGCGGCACGATAGCCAATGTCCACCAGTCGGGTTCTTCTTCGAATTTCATCGTTTCTGACTTTGTCGCGTAGAGATATTCCGAGCATAGCACGCTCCATCGCTCTTTGAGCAACTTTAAGTTTATGTATTAAAGTGCTCGTCAGCGTCCACGTTTCGCAGGCATATGTCATCACCGGGAGTACACACTGGTTGAATACCTTGGTCTTCAGTGATTGCGGTATTTTAGACTGGAGAACGTGTTTCAGCTTCCCAAAGGCAGCCCATTTAAGTTGTATCCTCCTGTTGACTTCAGATACCATCGAATCACGACCCAGCTTCAGCTTTAGTCCTAGGTAGACATACTCCTCCACCTGTTCTAGGGGCATGCTATTCAACAAAATGGGACTAAGTGATAAGTCTGCCGTTGCCATCACTTTGGTTTTCTCCATATTCATTTTCAACCCAATTTGTGCAGACGCGTGATATAGTTTTCCCATCATGTGCTGCAGGTCTTGTGCAGATTCAGCTATTATTACTATATCGTCCGCGTTATATATCGCTGCGTTACGCAGGTGGTTTAAGTATGCCCCGCTGACGTTTATTCCCTTGCCATCCCAATCTAGGGTCTTGAAGACGTCTTCGATCGCATTTGTAAAAAGCTTTGGCGAAATCACATCTCCTTGTCTTACTCCTTTCTGAATGGGAATGGGGTTGGTATTTGTCTTGAGCTGAACTGAATCCTATGTTACTCAGGGTGAATGATGGTGAAAGAATTTTGAAATCGTTTCAGTAGTTTTTGAGTGTATTCATTACAAACATACACACACACAAAAATACAAATCTTTCCTCTTTATAATATTACTAGCTTTCCGCCCCGCGGCTCCGCCCGCGTTAAACATTTTTCCCGTGGGAATGAGGTTTTTTTTTTAATTTCTCTCCGTAAGAACCATCCTTGAACTTCAACGAACATTTAAAAAAAATTAGCCAAATCGTTCAAGCCGTTTTCATGTTATGTCGTGACAACGGAAAACGGGTTTCATTTTTATATATATAGATTATGATGATAGAAAATGTTCAAAAATTTAAATAAATTATTAAATTTGTTTTGATACCCAAAGCACAAGCAATTGTACGTCTGTATGTATGTAGAGTAATAAAATAACAAATTAGGTTCATAAAGCCACTGGCGATTATCCGAAATTGTGTAAGTAGACAGTTTCATCGGAAGGGTCACATCGAAATAGGAAATGTATTTTCCCATTTGACACTTGGCTCTTACACTGACCCGCGGGGGATTCCCTCTTCGGCGCTAAAACGATCACTCGATGCGGTGAAAGGGTGAAATGGGAACAAAATTAAATAGATTGGTGTACACTCGGCCGGCGGCGATTCAATCAGCTTCGGTCGCTGCACACACACATTGGCGCGAGTTAGAATTAGAGCGATCGGTTTGAGTACAATTTTTTAACGAGAATACGTAATGTTTAGTCTTTTTTTTTTGTTTTTGAATTGACCTATGCTTAAAAGGTACGACCAATCAAGCTTTACCGGACTTGCAGGTAATGTTTAGTCACGAGGTTTCTGACTAAAGGACATGCTCAAAATTTTAAAAATAAAATTATTCCGAAGAAACTCTTCAAGGAAATCGTTAAAAAAAAATTGTGAGCTGTCACGAGACACCATTTAAATTATACTAGTGGTACAAAGTTGGTTTGAGATTGCTTCAAGTGGTTTTCCACGAATATACACTTTAGTAATGGTATTTAAAGAATACTTTTCTTTAGTAAATATAGCGTGGCGACCGACGACGCACGGTTCGCCAGTTTGCTTGAAGAAGGAAAAAAATATTTACGAGACAACTATATTTGGGAAAGTTGATTACATAAATAATAATTGTCTGAGAACGTTTTCAATACTTCAGTATACTGACTTCAAACAGTTGTAAATAAAAAATGGCGTAATAAATCTTGTTGTTAATTGATAGATAACAATTCTCTATTTCCACTTCACAAATTACTTGGTAACTTGAGTAAAAGCTGGTGTTAAATAACGGGCCTTAGCCCTTGGCTACAATTAATCGCTCCACTTGTAAATAAATCCCTGATTCTGTTAAACACAGATTGATTTATAGATTTGCTGAGGCTGGCATTTGAATAAACAGATTATGTATTATGTAAACAAAGTCTTGCTTGCTTATCGGGTGGGTTACGAGGTTAACCTACCTCACAAATCCTGGTGTCAGAATTATTGAGCCGCCTAAGGCTGCTGATGTGGTTCGTATAACGGTCCGAATCCCTCAGTGGATTTCTTGTAGAAGTTATTTCAGGAGTTTAAAGATATTGACAATACCAAGCCTTTATATTCTGTTGTTACTAACTAATCTAATAAAAAAACTAGACAAACACGAACATCCTGAGGAAAGAAAAACCAGAGAAGCAACGCGAAGAAAGGATTTACAAATCACCTTAACCCCTCGGTTGGAAGTAGTAAAGCATAGCGTGAGACATCAGGCGGTCACTTTATTTAATTGTCTTCCAAATAATCTTAAAACAATAAGTAATCACTCTGTGTTTAAAAATTCACTAAGGGCATTTTTGTTGGAAAATTGTTTCTATAGTGTCACTGACTTTATGACATATAGTTTAAGCTAAGACTAGACATGCTGACCTTACAGCAGAATTGCAAATCGTTCGAATCGTCCTCTCTTTTAACTCAAGTAAACCAGCTTCAAGCAGATCTAAACGTAAGAGACCAAGCAAGTCTATGCAACGATATAGAAATTAGCGGCATCCCTGAGAGTAGCAGTGAATCCGTGGGACATCTCGTCATGACTGTGGCTGCTAAAGTGGGCATTAAGCTGGAGCCGAAAGATATTGTTAGCGCTGAACGTGTCGGCTACTTAAGGCGCAGTCCGTCTCACGGTGGAGAGGTCTTCGAAGGGTCAAGTAATACTAGTAAAAACCTGCCCCTGGAAACCCTGCCCCGCGTCCGCGCCCTATTGCCGTGAGATTCGTTAGACGAGCACTGTGCGAGGAACTTCTTGGGCAGGCCCGCTCACGCCGAGGTCTCACCACAGAGGGTCTAGATATCCCATCGCATGAGCCCCAACCAATATATTTAAACGAACGTCTTACTAAATACAACCGCCAACTGTTTGCCAAGTCACGTATTGCTGCTCGGGAGCTCGGCTGGAAATTCATCTGGACAAAGCAAGGGCGTATCCACGCTCGAAGAACTCACACCGAGAAAGTTCATCAACTGCGCACGTTAAATGACTTGGAACGAATTTTTGGAGTGCATAGTGATTCTCTTAATTGAACTATGTTTTCCAATTCGAATCACTAAAACTTACATGCTGAAACTTTCAAAGCAAAAACCTCACTATATTTTGTTTCAAAATACATGGAAAGTGCCTTTGTGTCTACTCATTTATTGTACTTTTTTTAGTTTACTGTGTGCATTTACAAATATGATTGTATTACTGCCTATGCTACATAATCTGTGTAAAATTATTTGCTGCGCTAATTTATCTGTTCTGCTTTGTTCTTTTAATTTGAATGCTTGCTCGGTCGATGAACTTGAATTGGTTATATATTGTCAATTGTTAATATACTGTTCTGTGCTTAATATCATAGGAGAATACCTTGAAATTGCTCATCCCGCAATGTACATCCTTGATTGTATAATACAGTTTTGTAAATTGTTGCTGCCGTTTGCACTTCACTTTTTACACTATACATTCAGCCTATACACACATATTATTATCTATTAAAACCTCACTTAGCCATTCACTTTCTACACTTTCCACTGGGTATCAAAAACAAAATGATTAAGTTAAAACATTTTAAATTAGGCCTTTTTAACGCCGGTTCGTTAGGAGCCAAGCACGACGCGTTCCAGCTAGCCTTGCCCCGTTACTCACCTGACGTTATCGCAATCAACGAGACGTGGTTGAGCGCAGGGGAAGAGGCGCGTGCGCCTGTCATTCCGGGGTACCGACTACGTCACACCCCGCGCCCCGCGGGGGGCTCGCGCACCCGTGGTGGCGGGGTCGGCTTTTATATCAAGACGGATATTACAGCTCGAACTTGTCCGCACCCTCATACTGACCAGGTTGAGCAAATGTGGTTATCTATTACGATTAACACAAAGCGTATTATTATTGGCACAGCCTACAGACCTCCGTGGTTAAATGTTGACATATTCTTGGACGCTATGACCATGTCAGTGTCATCGTTTTCTAATTACGACTACATTGTATTGATGGGTGACTTCAATATTAACATGCTCTTGCCCAATGATTTAAACTCATTAAAATTGACCCAATTTCTTTTTTACTCTAACCTTACTAACTTCGTTAAGGAGCCTACCCACTTTACTGCTCACAGTGCAACATTAATTGATTTGTTTTGCTCGGATGCCCCGGTAACTAATATCAGTGTGAACCGTATCCCTGAACTTGGCGGGCATGCTTTAGTCTGTGCTGAGTTAAAGTTAAACAAACAAATTTCTGCTAGGAAACGTGTGACATATAGACCTCTCAAAGATATTAATAAAACTGATTTTGAAAACGACCTTAAGGAAATGGACTGGGAATCAATAACAAAAATGCTTTGCGTAAATGATATGGTCGCGACCTTTAACACTATGCTTACGCAGCTATTCGATAAGCATGCTCCGCTTCGTACTATTGTCGTCCGTGACAAACAGTTACCGTGGTTCACCAGTAACGTCTGTCACATTCTGAATTTACGGGATAGGGCACATAAACGCTTTAAAAAAACTAACCTCGAATGCGATAAAACCTACTATAAGTCACTTAAGAGCATGGCCAGTACTTGCATACAGTCTGAACGTAAAGCCTATTTCGGTCACAATATTAACCGGCATATTAATAATCCCAAACTGCTCTGGAAGAATCTTAAAACTACTGCTTTACCTTCTTTTAAGCCACGACAGGAGCTTCCTTCTAACTTTAATGACCCTGATGCCATTAATGACTATTTCCTTAAACTACCTGGTGAAAATAACGTTGATATTTCCGACCTTACTTTTTTCGAATTTAATAAGCTTCATACTGACAATTTTAAACTCAATTCGGTTTCTGAGTATAAGGTAGGTAAAATAATTTTATCTATTAAGTCCAATGCCCTTGGATCTGATGGTATTAACATGGATATGGTAGTCCTAACCCTTCCTCATACGCTTGCTGCCATCACCTCTATAATTAATAAGTCAATTGCTACTTCCACCTTTCCTAACCTATGGAAAACCGCCCTTGTAAGTCCTATTCCTAAAGTACCTTGTCCAACAGACCTTAAAGAACTCCGTCCTATCAGTATTCTGCCCTACCTATCGAAGATTATAGAGAAAATTGTTCATGAGCAGGTCACCAGATACTGCGAGTTAAAGGGTATTCTCCCTGAGCTGCAGTCGGGATTCCGGAGGAAACACAGTACCACCACTGCTCTTCTTGATGTGGTTGATGAACTGTTATCTGCGCGTGATGAAGGCAAGGCTTCCATCCTAACTCTTCTTGACTATTCCCGTGCCTTCGATTGTATCAACATTCCCCTCATGCTATCAAAGCTATCCTACTACGGATTTGATAATTCAACTGTTCAGTGGCTTGATGGCTATCTTCGAGACCGTTCGCAGCAGGTGGTGATTGGCTCCTCTGATGGCTTGAAGAAATACTCACGCGTATGTCCTGTTTCCAGGGGTGTCCCTCAGGGCTCTATTCTGGGACCTCTCTTGTTTATTATTTACACGTCAGACATTACTCGGCACATACAAAATTGCAAGTACCACCTTTATGCAGATGACCTGCAAATATACAAGAGTTTCTATCCCAAAAGCACTGACGAAGCTGTTATAAGCATAAATCATGACTTAAAAAATATATCCGACTGGTCTGCTAGGAACTGTCTAGCTCTTAATGCTAGCAAGACGAAATTCCTAGTGCTAGGTTCTAAAAACCAGATTAATTTGACAATTAATCATAAGCCTGATATTATCGTAGGCAATGAAACTGTCGAGCGAGTGCTGGAAGCTCGTAACTTGGGTCTAATTATGGATGGCGAACTGCGTTTTGAGCGACATGTGCTTGAGTTAATGAGAAATTGTTTCTACAGGCTCAAGGTCCTATACCGCATACGCAATTACATCAGCTCAGAACTGCGTGTAAGATTGTGTGATTCCTTGATCTTGTCCAAACTTAATCACTGCATCGTGGTATATGGGCCATGTTTGCTTAAACGAACTCAGCGAGTCATCCAGAGAATCCAAAACGGTTGCGCGCGCTACTGCTTTAATGTTCCTGCTCGAGAACATGTGTCGCCCTTTTTGACTCGCGCACGTGTTTTGAATATGGAGAATAGACAAAAGTTGCATCTTGCGACCTTACTATTTGGCATTATTAATTTTCGAAAGCCCGAATACTTGTTTAAAAGACTTACCTGGAGACATAATGTCAACCGTAATCCAGTCAGATCGTGCACGATACCCTTGACTGCGTGCAAGTATAGAACTGCGGCATTTCGGGGTAGTTTTACATTTACTGCTACCCACTGCTGGAATACCATCCCACCACCATTACGTAATTTGAAAAATTTGCGTTCTTTTAAAAGCAGCTACAAATCGTCCCTTTTGGAAGAACAAAATATAATTTGTAAAACTACCTTTGGATAATTTCATTAGTCTTAAGATATCACTTTCATCTTCAACTAAACTAAATTTTTACTAAGTATACCTGTAGTCTCTCTGGCAGTTGTGCTCATTCCCCTGATATTTGATTAATTCACACTGTTCCATGGTCACACACATCATCGTATTTACATTTTAAACTCATTGAATTGTTTTTGAACACTTGGCTATATATTAATTTATTGTATGTATTAATTCATTGTATATATTAATTCATTGTATTACTTATTTATCTTTTATAAATATTTATTGTGCACGGTTCTTTAGAGCTAACCTACACCTTGTACACTGTACTGTTGTGATTTGTTGTGAATAAGATAAGGAATTAATCATTTTAGTGGTAAAATAATAAAAAATGTGTATAATTAAAATTATATTTATAAGAATTTATGTATATAAAGAAAAAAACATTATATAGTATTAAGATACAAATTTTAATTAATCAATTTATAAAAGATAGTCATTTGATGTCAGCAGTAATTTTATTAAAATTATAAGTCTCTCATTTGATTTGTAGTGTGCTCTGATTGGCTGTTCGTTGCTGCGGAACTTGTTGAAGTTTCATACCGGTCTTTTCGCAGTGACGAATGGTGGGGCAATTCGGTGGTAAATTTTGTTAAGATTTTGAAAGTAGTTTTAGCTTAGCTGTTGAACTGTGAGCTTGTTTGTCAAAATAAAGTAAAGAGTGAAAATATTGGTGATTTTATTTTAAGTCAGAAGTGGGATGACCTGCGTGCCATGTCGGATAAAAACCGTAAGTAATTTTAATATATGTTTTATGAAATAATTTATGAAATTTAATTACATAATTATTTGGTCTTGCTGAATCTAATTAATTCTGTGAGGAAGGTCTACTGAGCTGAACCTGATCGGCAATGACTGTGGCGGTGTACATTTCTCTTGGTCGGGGCGACTCCCCGACAGAGTTGCTGCATTAGCTGTAGTCATTGCGCGGTGCACGTAATGCTTTGGGTCGGAATTATTTCCCGGCGCGTAGTATTGCTACATTAGGTCCGGTTGTTGTAAGGGTTGAGACGAGTTTGATATGCGAGACAGTAGACTGTCAGTGATTGTTTGTTTGTTCAGATACAGCCATGTAGGTGTGCTGTTATTAGCAATATTTATTTTCTGGCAGCCATGTAGGTGTGCTGTTATTACAAAGATTTATTTTTCTGGCAGCCATGTAGGTGTGCTGTTATTACAAATATTTATTTTCTGGCAGCCATGTAGGTGTGCTGTTATTACAAATATTTATTTCTGGCAGCCATGTAGGTGTGCTGTTATTACCAGGATTTATTTTCTGGCAGCCATGTATGTGTGCTGTTGTCAAAAGGAGATGTTTTATGACAGCCATGTAGGTGTGCTGATATATCGAAGTTATTATTTTTTAGCAGTCATGTAGGTGTGCTGTTTTGCGATTCTGTAATCTTATGTATGAAAGTGTGTGAATATGATTTTTTTGGTAGATGCATTAACTTTAGCAGTTGCTTAATTGAAATAGCTGAGTGCAATAAAGTTTAAGGCTGTAGCCTTTAAAGTTAAATTATATGATAGTGATTGTTGAAACAAGAGCATAAAGTGCTAATACTTTCAGGTGACAATGACGAGAGCTATACGCCTAAAGGTCCAAGGCGTCGACGCAGACGGTCGACATCAAGTGAGCCAGAGGAAATACCATCCAAGAGAGCGAAGCCTAGTAGCGGATTGACAGCAGATGATTTAATGAAAATAATATCGGCACTCCAGAAGAACTCAAGTAAGAATGTTCCTACTACTAACGTTGTCCCGGAATTCGATCCCAATAATAAATCCCAGGACGTGCAGAGGTGGCTAAAGAAGGTTAACGAGTGTGCAGTCATTTACGAATGGGATGAAAAGCAAACGATCCATTATGCTCTTCAAAAGTTGACTGGTTTGGCTAAACGTTGGTACGAGTCTTTGCCATCTCTGGACTTTTCCTGGGAGGAGTGGCAGACAAAATTTAAAAAGGCTTTTCCTAACGATGTTAACTATGGAAAATTGCTAGAGGAAATGTTAAACCGAAAATCTCGCACTGACGAAACTCTTAAAGATTATTTTTACGACAAACTATCCTTGCTTAGTAGGTGCGAGATTGTCGGACGCAAAGCAGTAGATTGTATTATATACGGAATTCATGATAATTCGATTAGAAACGGGGCTCAAGCCCTTAAGTGTGACGAACCTGAGGATCTGTTGAATTATTTAGCCTCGCAACAGCCTATGCAACAAAGAGACCTTTCACGAGAGAAGTCAACATCCGGTTTTCAAAAAAGGCGCGATTTTCGAACAAATGACAATCAAACCAAAGCGACAACTTCTAGTAGGGGTACTGAAATTGTTTGTTTTAACTGCAAGGAACGGGGTCATGCATACCAAACATGTAGCAAGCCTATAATAAAATGTTTGAAATGTGGTAGGATAGGACATAACTATGATGATTGCTCTAGAAAACCATTGCAATCATTCGAAAGTAGTGGTCAAAACAATCAGTCTTCTGAAAAAAAAGTTCTAAGGGTGGTGTCTAGTAAGCCCACGGAACTGATTATACATAATCAAGGTGAATCTACACTACAAAAAGATCAGATTCGGGATGAAAATGTAGCCAATACCTCTTTCCTTATCCCAGACGGTACTACCGACAAATATCTAAAGAACGTTTGTGTTAACGGGTCCATGCTAAGCGCTTACATAGATTTCGGTAGCGAATGTAGTCTTATCCGACATTCAGTTGCCAAAACTTTGGGACTCTCCGAAACTAATAGTCGGCTACCAACAATAAGAGGCTTTGGGAATTCGACCGTATTCCCTAAATTTCAATCCCACGTTCAAATTAGGATAGACGAAGTAGAAACTCAATTGACTGTTTTGGCCGTTGATGATGCGTATTTAAGTACCCCAATGTTGATTGGACAAAACTTTACAGAAATAACTTCTGTAACTGTTATGAAAGATAACGAAAGACTTATTTTTTACCACACTCCTTCTGGTGAACCTGACGGTACAGATTCTACCCTTGATTTCTACGTTGCTAAAGACGTGGTGATTAACAAGGGAGGATTGGTAGAGGTTTATACAAAAGAATCCTATACTGGAGACGTATATGCTGACGGGAGCACCAGAATGAGCCCAAATCAAGAATATTATTTGCACAAGGGATGTTACACAGTCAGCTTAAATAAAGCAATCATATTTGTTACTGCACTAACAAATACTCCTATTACTTTTAAAGCCAATAGGCTGATTGCTAGAGTTAGCCCAATCGCAGAGGTTAGAACCTTCAACGTGCAAACTGAAAATCAATCTATTGACTTGCCACCTTTGGAAAAATCTGAGATTAATGTGAATGAGAATGTCGATGAGACTGTACGTGACAAATTATATGAACTCTTACAAAAGTATAGGAGTTGCTTTGCAAACAATCTTAGTGAGTTAGGTTGTGCTAAGGACGCTGTAATGAACATAGATCTTCATGATAAAACTCCAGTCGTTTACAGACCATACCGTCTGTCTCATCACGAGCGACAAAAAGTCAGGGATATAGTAGACGATTTAGTCCAGAATAATATTGTACAAGAGTCCAACTCAAATTATGCCAGTCCCATATTATTGGTGAAAAAGAAAAATGGAGAATTAAGGCTGTGTGTTGACTATCGTGCCCTAAACAGTAAAACTGTTAAAGATAAGTACCCGTTGCCTTTGATAGACGACCAGCTTTCAAATTTGAGTGGTAATAAATTTTTTATCACGCTGGACTTAGCTTCCGGGTACTATCAAATACCGATGAGTGAACAGAGTCGCAATCTGACTGCGTTTGTCACCCCGGACGGACATTACGAATTTAAACGTATGCCGTTCGGGCTGGCAAACGCACCATCAGTGTTCCAAAAGTTAATGAATACTTTGTTGGGATCTCGACGATTTACCTCAGCATTGGCATATATGGACGATCTTCTTATTCCTTCAACCACAATTGAAGAAGGATTCGAAAGATTGGAAGATGTACTAAACGTAATTCAAAAAGCTGGTTTGACCCTGAAATTGTCAAAATGTACATTTTTCGATACGAAAATTGAATACCTCGGATATGAAATTTCATCGGATGGTATAAAACCAAGCGAGAGAAAAATTCTGGCCGTGAGAGATTTTCCTACACCATGTAATGTCCATGAAGTGCGACAGTTTTTGGGTCTGGCGAGTTATTTCCGCAGATTTGTAAAAGGATTTGGTGAAATCGCCAGGCCCTTAACGGCCTTACTGAAGAAGGACTCGCAATGGCGTTGGAAGACGGAAGAAGCCAATTCTTTCGCTTGTTTAAAATCACGGTTGATCGAACGCCCTTTGCTGGCACTGTATAATCCAGGACTGGAAACTGAGGTGCATACAGATGCCAGTGCATTAGGTTTGGGCGGAATTCTGATGCAATGGCAGACTTGTCCTAGGGTATTGAAGCCAGTAGCCTATTTTAGTCGGCAAACCACACCTGAGGAACGTCATTTCCACTCGTATGAGTTAGAAACCTTAGCTGTGGTTTGTTCGCTGAAAAAGTTTCGACCTTATCTCCTGGGACTAAATTTTTGCGTTTATACCGATTGCAATGCTCTGCGAACAACATTGACAAAGAGGGATTTAATACCCCGTATTGCTCGATGGTGGTTACTCATAAGTGAATACAACTTCACCATTGAATATCGTCCAGGTTGTCGTATGAGCCACGTCGACGCACTCAGCAGAAATCCGCCGAGCGTGAGTGATTGCAATCAAATTGTTAACACTCTGAGTATCAATACTGAGAACTGGATACTCACGCTTCAGATGGCTGATCCAGAACTTGAGCGCATTTTTAAGGTTTTGAAGCCGAACCTGGATGAAGAAGCTCTAGAGATAAAGAAAAATTACTTGATCAAAAATCACTCATTGCACAGGAAAATCGGAGATGAATTGCGTTTAGTAATTCCCAAAGATGCAAGATGGCAAATTTGCAAGGCAAATCACGACGATATGGGCCACTTCGGGTTTGCTAAGACATTGGAGCGGATTCAAAGCAAGTATTGGTTCCCCAAAATGAGGCGTTTTGTAAAGAAATATGTCACAGCTTGTATTGACTGCGCGTTCAATAAAGACAATGCGCCTCAGAAACATTTGGGTCTTCTGCATCCAATTCATAAGGTGGAAGTCCCATTCGACACCTTACATCTGGACCATCTGGGACCATTTGTAAGAAGCAAGTCAAATAATAACTACATTCTGACAATAGTAGATGGCTTCACCAAATATCTTTTTGCTAAACCGGTTAGGGATACCAAAACAAAGAACGTCATTAAAATATTAAACAACATATTTAACGATTTTGGAGTTCCACGCAGAATAATATCAGATCGCGGCACAGCCTTCACTTCAGCAGAATTCAAATCATTTTGCAACAACAAAGGTATAAAACATGTACTTAACGCGGTTGCTTGCCCCAGAGCCAATGGCCAAGCTGAAAGGTTTAATCGAACTATCCTCACAGCCTTATCCACTCAAAACTTTGGCAAAGACGAAAGGCTGTGGGACGAGCAACTCGGAAATGTACAATGGGGTATAAATAATACCGTTAATGCTTCCACTAAGAAAAGTGCATCTGAACTGTTGTTTGGAATTAAGCTGAATTGTCCTGTTGATAACATGCTGTCAACTGAAATTCCTGATGTTACTGATGAAAGTATTTCACAAGTAACGTCTGATGAAATAGAAAGCGCTAGTAATCGATCTCCAATCACACATCCAGACCCATCTCTTGATACAAATCCCCTGACTAATGTACCAAATTTAGAATCAATTCCAACTCCGAATTTGTCTTCAACAAATATTGAACAAATTAGAAAGGAGGCTTCAGAAAATATACTGCTTAGTCAAAAGCGCCAAAAAGAAGCCTTTGATTCTAAAAGATCTTCTGCACCTACATATTCTGTAGGCGATCTGGTTAAACTAACCAAAACAAATTTTAAAAATGATGGTAAGAGCAAAAAACTCCTACCTAAGTTTATTGGACCATATAAAGTAACAAAATGCTTAGGGAATGATCGTTACGCAATTTCTAACGTGCCAGGATTTAATGAAAAAAAGTATGAAACTGTTGTGGCCACGGATAGAATGCGTCCGTGGATAAATATTCTACCATTGGCTGATAGATCCTCTCGTTCTCCATCACTTTCCACAGACTCTGAATCCAGTCCTAATGAAGAATAAAAAAAAAAATACAATTGTATAAATAAATTATCGATATTTGTTGTCAAAAATAATACTGTACATATTTATAGAATAAAACTTGATGTTCTATGAAACTTTATAATATGTTATAATAAAATTATTAATGTTTGTGGAATAACTTCTTCTTTTTCTGTTATTATTGCCTAAGATTATTAATTACTAATTTATTTAAATGATAATTACTATACGTACTATATCTAAGCCGAATGTTGTGATTTGTGCGTGCATCGGAGTTAGCACGCAATCGGATGGCCGAATGTTGTGATTTGTTGTGAATAAGATAAGGAATTAATCATTTTAGTGGTAAAATAATAAAAAATGTGTATAATTAAAATTATATTTATAAGAATTTATGTATATAAAGAAAAAAACATTATATAGTATTAAGATACAAATTTTAATTAATCAATTTATAAAAGATAGTCATTTGATGTCAGCAGTAATTTTATTAAAATTATAAGTCTCTCATTTGATTTGTAGTGTGCTCTGATTGGCTGTTCGTTGCTGCGGAACTTGTTGAAGTTTCATACCGGTCTTTTCGCAGTGACGAATGGTGGGGCAATTCGGTGGTAAATTTTGTTAAGATTTTGAAAGTAGTTTTAGCTTAGCTGTTGAACTGTGAGCTTGTTTGTCAAAATAAAGTAAAGAGTGAAAATATCGGTGATTTTATTTTAGTACCTATTTATCCACGGCGCTGGTATGACCGATCATCGCGTGTACCAGCATGAAAGCAACCGGTTTTTTGTATATTGTTATATTTTTATTGTATGATCTGTATGGATGGCGCGTCACTTGCGAAGGGCTGTGGCAGAAAAACAGCGTTGTATTGAGATGCCTACCCAGTGGGTACCTCAATACAACATCATGCTGAGCTACAGCCTTTTTGCAGTGCGCAGAACATTATGTATTGTTATTGTTGTCTGTTCTGCTGGTTTTGTACTTTTTTTGTATTTTTACTGTACATTTTGTTCTGTGTGGTGTAAATAAATGTCTTCTTATTCTTATTCTTATTCTTATATAAAAATAAGAAACCGTAATGTAATGTATTTTTTTTTATTGTATGGTTTTTACCTATTTTCAAGTCATTGACGAATTTTATTTGAAACTAGCGACCCGCCCCGGCTCCGCACGGGAAAATGGTTATTGTGGGTTATCCTTCAGTATATTATGCATGTATTATACATATAAACCTTCCTCTTGAATCACTCTATCTATTAAAAAAAACCGCATCAAAATCCGTTGCGTAGTTTTAAAGATTTAAGCGTACAAAGGGACATAGGGACATAGGGACATAGGGACATAGGGACGGAGAAAGCGACTTTATTTTATACTATGTAGTGATGTGTTTGGTTTTAATGGATTTTGTTTAAATAATAATTAATTTATAACTTGACATTTTGTGCTAATTTAACTTTTTGATGCGACATGTTTTATTATAATGTTTTCCATTCTTTATGTATTGTAAGTGCATGATTTCCAACACAATGTAAATTATTGTTAATGGAATAAAAAAAAATAAAAAAATAAAAACTACTACATCCGTAGGCAAGTAGCCGAAACGACTCTGCGTGCCTTCCGAAGCACTAAATCATCTTTCTTTTCGGATGATCAGGTGATTCAACCTGCCATGTCTTAACCAAACTAAACAAAATATGCTGGATTATTACAGTACTAGCGACCCGCCCCGGCTCCGCACGGGAAAATGGTTATTGTGGGTTATCCTTAAGTATATTATGCATGCATTATACATATAAACCTTCCTCTTGAATCACTCTATCTATTAAAAAAAACCGTATCAAAATCCGTTGCGTAGTTTCAAAGATTTAAGCGTACAAAGGGAGGGACATTGGGACAGAGAAAGCGACTTTATTTTATACTATGTAGTGATACAGCCAGCATCTGTAATTTTTATCAGTTTTTGCTGTTATTCTTTCGTCTTTCGTAGTAATTTGCTTTAATGTGTTGAATACTGATTGAAGTCTAGTACACACATCCTGTATCTCTCTCTGTATGTGTTAATAGAAATAAAGGTACCTATATCTAATATATTATCTATCAAGCCATATAATAATTATGAGAGCTGAACTAATGATTTTTGCTCTGTGCGCTAAAAGCAAGCTAAAAAATATGTCTTGTATTCTAGGTAATTTCATAAAATATTGCTGGAGACGAGCAATATGGATGTCATGTTTTATTATTCTAGATACAAAGAGATATTAAATAACACATTACACGATACCTAGAATTTTAGCAATATGAGTACCCTTATCAAACCGTACCCTAGAATAGAACATACCTCTTACCCCTTATCCGTTCGTTAGATATACATTACGAGTATAGGCAGACCTTACACGCACGGTTAACTTGAGATAAAAGCACTGGAGAGAATTATTTTACTTTTGAATGTTTTGTTTACATTACGTATCTAAAGTAAAGTACCGAGTGCTATAGTTATGTGAACAGACACTCCCCATAAGTCCCCGCCAGGGGACTAACCTGAAATCAGCGTTAATAGGCACACACAATTTTTGAAGTATTTCCCAGGTGTGTGCAGGTTTCCAGACGATGTTTTCCTTCACATTCGAAAATATATCGGTACGTGCTAAGGCTTACAGCAGTGGCCCTAGCCACTTGGCTTAGTAATAATTAATCTCCCCACATCATCATCATTCATCATCATTTCAGCCGAAAGACGTCCACTTATGGACAAAGGCCTCCCCCAAAGATCTCCACGACGATCGGTCCTGCGCTGCCCGCATCCAGCGGCTTCCCGCGACCCTCACCAGATCGTCGGTCCACCTTATGGGGAGCCTGCCCACGCTACGTCTTCCGGCGCGCGGTCGCCATTCGAGAACCATTTTTCCCCAACGGCCGTCGGTTCTACGCGCAATGTGCCCAGCCCACTGCCACTTAAGTTTAGCGATTCTTCGGGCTATGACGGTGACTCTAGTTCGCCTACGGATCTCATCATTTATGATTCGATCACACAAGGAAACTCCAAGCATAGCCCTCTCCATCGCTCTTCGAGTGACTTTGAGCCTTCTTATGAGGCTCCTCACATATTAATTATTTTTCATTGGCCACGGAAGCTGCTAATTAGGATTAAGGGGCCACTCAGAGGTATTAAAATCCCTACATTAGCACCTCGGAGGGCTTGCGGATTGACAGACGAAAAAGATTCGTAAAATTCCCGATAATTTTCCAAGTTCAGGAGATGTCACAGCATCTTCAAAACTTCTGCAATCCCTAGACAAGCGACATCAATCCTCTTAAGAAGTTTTACTTATCGCGGCCTAAAATATTAAAATGAATTATTTAATAATTGGAAAACTGAAGTTGAAATGGAAATCCTTAGTGATTGTTAAATATTTGATTCATACCCCATCCTGATTTGACGTCGTTTATTTCAGAAGTTCGTTCGAGTTACATATACTATTTCGATTCGAAATCATTTAAACTAATTCTGACTGAGATTAATTTTAGGATGATACTTGATTAATTTGAGTTTCTTTTTTTTTATAATAGTCCGATCAATAAAGTAATGTAGAGTGCGTAAGCGGGAACCTAAGGGATTTCTTCAGAAACTTATTCAGGATGCTTAGGAGGGATAAAACATACTAAAAGCACAGAATACCAAATAGTAGTCCCTACAGAAGCTCCACTAGGCGACATAATTCAAATAAATTGCAACCCTATCTCCGTTACAATAAAGTGCAATTCAGATCGCACGGCGCTAGGCGAAAACACGAAGTTGCTGCATCTCTTTCTCTCGCGTTGCGCCAACTCTTGTGCCACTCTACTAACACCTTTAGGGCTGTCGTCTTTGAGAAAATAAAACATCTGATTTATTAACCTATAAGGTACCTACCTTTTACTCAAACAAATGATGGTTCAAATAAACCAATGCTACTACTATTTACTAAGTATAGTATTACTCGTATTATAATGTTTGCAAACTATATTTACTCGTCGGTAGGTAGGTAAGTACTTTAGTTTATGAAAATACGTCATAATGTTACTGTAGGTTTGTCAGAGAAAATTATGAGGACAAGAAAAGAGATCTAAAAAAAGACACATCCGATCCAGTCCTTTTCCTTTTATTTTTGCATCCATAAACACAACAGCATTTATTTGTCGTATTGTTGTGAAGTCATTTTCGTAATTTGAGCGAGCGGAGCGGCGCGTAATAACGACGCGTCACGCGCGCCCGGCGACTGTTCGCGTACTGATCACGGAACACTATTACTTTGGTACTGATGTAGCTAGCCCTGCCTTTCATCGGCCGGGGCGATATTTCACCCGTCATACCTATTCTTCCGAGTGAAACCCCCCTGCTAAAAGTCCTGACGTCTAGGAGGTAAGCCGGGGGGAGGACAGGGGGTCAAATGTCTCATTTTAGGTTTTTCGCCAATATTACAGAAACGGTGAGTTGTAGCAAAATATGATCTAAGATGAAATGAAAGCATATACAATTTTCTACATCTTTTATTCTGTATACATTTTTCATATTCCTAACCGTTTTTGAACTACACGCTCCTGAAATGTAGAAAGTATTGTTTAGGATATGTGCAATTTGTGCAATGTGTGAATGGTTTCACGGGTGAGTCCGACTTGCACTTGGCCGCTTTTCCTTTTGGACATTAGTCGCCCAAATGTTCCAAAAACTACAAAAATAGTTATTTATGATACTAGTGCGGAAAGTATGTGATTTCCGATGAGTGTCACTTTATTCACGAGCGAGCAAAGCGAGCGAGTGTATAAGCCGACACGAGTCGGAAATCATCTTTCGCACGTGTATCATACAAGATTTTACAATGCATTGTGCAAGAAAAAAAAACAGTTATATTAAAAAGGCGTATAAAATGACGGGCTTCATAAACAAAACACATTCGCGCTGAAAAAAACATCTACTGCGCATGTGCAAAGCTGTCGAATCGCAATAAGGCAATGAGTAAAATTTATTCAGCCACGCAAATTTTTAATTAATATTTGAACGTAATTTATCAATAAAAATCAATTTCTAAAGTAATTATACTAATTATAAACGCGTTTATTGAATTGTTATTTTTATTGTTCCCTTTATATTAGTAACAATTGGTAATAAAAATATCTCAAATACTGAAATGTTAGGTTGACTGGCTGAATGACAGGCTTAGCAAAAATTAAAAAAAAACTGAAAAGTAAAAAGCACTAGTGCGGAAAAGTGCTACTTTCCGCACTGTTTGGCTGCCTAGAAAACGCTCCTTTTCGAGCACATGCATTGTAAAAAATGTTTTAGTTCGTTTAATTCACTTTGTTTTTGGAAGAAAAATACAGGAACCTACTGAGAAAAATAAACTTAAAACAAAACCCTTTAGTTCCAATTCTTAAAATTTTATCTAGTTCTCATAAAGTTTATTTGAAGTAGAGAAAGAAAATTTTGATTACAATTGTGTAGAAATTTAAAAATGAAAGTGTTTCATTTCGAACAAACCTCTCGACAGAAAATGGACTCTAAGACTAACTACAGCATCGCAGACAAAGAAAATTTCAATTATAGTATCAGACAGTTGCTAGTTTTCCTTTTTTCTTTTTCGAGATATTTCAATTAAACCCATCCAGCCAGTAAGACAATTAAAAATACTTTTATAAAAGTAAAAAAAGTGGTGTACTTTTATTGCGAAGGTGAGAGATTTTAATTTCAATCACTTTGAGTGGGTGTCGTAGTGATGGAACGCCGGAAGTTGAATATCGATAATTTAAGTTAACTGCCTCAAGAATATTTTAAACTAGAATAAGTATCTTTTCGCGGTAAAAAGCTGCTTATGTCCTTTATCACGAAGCAATCTTGCATTACATTCAGCTATTCAAACGAGAAAACGTAACAGGCTGAGTGACAAACCAAGTTTTTAGCTCTTATGCATAATAAATAAGTTTTTTATTTATGATACATCTTTTACTTACTTAATTCGAACGCAATCATTGTTAGTAATTTTTTTGTACAGGTTCAAATTAAACTACAAGGCAAAACCTGAAGGGTCTTACCACGAAAAAGTCTAAAACGCGTTGAGCAATCATCTATAAGACTTTCCTTTCCATTTTTTCATCCATCATCAGTTTAACTTTTTTGTGGTAATACAAGAAACGTTTTCACTGGAGAAATTTGTGAATTAGTGAATAAGCTAATTTATCGATACTCTCAATTAAAGTTTTATTTTTATTTGACAGCACTAGTTCAAAGAAACTTTAAAAGTGAGGTGCAGTGAGGGCAAGTTTGAACTAATTAACATGTTGCTCCTTGCTCGCGGTCTCAAGTTCGGTCTTCGGTAGACTTGTTCCGACAACTTGGAAGTCGACTTAAAACAACTACTTAGATGGCTTCATTTATAGCACCTGAAATTTAAGGAGCATCATCTGTGATTCGAAAAGCACGTTTAGGAGATGACTCCGGTTTGTGTTGAAAGTGTGGAGGCAAAGGGAAGATCATGATGGTGAGCCCGGAGACTGCGGTCCAACTGTACTTCGTTGGTATTTTTATTTATTCAATATCTTGCGAAAACTCTGATAGCGCGTTTCAGGCCTCGGCTTTTAATTGGTCGTTTTACTAATGACGTATGTGGCGCGCAGCCACAAAAGTAAGTATTTGACATTCTTGAAAATCGTCGATAGGATTAGTCAGTTCTATAAATAATCGAAAACCCCCCAAAATAATTCATTCATTCTTCATTTACGCAAGTCTTCTCACTACAATAACATCGACTTGTCGTCTTTCGTCTTCGTTATTGTTCAAACTTTGGAAGTCAAAGAGTAACCATCCGCATAGTGTTATTCTTCAATGTCTGTACTTAAAATTAAAATTAAATAAATATCCTTGAAGTAGTTTAAGGGTAAAAACGGAGTAAACATCCAAACATAACTGGAGCCTGGTTCAGGCTTTTATTTAAAAATAAATTATTACATGAGGTTTCAGGTTGAGTGAGTCCAAAGTAAGTAGCTTAGCACATTGTACGCCAAGTTCCCGCCTCGGAACAATAACATCAGCGCTGTAGCTCAATAAGCTACATGAAATATCAATTTGTCGAAATGCCACAGTTAGTTAATATAATCGTTTATATCAAAATAACACTTGCTATATAGAATAAACATTGTCAACTAGCTCTCCGCACCGCGGCCACACCCGCGTTAATAGTTTTTCTCGTGGGAATGAGGTATTTTCCTGCGATTAAAGGTAGCATTAATTATTATTCTGACATATAAAATGCTTTATAAATTTCTGTAAAGTTAAAACCCGTTCAGTAGTTTTTGCGTGAAAGAGTAACAAATATTCATTCATACCATTACGTTAGTAACTATAAAGTAACTATTTACTAATCTGTGTTCATACGTCCATCTTTACAAATCGCTTTTATAATATTAGTAGGACAAAGAAAACAAAAATAACAAACAGACAAAAACTATGAAGGCTAAGACACATTTTTCATAAGTTATATTAAATTAAGTCAATATTCAAAAACTCAAACGAAACTTGGAATGTATTTAATCGTAACCTAGGGAATGGGCAACAACATTCACCTGACTAACTTTCTACAACTTCAATGGGTATTACAGTCGTAGATGGGTATTGTGGTTGGTTGGGTAACCAGCTTAGGAAGAGAGGCCGAAACATTTTACGAAATGACGAATAATGAAATGTATCAACAACATCCCATTTCGACAACACAAGGGCTCTCAGTTATATACTATATACATATATAACTGAGAACCCTTGTGTTGTACTCAGTGTTAGAAATTTACTTACATAGTAAGTACGTATTGCCTTCTACACGTCCTGGAACTTTGAAATGTTGGCGTATATGAACTTTGGCAAACGACCTTGCTCTAAATGTTTCTAAACCTGAACTAAATTGAATACAATATTGAAACGAATCGCATACTAGTTTGTATTTATTTTCTGTGTTTAATTTCCCTAGTTTTTAAGTGACTAATTCTATACGGCGGCGGTAGCTATATTGTTTGAAAATTGCCTCGCAATCGCCCGCCATGCTTCAAAACTATAGCGAGCTGGTTTAACTCTATCACAAAGTTAAATAATACTCCTTTAAAATGTGTCCGACATTCTCAACCGTATTAAACTATCAGCTTCCCACTTCGTCCAGGAGTTGGAGTTATAATCCAATAAATATTCCTCCACAGTGGGCAGGGGAAGTTGTGCGCGGCTGGAATTAACTGGATGAAGCCAGAAATATCTGGTTCGCTGCTGATGGGGACTAGAATTTGTGAAAAGTTTCGAATCCATTTCATAAAATATACGATTTCAAAAGAGGTTTTAAGTATGCGAACCTCTTTTTTCATTTTGTAGTATTATAGCATAAGATAGATTTAGTAAGATATTTTTCGAAACCCCGCCTCAACTGAATGTAATATTTAGTACCTAATAAATTTAATGCTTAATTATTCAAAATTTAGCTATTTAAGCTGGATCGATTATTTTCATGGTTTATATTACTATACTGGCCGGCCTGCAAAACAAATACAACACTTTACTGTTTTTCTTTTCTAAACAATTAAAACTTGACGTATAAAAATAAAAAAACATTGTATAAATACAAAATTATTTTATTGATATAGAAATCTCTTTAGTGTGTTTTATTAACTTTAAAGTGCGTATCACTTTATATTGAACGTGTATTTAATTTCATCCATTTGTAAAATATCGTTCAAGATAGTGCTTTCTCATCTAATAATAATACAAATGGTTTCAATTAGTTTATAAATATTTAAGCAGTTCTAAGTCTCAGACCATTGCCCGCCAGGTATTCTGACTTGCAAGAACTTTAAATGTATCTGAAAACTGTTTTAGTTTTCAATTCTGCATTTTGTCAGTTTTTACGAGACGCCTGTTTAGATGGATGGTTCTATATAGATTTTAGTTTTGAACTTAGTCATAGCAGAAAATGTGTTTGCTGCTACCATCGATTTCATTTCAAAGTCACCTAGGAATAGGTCTATGGTTGGACTTCTTTAAATACTAAGAAACCATCAAATACTCAATAAATTCATACAATATGTTTATATAAATAAATAAATATAAATAACTATAAGATACTCGTAAATAAATAAATATAATAATAAATAATGAATTGAAACTGCATAAATTTATAATCAAAAATACTTGATAATTCGACGTATTTTATGATGATATATTTTGTAAAAAGTGGGAAATAATTCGTTTTCGAGAATTTTTATATACAACTTCACTGTTGAATACTTTATTTATTTAAATAAAAAATCTACTTAAATTATATCTAAAGGAAAATTGTATTGGGATTTTCTCCCGCTAAATGGCCAAGTCTTAAAACCCTCAAGCGAAATAAAAAGCTAACCTTTAAGAATAAAGCGCTGGAGCAAATCCGATTTACTTTTACTTGGAGCCCGAGTGCCTTTTTATAAGACAAAAGAGTTTTAAAATAAAATTTCCTTTATAAATGACAAGGTATCGTTAGTTCGATATAGGTACAGTCGTGTACTAACGCGGACGAGCCCTAGATGGTGGAGGGTGTGCCCTAACTGAACGACGAAATAACTATTATAATATCTGGTTTATTATCAACGAAATTATACATTAGAACTTTTGGAATAGAAAAATGGTGTCCAGCTCGCACCTCGGCCATCACCAGGTATCAACCAAATTCAAATATATATTACTTTTCACAAATTCAGGCCATTTTATAAAAAAAATTTGTAAGACCTGTCTCTAGTTTTAACAAGACCTATAGGTATACTTACCTATATCTGAATATGAATTTAAATTTAAATTATTGCACTATTTAAATTATACCAAACCAATATTTTTGTATAGGTACACGATTTACAATCAGCATTCTTATTTGTAACTTTTAATCTTTCAATATTTGTTTTTATTTTCATTTTTTACGTTTGTTTTGCCTAGAGATATAAGTTAAGGGGCTACCCAAGGCTAAGTGGCGCCGCCCTCTGTTAAAAATTAATTACTCGCGAAGTATATTTTTTTTCTAAAATCCGGACGGTCATTTTGAAGTTGGCGTGCTATAGGATATATAGGGGCCATAAACTGTATTTATTATAGTCCGCTGTAGTTACAGATAGAAAAGTTGCTAAAAACGGCCACTTTTGTCAAATTTTCTATCTGTAATATTCACATAATGTAGTGTAGGAATTTATTAATAACTAGCTGTCCGCCCCGCGGCTCCGCGCGCGATTTTTCCCGTGGGAATGAGGCTTTTTTTTATTTCTCTCCGCAAGAACTATCCTCGGACTTCAAAGAACATTTAAAAGAAAAGAATTGATAAAATTGGTCCAGGCGTTGTTGAGTTATGCGCTTACCAACAACACATTTTGCGATTCATTTTTATATTATAGATAGATTTAAAACAACAAGTAAATAAATAACAGTAAATTAACCTTTTTTATATTTTCCTCTCCCGTGAACCCATTCCATAGACCCATTCATCCATCAAAAGCAATGAACTGAAAATCTCATTACAACCTCCGAGAGATTTTTAATAGCAATTCTTCATCATGTAAAAATTAAAATGGGCTTCGAAAATATAAAAAATGGACTAGGTCGTGTAAGAAGAAAATGGCGACCATATATCATTATTACGATCCATTATTTGAGGGATAAAAGTCCCGATAAAAATATGACTAAGTGGTGGTTTGTCTCGGAGTTTTTAAACTGTAATAAGACTTGCGATTGTGGTCAAGAACTTGCGTTTGAAAAGTAGTATTTATAGGCGAATAGCCAATGAATAACTACAAATACATGTTAATAATAGATTGTGATGGATCTCGAAAGGTCTCTGGATACAGATAGCGGAGGACCATTCGCTGTGGAATATTCCGGGGAGGCTTTTGTCTTAGGTTTTTGATTTTATTTGAGTAATTAATTAACACATACAATTATGTTCATTTTACTAAGGAATTTCATTGAATTTATTGATAATCGGATAAATTTTTTGCAACTTGATTCAAACTTATATCTTCCATTTGTATTACTGATAATTTTTTCATTTAATCTGTATCTGAAATAAATTTAGAATTTGACAATCCCATGTCATCGAATTTTGATGTCGTAGAATAAATGGACTTGGGTGTACACGACAGGCTGCGAACCTGTCACTAGATGCAATACAAAACACAAAAAAACGGTGTATCTTATTTATTTTGAGCCCCTAACGAGAGCGAGCTCCTCGTTAGGGAAAAGGGCGTATGTTTATGTTTGTATGAATTAAATTATTTTATTTATTTTTAGGGTTCCGTACCCCAAACGAAAACGGAACCACGACAAACGGAACCCTTATAGGATCATTCGGGTGTCTGTACGGCCTTCCGTCTGTCAGCGCCCCTCTTATCTCCGAAACTAATGGACCGAAACATAAAAAAAAAACTTTATACATATAGGTCTTTACCTATAGATTACAGGTAAACCTATAAGAAGTCTATGGTATTTAAAGTAAAAGGGTATTTTGCAATACTTGTGCGTACGCAATGTATGACTGTCTGTTTGGTGAGCCTACCTGTAGGCCTACTATGTAAGTACCGACAGGCTCGAGAAGTTGTCAAACGCGACATAGTGACATTAGAGCCATAGTAGTTCTGTCAATATGTCGCGTTTGACAGCTTCTCAAGCCTGTCGCTACTTACATAGTAGGCCTACTGCTTACATTAGTGCTTACAACTGTGCCAAAATTTAAGTTTCTACCAGTTATATTAACGTAGAAACTTAACTACAAGCAACATCTACATCAATCCAACTGCAAAGGGAAAAAGAAATCGGCGCTTTAAAATAAAACAGCACCCTCGTTCGCACCTACAAAAACTCGAAACGCAATTTTATTCTCTTTTGATCGAAACTTCTAGTTCGCTACTCACTCGATTGCTCGAACGCAGCGTTTGAATTTCGCTATCACCGGAGTTCAAATCGATGACTGGAAGAGTTGCCAACGCAAGGCAAAATTATCTAGATTCGTGCATTTTTTTTATCCCAAAGTATTCTTTATCATTCATAATATCAAAATCAACTCAGTACTAAGTGAATTGAAATTCAAAGTCGTATATTCGTTAAAGGTTTTCTAAAATTATATTAAGGACACTAAATGAAGGCAGAACTTAAAAGATTCGTAGAAAACATGGTAAGCTTTCGTAAGATTTCCTAATTTTTTTAACTACATGTTTTGTTGTAATAAAAACAAACATACACTGTAAAATACAAATACAAAAATATGCAAAAATATATTTCGTTAACTGACTCTTATTTGGGTAATGAACTATTTAAAATTTACTGTATTAGTAGAACTACATTTACCTTGAAATAATTAGAGAAAAATAATGCTATAGAGAACTGAAAAATAATACACGCACACACAGAATTATTACTTTTGTAACATTGTTAAATCGTGACCTTATCTCTTTTTTTTCATGAGTGGGCAACACCGTCGATCGAGCGATACCGTCCAGCGGAAAGCATAAATTTGCTAGCGAATAGGAACAGCTACATCAGTTCCTTCGATACAGCCCAGCGAATATTTATTAGCTCAGCGTAGAGCCCGGCTTTTTGCAAGTTAGGGTTCTGCATGCAAAGGGTTAAATAGTTCATGAATGGCAAATACTTGGATTTCGATTCATTCAATATGTTTAATACCTACTCATAGTTTTTTTATTATTATTATTATTTAATACAACTTAAAACTATCTTTACAGGACATATCTTAATGCGATAGATAATTACATTACTGTATAAACTATAAAATACAAGTTAATTCAACAAATAATAAATAATGTTACCTAATTGACACATAAGATAATACAAACATTGTTTTCCTTGTGAGTTCATCCAGAGTGCAAGAGAACAGATCTATGTCCTCCGCTACGCTATTTTATTTTTACGAAAACCCGAAGTCCACATAATTGCATTTTACGTTATACTAGTAAGGTAACTATTAGTACCCTCTGCTCATCACCACGCTTTTAAATTATATTTTTCCTGACTTTTGCATAAATGTTTAAAACGAAAAATTATAATGTCACGTTTCTGATCCCACCTTTTTCTTGCATTTAAACATCAATATACTTCTCTTTTATAACGCTTGTTCAATATAGCTCTAGTTTCATATACACCATTTGTGAGACACAGAATAAATAAGAGTAAGTAATAATATTAGCGGCCAAGATGCAGAACCACCGAGCGCCATACTAACCTGGAGTTAGCCGTTTTTATTTGAACTTTTTTATGGACACTTTGGTGTTTTTCCCATCGGGAGTTGTTTGGTTTTGCCTTTGACTGAGTTTTGTCAGGGCTATTCTCGTGATTTCTTCTCTTATTCGCGAATTTGAATGCGCAAGTTGGGCGAAACACATTACGTAGAAATACACATTTGATAGGGAAACCTCCTGAATATGTATGGCTGAGCTGTTCTCCACAGCTTTGAGTGATTTACAATCGAAATGCTAGAAGGCATCCAATGACATTAAATAAACATTTTCGCCAGAATACTTGGACAAAGGTCTAGAGATCTCCATAACAATTTCGGACACTGCCTTAACCCAGTGATTGAAATCCTTAAAAAAACTTCTATTACAGTTTTTTGCTCTTAAGTCTGTTATGTCGTACCCACTGTTTGTCTTACTACATAACTAACTTGATACAGACTTTATTCTAGTTTAAACATCTCTACCTATTTCATCATCAAAACATCATCATCATTGACTGTCAATATTCAAAAATATTATTTTGCGATATCCACGAGTGATATGTAACACCAATATTTTTTGTCATGCAATAAACCAATGGTGTTTCCAGCAAGCCACACATCATCTCTCCTGAGTCAATCCATAGACCCGTATTCATTCAGTGACCGATATGCTAATATTGACCATGAATAAAAAGGGCATATTATGCTATTCAGTTGCTGAAGAAACTCTGAAACATGGTGAAGGGGTATAAAAACTAGGCTATTTTACATAATATGCGTACATCGACGGTTCTGTACCTCAAAATAAAAAAGCGGAAGCCTATGGGATCACTCGGTTGTTTGTTCGTCCTTCCGTCTGTGCCTATTTCCTCCGAAACTACTAAACCGATTGAGTTGAAATTTACTTAGTACACGTAAGGAATCGACCCAAAGACGGACTTGTGACAAAAAATAATTTTAAACATGGAAGCCACTTTTTGGTGATAAAATTATAACATGTTGAAAAAAAAGTTTTGCGAACTATACCGTGTCACATCAAATATTAAAGGAAAGGGATTGTTGCATAACGGTTTAAAATTCAAACAACATTCGAGTTCATCTTTACAGGTGGTAAGTAGATGAGTGAACTTAAAATCACTTCCTTTCACGATGCTGCGAAGCTAAATATCTGTTTCAACTTATTAATTTTATTCAATTATTCAAAAAGTAATTAGACTCGTTTTTTGCTAATGAAGGCTTTCGACAACATAAAACACTTTGAAATTAGAGACATTCGATCTCAATCACACCCTTATTCTGAAATAATTCACCTCAGTACATACACACAAATTATATATTTAAAGGACCCAATAAAAACGAGACAATTAACTACGGAAAAACAAAAAAACTCAGCACATAGATAAAAAATAAGACTATATATACACAAAAAAAAAACAATATTTACACGGGCGAGAAAGTTTATACTGTAGTGCGAATCAATAAAATGAAATAAATCAAATGGGGCAAGAACTCAGCATATGATGAAAAGATCCGTCCGCGTTACATATTGTAGTTGATAGCGGTGATACAGGGTAACAAAGTAGTCATTATAACCAAACAAGTGGGGCGCGGTGAGTATCAACGGCTAACGGCCAATTAGACCATCGGTCCTTCTCGCAAATCGCCCATAACTCTGCGTAATGTGTACAACGTGTTAATTTTTTTCGCCCATTTTGGGAAAAGGATTCTTTATGATGCCGATTAAAATCCTCACATTGGAGCTGCAAATGGAGTTCCTTTTGAGGGTTCAGGGGGGGAGTTTGGTTAGCAGTTCAAGAATAGGGTCAAAATATACGAGGCTACTAAGGTATTTTTCAAAGGCTTTTGCGCTTATCTATCTATATTATATGAGTTTATCTACCAATCTAAGCATATTTTAGGATCAGAGTGAAAAAACCTCATATTATTTTAATTATTTAACTTTACTCACCAAAAACAGACGTAGGTAATCCAATAACCGGTAATGGTCCCATTCCCACCGACATTCTATCAGCTCGCCACCTCCCCAAGACGCCATCCATCAGGCCACAAGTGTTCGGTGGAAATGGCGCCATTTACCCGTTCGTTCCGGCGAGATCCGGCGCGAACCGGCTCGAGCCGCCCCGGACGTACGCCAGACCGGTTATCGGGAGATACATGGATAATAAAAGTGCTTTCGGTGATAGGAATACGGGGCACTCCGATCTGGACTTTTTATTTATGTGAAACTTCTTTAGACGCACTGAGAGTGAAATTTTATAGTCGCGTCACGTGTAATACCTAAACGAAAGGAAAATCGCGCTTCGAGGGTAAAGCTTCCTCCACACGCGTGCTGTTTGCCACTTTGTATGCCAAACAGAGCGAGACGCAGTTATGCGTTAGAATGAGATACAAATCACCGCGCTCACTCTAACGCATAACTGCGTTCCGCTCTGTTCGGCATACAAGGCAGACGTGTTGACTAGTGTAACTAGTATTATATTATCTGTGGTCACGTCATGATGAGGCCCACCAAAGAAGTTTCACTTCTGACACGTGTATCATGTACAGACAAAGAACCAGATAGCTGACCCCCCTGCCGAATGCTGTGCGAACGCCATCGAGGGCGCCATCTATCGCTCCAAAAGGGCAGAAAAGAACGAACCAACGGCCAATGATACTTCTAAAATTTCAAACAATGCCATCTGTCGTAACTTACAATAAACTAAATCGTTAAAATAATGTTGTCAGTATAGCTAAGCCAATAATTAGGAAGGTGTAGTCTTATTTCGATTGTGTAGCTAAGTTACAGTGTGGCGAAGTTGTGCACGGTATGGCTGTAGATCTAGATTTGCCTGGATCAAATCCACGAGAGCATTTTAATTATTTTGTCTTTTTATTTTTTACTTTTCCAAAAAGATGCAATTACTGCTATGAGGATTTGATTCTTACATTAAAGATTAAAATAAAACAAAATATATGTTACAATAAATATGTTAACATTTTATTCTTTAATATTTTATCCACTAAAATGTAATATCCAGAGATTCAAACTGGCATTTTTTAGGAGAGAGAACCAACATGCTACTTTTATAATTTAAATTACATTTAAAATTATAAAGTAACAATTTATATCTCTCTTAATTTTGTTTCAATCTCAGGATGATTTTAGTTTATATAAAAACAAAGTTAGGCCAAATAGTGGTAAGTTATACAATAAAAAAAGAAAGGGAAAGTAGCTAACATAACCGCTGGTTCTCAAAGACAAAATACTTATTTTGAAGCTTGAAACGTTCCCCAGGTCTTCTCCACAATAATTTTCTTCCATCTTTATCAGACTTGAAGCTCTTTTCGTCAGTAAAAATTACAATTTCGTTCTCCCAATCAAAATTTAAATATTCTGATGCGAATCTCATTCTGTTCTGGCTAGACAATGGGCTTCCGATGGTTGTTTTTTTTATAATTGGCTTATAATTATGTATTTCACATGCTTGGAGTATTTTCAAACTGAGTCAAGCGATATATTATATGTTATGGCAGTTGACCAAGTCGTTTTAAATGGGACTTCGCTATGAAGCCTTACGATTCCACAATGACGTTCTGATGCAGCAGTATAAGCTACCGGTGGTCGTCGCTCAGAGCGGTTACGTTTCACATCACCAGTTTCTTGGTATCGCCGAATCCATAAACGAAATGTATTTCTCTGCAATATAAAATACTATGATATAATTTTTGTCACGAAATCACATTCCACAAAATATTATTCTATATTATTTTTATAATTAGGTTTTATAAATAGGTATTCATATACGTATTATCTACTTACCGTGACACCTAATTCTCTAGAAATACTTTTAATACTGTGGTTATCTTTACAACGCACTGTTGTTTTTGCTTTCATAAAATCATTTAGGTATATGAGAAGTAGGTAATGAAAATTGGTAACAGATTATTTTAAATAAAAGTAACCGGAGAGTGCATGAACGTAACGACGACGACGTAAAGTAAATACCTTGCCACGAACATTAGTTTTCTTTATAGTGTAAAACTTGAAATAATAAGTAACTACCCTCACATAATTTGTCCGTGTTATTTTGCATGCATTCTCTCTCAAAAAAAATACATCATAGCTATGAGTCATAGCAAAGTCTGGTATGATATCAAATTTCGATACACTTGACAACTTGTCAGTTGGCGCAGTGGTTTAGCGTTAGCTGTGAAGCTTGTGAATGCTAAGTTACGCGGTTCAAATCCGTTGACTATTCAACATAGTTTTTTTCCGTTTAATAAAAACGGACTTCTCACTATAATATTTATAAAATCAAGATATAAAATAGTGACGGCGCCGCCCGGCGGCGCGGCGGTCGAGATAACTAGTTTCTTGTGAAGCAAGTGTAGGCACATAATCATCTACTCTGCAGATGACGACGATTCTAATCGATGAAATATTGTAGAATAAAATGCAGACATAACATTCATAAATTATAAGTATATTTTGTATTGATTCTAATTTTATTAAAAGAATGAAATCCCCATAGCAAACACTGCGTCTCTTATAAAAAAAGTTAAAAATAAAAAAGCGGCCAAGTGCGAGTCGGACTCGCCCATCAAGGGTTCCGTATCAGCAAGTAACATAATATAAAAGTTCTTGTAGTTCGTTGTAACTTTGATCGATGTTTTAGTAATAGTGAAAGGGAAATTGCGGTTTACGATTTATGACGTATTAAAAAAAAACTACTTTCTAGATCCCGTTCAAACCAATTTTCGTTGGTAGTTTGCATGGTAATGTACATCATATATTTTTTTTAGTTTTATCGTTCCCTTATTTTAGAAGTTAGAGGGGGGGGGACACACATTTTACCACTTTGGAAGTGTCTCTCGCGCAAACTATTCAGTTTAGAAAAAAATGGTATTAGAAACCTCAATATCATTTTTGAAGACCTATCCATAGACACCTCACACGTATGGGTTTGATGAAAAATTTTTTTTTGAGTTTCATTTCTAAGTATGGGGACCCCCCAAAATGTATTGTTTTCTTTTTATTTTTTTGTAAAAATCTTAATGCGGTTCACAAAATACATCTACTTACCAAGATTCAACAGTATAGCTTTTATAGTTTCGGAAAAAAGTGGCTGTGACATACGGACGGACGGACAGACAGACATGACGAATCTATAAGGGTTCCGTTTTTTGCCATTTGGCTACGGAACCCTAAAAAAGACTAAAACATGAATATGCGCTCGCGGGATCGATCCAGTTAAATCTCGATCTACAGCCATACCGTGCGCAACTTCGCCACGCTGTGACTTAGCGACATTTCCGAAATAAGGCTACACCTTCCTAATTATTGGCTTAGCTATACTGACAACATTCTTGTAACAATTTAGTTTATTGTAAGTGTAAGACAGATGGCATTGTTTTAGAAGTATCATTGGCCGTTGGTTCGTTCTTTTCTGCCCTTTTGGAGCGATAGATGGCGCCCTCGATGGCGTTCGCACAGCGTTCGGCAGGGGGGTCAGCTATCTGGTTCTTTGTCTGTACACACGCTTCAATAAAGAAGTGCAGAAAGAAGAAAATGTAAAAGTGGAGAAGGACATGAAGAAGATGACAGGCGCAAGCTCTGATATGACGCTAGATAGGAAAAACTGACACGAGATCCGGAGGGCCGCCCCTAAGCCCCTAATTGATATGGGATGGAGGCTAGAAAGAATAAGTCTCTAATAATGATTAATTTACCTTGAGAGCATTTGCTTGCTTTGTATTTCATTGCGGTAGTGGTGAATTTCTTAGTGCGAGTGTCCGCATGTGCTGGCTTCTGTACATAAATATTAAATATCAGATTTTTCTGTTACATTAATCAAATATTTTCAAATTATTGAATTGCTTGAGTTGACTACGCTTTAAAGTAGATCCGAGTCTTTTAATGTCCGTGCAAGCGGGAGTACCCCCGGATGACCCTCGTCCCCCGCGTGACAGATCGTCCGGGCGTGAACAGAGAGCTGTAATAGCCCAGCGGGATGAATGCCAGCATTGCCAGCCGCCAGGTGATGGCCGATGATCGATGTACTGCGAGCACAGACCGATCTAACCACCCGGTTATTATTGTCACTCGCTTGTTGAAGAATATATGAAGACTGCTAATAATTGTTTGCAAAGGACTAAAATAGGTCACAAAAAAAGCGGCCAAGTTCGAGTCGGACTCGCCCATGAAGGGTTCCGTAGCAGCAAGTTACATAATATAAAAGTTCTTGTAGTTCGTTGTAACTTTGATCGATGTTTTAATAATAGTGCAGGTCAATGGTGCATACGGTACGGCGGGAAGGTAAATTGCGGTTTACGATTTAAAACGTATTTAAAAACCTACTTACTAGATCTTGTACAAATCAATTTTCGGTGGAAGTTTGCAATGTACATCATATATTTTATTAGTTTTATCATTTTCTTATTTTAGAAGTTACGGGGGACACACACACTGTTTCACTTTGGAAGTGTCTCTCGCGCAAAATCTTAATGCGGTTTACAGAATACATCTACTTACCAAGTTTCAACAGTATAGCTCTTATAGTTGCGGAGAAAAGTGGCTGTGACATACGGACAGACAGACAGACAGACAGACAACAGACGTGACGAATCTATAAGGGTTCCGTTTTTTTCCATTTGGCTACGGAACCCTAATAAAGAATATCCACAAAAACCCCAAATTACTTTTTTTAAAATCCAGCTAAATGTAAAAGTCCATTTAACTACATAACACGCGGGGATGGAGAGATGAATCATTTTTGTGGCGTAATAATTGAATGAGGCATAAAAGAGAATAATTCAGTGCAGTGTTGCCATGTGTGTGTCGTGACAAGAGATTTATGGGGATGCCCCTACGAAGAATTAAAGATGAGTGTAAGATTATTTGATTGAGATATTTTTAGTAGCTTTTGCCCTTTAATATTTGCACGTATTACGTGTCTATAAGTCTAAACTTGTCTAAACATAATGGTTATCTATTAGGTATATTAATCTGCCAATTTTTATCACAATAATTTTAATCATTGAAGTACCCGTGCACCGACACGGCATGGAACCCTTTTAAACTGAGGAAAAATAAATATTACCTTCATCGTCCATCCTAGAATATTGCCTAACTAAGTGATCTAACTCTGTACTAAAAGCTCTAAGAAACATCTCACAAAGTATATTATTAATTCATACCTTAATTCCTGTCCAAACTGAAGAGGAAAAATGAGTAACGTTATGAAATAATTGTATAGACCTACTGCGGACCTATCAAATCCAACTAATATTATAAACGCGATATTTTGTAAGTATGGATGTATGTTTGTTACTCTTTCACGTAAAACTAATGAATGGATTTTAATGTAACTTTACAATAATATAGCTTATACATCAGAATAACACATAGACAGCCACTTACCGCGGGAAAATACCTCATTCCCACGGGAAAAACTGTTAACGCGGGCGATGCCGCGGGGCGGAAAGCTAGTGCATTAATAAGAAAAGTGACCATTTAAACCAAGGGGATTTTTGTTGTGTTTTTTTCTTACATGCCGTGTGACAAAGTTGCGTAAGTTAAAAAATAAGAGAAATGCGTAGCATTCACCTGAGTAACTAGCAAATGATTGCGATCTCCAACGATACCTTCGGCCTCGTAGCCTAGTTGGTAGTACGTCTGCCTACGAAGCACAAGGTCGCGGGTTTGAATCCCGCCCAGGGCAAATATTCGTGTGATGAGCACTTGTGTTTGCCTTGTGTCTGGATGTTGTATATTTATATGTGTATCAATATCAGCTGTCTGACACCCATAGTACAGGCTCTGCCTAGTTTGAGGTCAGATGGCCGTGTGTGAGATGTCCCACATAATTATTATTATTATTATTATTACTATTACCTTCATATCAGTCGACCAACCGTTTGTTCAGTAGTAAATTTTTATATTGTATTTAACATCCAATGTGTACAAAGACGTCTAGAAATCGAAGAAGAATGGAAGCCAAATTTAAACCCTTTGATTTTGTTTGTTATTTATTTTCAAAATGGCGTCGCATCCATCAGTTTCCTTCCCGTCGAGCACAGCTGGCGCTCGCCACTGGATTTGCTCGCACGATTTATTTGCGTACAGTACACGGGTCTCGTATGCAAAAACACTGAGTTTTTGTGTTCTGGGTTCTGGGTGCTATTCTGTATATATTCGAGAACTGTATTGTACCTTTTTTTTTTTTTTTTTGAATTGACCTATGCTTGTGTCGAAAAGGTACGATAAATTAAGCTTCACCGGACTTGAAAACTGTATTGTACCCTACTCGTATGTCTAGCTGCTGCCGTTCGAAATGTTGATCGATGGAATTTAAATGATTCAGCCTGCAATGTCCTTTTATAAACTGTTGACGGACCCACATTTTTATAAGGTGCGCATAATGACTCCAAAATTTACCCTAGTTTTGACAAAAATAAAATGTTTTAATTGTAAAAGTCATTATTTTTTTTTATATTGGGTAGGTATTCTTAAAAACTCAAAGTTATTTTGAAAACTTTTAGCTCCTCAAGGCAAGTTTCATGCGGACACGTATTGGTGTCACACACAAGAGCAATTATGCGTACATTGCGTAAAAAATTCGTATTCGGAAACACAATAATTAAGTTCTCTGATCGACTCGATAATGACGCGATGTACGACGAATATCGTTAGACATATGAATTGCAATCCACGAATTAATTCCCTGCGAGCGACCAATGTTCATTTGTTGTTGTTTTGCCAAAGGAGAGCAAAAGTTGCAATTTAATCTGATACCACTACACTACGCAACACAGGGCTTTAACACACAGTTCGTAAATTCGTTTTATTCACAAAAATTACATCTAAAAGCTTTTTGGTTCGTTAAAGTTTTTACAATTAACGTCAGTGCATATGACACTTTTTGAGAGAGAATAGGGTTGTTATTTTTTCCTGATATTTATTTAACACAAGAAAATAAATACCTACTTAGGTTAAGTATACTTTTGGACCTGTCAGCGGGCATTATTGTTCTATTCTATGCACTTGTTTTAAAGATTTTATTACATAGTTCAAGCATTGATATTTTCATTTTACACAAATTCTATGACCACACATGACAATAACTTACCGTAATTTAAAAAAAAACTACTTTTTCCAACTACGAGCACAAAACAAAGAGCAACGTCATTGAACTGTTAATTTTCAAAGATGAGCCCCTAGGCTGTTGTACTTAACCAGCCGAGCATCGATCTGAATAAATGCCATCTTCCGATTGGATCTGCGGCGTGGCCGGCCATTGTTCAGCCGATGACGTCACAGTTGAACAAAATCAGCTGTTATATACTAGTTTTTTATTTTATTTGAATAATTAGATAAAACTTTTTGAACTTTGAACTTTTAACTTATCGAATCGACACGAAAGAAGAAGAACTTATACTTAATAAGCTGGTTGGTCGACTTCACGGACAGTCTTTGAATTTCTTTATAAATTTCCCCACCATGTTTTTCTTTGCCGTAAGTGCGCCAAAATAACTTAAATCTCTAATACCATTTACAATGTATTATCTGAAAATCAAAAACACTTTGGTTAGCAAACAAGCCACTGAGGTACTGACGACGACGCTTGCAAATTCAACGATACTAAATTTCATTGTGTTTAGAAATCTTTTACTTAAATAAAATATTATCAAAAGGCATGCATTTACTTCTTTTCTATGCATCCATACCTTGGTGATAAGAAATTGTCCCGAATAAATCCAGTTGCAATTTAATTTGCTGTAATTTAATTTAAAACGTCAGTTCGGTAGACAACTTTGAGGTAGACAAAGCTTATCCACTTACTATCTCACTATAGAATGAGTACTATCGTCTATGTACCTTATTCTAATTAATTCATAATCTCTGCTAACCACAAACATGTTTTGAGTTTTTCCCTTATGGAAAGGGAAAATCTCGGCGTACGAAATTATAAAAACTTTGAAATATATATCACATTAATTTTATTTTAGTATTAGGACTGTATAAACTACTCTGTGGCTCACAAAAGCCACTTACATTAGCTCCTTAAAAGCTCTCGGATCTTTTGTTCGGTAAAGACCTGCAGCGGAAACTGCTAAGTCTATATTTATCTCTATTTACTGTCATTTAACCTGGAAATGCAAGAAAGAGATATCTTCGATCAAACAAAGGTCCGTGTCCGTTTATTTATTTGTTCAGAATGTTCCGGTGTCGATTAATGACAATCAGTAGAGCCGGTCTGGGTTTGAGCAAAGCTTCTTAACTTCTGATATGATATCATTAAGAGTTTTTAAATTGACTTTTACTAAAATACACTTGGTATTTCTGCTTTATTATCTGGATTCTGTCTCTAGTTCTTCTTGTCGGTTATAAAAATAAGGTCAATGGACTGACATATTAAACCTGGTATGCCCTGGTATCAGAATCCATTAAGCCGTCGTTATGTATTAGGTAGGACTAAGATGCTTGCATTTTCTAGGTTAACAAACCCTGGTTCAGACTTATTGAGCCGCTTAAGGCGTGTAAACACGTTCTTTACCGTATCCTTAGATAGTAACTGGGACTAACAGCTTTACGTGCCTTCCGAAGGACGGAGTCATCTTTTTTTTTCCAGATAATTCAGCCAATAATGTTCCAAACAAATTAGGGAAAGCGTCACAATGCACAGTAATATTTGATCAAGAAATTTCCCAATGGGATTTGAACCCGGAGCCTCTAGTTTTTTTTTCCATATTAATAAGTGCTTTATCACGAAACCTTCTAAAATTTGTTTCAATCATAAAGTGTATAATCTTATTCTTTGAAAACCTCAAATAGATTTTAAGAATAATACAACACCTTTCCCTTTTAAAGCTAATCGCCTCGGCAAGGGATTCCTCTTTATTTATCGGATCATTTTCTCCGGTTTTTGGATTTATAAACTCCCAAATTGCTTCCTTCCGGCTCTAATCTCCGGTTTTTATTCGACTGACCTTGACAAATCGCCCCTAATATCGCTGGGGTTCCTCCCATTTTAAATCCCTAAGTATTTTATTTTGTTTCATCAAGATTAAAAACAAAAGTAAACAAAGCAATACAACAAGTTTTTATATAATAGCATAAATAGTCCTTAGTAAATTTGATCCTTTATTCGAAGTAAGATTTTCAAAATACTTTAACTTACCACAAATCTCATTTATGCTGAAAAATTGAGCTGTAAAACGTTCAAGTTAGCCGCCATAAAACACCGCCTTACCTCATTGAGTTCGGATCTCTTTCCATCTTTTTTTCTTAACTGTGCGCATAAAGGTGTGGACACACGATGCGATATTTATCCTGAATAAAAACCACAAGCTATCTTTATTAAAAAAGCTACGTCTTAAGTTTATCATTCGTACAATCAGCTCTGTGGAACTTATCAGCCACACATCCTAGATAGTCCACTAACGGATTGTTTACATACCATTACCCAAAAAAAAAAATTTCTTCCTTTACTAACCACATGGATTCCAGCTGGTGTGTCCTGACCCGTAGAAGTATAGTTGATCGCACTAAGAAGCATAGTTAAGAAGTTGTAAGGCAGCCCGCGTGAATGGCCAGTACTAATGCAGAGTAGTTCCAACTTTAAAAATTAAGCCAGTAGTTTTAAACTTCTTAATGCGATGTAATTTATCCCGCAGGTTTATCGAGGGTACTTCTGTAATGAGCCGAACTTTTGAATTCATTATAGTGAAAGTAGTAGGGTTTGTTTTTACTCTTAAGACTTATTTCCTTTTTTTCCTTAAATATTTTTTTAATATTCAAATTATAATTACAGTAAAGCGAAAACGTTTTATTCATTTCTTCACCTGTCGTTCAATTCATGACATTGTGCATATTTGATATTTTGAGTTTCTGACATTCTGCGTTTCTGGCTTTCTGCATGATTGTTATTTTGCGTATCCGACATTTAGCTATATGACATTTAGCGTATAATTTCACTAACATGACAATCTGCGTGTCTGACTTTTTGCGTATCTGACAAAAGGCCTGTAATTAGGAAAATCATACCATGGGATTTAAAAGTGAATCGATTTACATGTGACCATTAGGAAACTAAAAATTAAATGTTTAAAAGAGATTAAAGTCTTTATTAATCGCTTAAATTTTACTAAGCCTATATTTAATACTTTAACGCATCGTATACACAAATAGATTAATTTATTTATTTTAAATCACTTTTACACTATTTACACAATTTTACAACGGGTATATTTACGTAGAGTTGCATATTATAGATGTGAAATAATAAGATTTTTTTATATAATAATATCTGATTTTTATATAAAAGGTTTGTCGATTATGAGAAAAATGTAGGAAGATGAGATAATTTGTTCATTTATTTCTTTCTTTCGTAAACGACCCTAATAAAATTTCTGGTTGGAGCAAATCTTATAAACCATTCAAAAAAACCACATAAAAATAAATCAATTTGCACCCTTCCACTTTAATTTTAAATGTCACATCGTTACAATATTTGATATAATTTTTAAAAATGTATCTTTTGAAAAAGAAATAATTAAATAAGAGTTTACATACTTTGTGTAACAAAGCCGCTGATAATCCTGAATTGAAATGCAGAAATCTATTATTTCACACGTATAACTGATCGTTATGTCCTTAGTACATTATAAACTAGCGTGTAATCTACACTACAGAAATTTTTGCTCAAATCCATTATAAGACTAGAGTAGTTGGATACCCCTCAAGGTGTTGTCATCTCTTGCAGCGCCACCGACAGAGGCACATTCTCTTCACGGCGCGCTTCAGCCCCGCGACGTAATGTATTACCTGCTCCTGTAATGTGATACGAATAGGGCTGGGTAAAAGATACGTTAAAAGTTATGTCGATAACATTTGAAATATTTTTTAAGTATTGGAACACGCTTTGATACATTTTTGATGATTTGTTAACAAAAAGAATAAATCGTTAATAAATAATAAAATATAAGTTAGAGTTACATTACTTATATCGTAACATTAAATCAAGTAGTTACATTCCATAATAATAATAATATAGAATCTTTATTGTACAATATAACAAAATAGTGTTTCTTAAAACTAGTTTTACTAGTTAAACAACAATAAATAATTTTGTTCTTACAGGGAAAAACTAACGAGGTAACATTAAATTATTTTATCACAAATTATTAAAATTCTTGTTTGGTTATTGTAATGTTTTGTGCCAGAATTATTGAGCGCCTAATGCTTCTGGTATGGCTAGATAACGACATAAACCGTAAACAATAGCGAGGACTATTCATGTGCCTATCAAGGGAAAGAATCATAATTTGAATTAAATAATATTATGTCATTACTCTAATGACAAATTGAAGATATAGGTACAGTAGCCAGCATATGCGGCTGGAAATATTGACCTTGAGAGCGCCCGTATTCCGTAGCAGTAGGGGTGAATTTCGTATCAAATCAAATCAAATATTCTTTATTTGTGAACATAGGGAAAAATTTACAATTGAAAGCAAGGTGTTAACAATTTTTTTGTCCTCTATGCTCAACCCACTATGTAGGTATACTATTATCATGTTGCGGTCAGGTTATATACATTAAATTTTAAATGCGAATGTCCAACCGCATGTGCTGGCTTCTGTGCGTGGAAGGCTAACTTACTTACAAATGCTTTATTTCATTAATTAAATTACATCCTGTGATTATTATTTTTTATAGAGATACGATATGTTAATCGATATCAGCTCGGTATCAAATCCAAAATGTAATCACGTCCACACGAAAGAAAAACATGATAAACAATCATTTGTTGTAACTGTCCGAAACGTGTTCTTCGACTAACCATCGGCAAGCTAATCAGATTTAATCATCGACAACGGTTTTATCGATACAGTCCCAGCACTAAACCAAAAATGTGAAGACCATGTCCACACAATGGAAATGTAACATATTACTGTCGTTTTTCGCTATCCGCCATTCTCGGAGATATGATATTGCGTTTGTCTACGTTATGCTCATGATATGACATCGCCGTCCTAGTGAAATAGTTTTATCATAATACTCGTATTTTGGCGAATACAAAATTTATTCAGTTGTATTTTGTTTGGTGCATGCTTTAAATGGTGAAGAGTTGAGGCTGTATGAAAGGATTTATATAACATTAAAACTAATATTTGTTCGGTAACTTTCCGCTACGGAGATTTATCAAAGCAAAAGTGGTTTTAAAATAATGATAATCGTACTCGACAATCCAAAGATAATAGGCCACGCGTGGCCACCCAGGCCCACGCCTGAATCAATGAACTACAGAATATTACCAATTTTACTTTTTTCAGCTTGATACTTTAATAAAAATCCTAAATAGTTTTGTATGTTTTGTATGTTCTAAAAGTTTAGTTATATACAAAACTTTACTGTAAAATATACGACTAAAGGTATTATTTTATTTTGTAGTCCAGGATTTGCAACAAAAGCGGCTTTATCGGGTATGCAGCGCTTTATCCGCATTCCTATCGCAAAAATGTTTCGATACTTACTAACCTAAATAATATTAGTACAAAATTCACACATCATGGAATATTTTACCGAATTTTGAAATAAAACAAAGACCTAAAATTTTAAAGACGTAGTGTAAGCAGGCCCCTCACGAGGTGGACCGACGATCTGGTGAGGGTCGCAGGAAGCCGTTGGATGCGGGCAGCGCAGGACCGATCATTGTGGAGATCCTTGGGGGGGGGAGGCCTTTGTCCAGCAGTGGACATCTTTGGGCTGAGATGATGATTATGATGATGATGATGATGAATGCCAAAAGAAGCGCGATTTTCCTTTCTCTAAGATTTAATCAAAGTACGTACTTAAACTACTTAGTTTGATTGAAGGTCAAATTAATTTGATAAAACGCTGAAATAACGCTGTCTCTAATGGTTGATTTATTAAAATGTATATGAAGCAAAAACCGAAGGTACACGCTGTACGAGTACATGCTCCGTCAATATGATAATATCTGATCGACTTTCCAAAAGACACTTTTTCCGATGACGAAAATTTTAACTCCATGCAAACTGTCGGACTATGTTTATAGAGTGTAAAATTCTTTTGCGATCCAGATTTTTTTTTATTTTTGTTCCAGTACCTATTTGCTACGCCGCAAGGCCACACCGCTTTAATTCGTTCTTCCGTGATTCCTCTGCATATATTTTTATTAATATTATATATTATTGCCTGCATGGGAAGCCATAAACGGATCAATATTTCTAACACCATGGTTTGTTTGTGAGGTAGTTAAACTCGAAACCCACATGAATTAAAGTCCTGCATGTGTAGACGTTAGATGCGGGCCACTCAGGAGCGATCATTGTAAAGATCTTTGGAGGAGGCCTTTGTCCAGCAGTGGAGGTCTACAGGGAGATGATGATTACCTGCATGAGATTGAAGCACATGGCGACCAAAGCCATCCCGAGCATGAGGTACATTGAGCACACGATGAAGGAGGTCTCGATGCTCTCGGTGTACACCTTGTCACCAGGGACGAAGTCACCGAAACCGATACTGAGGAAGAGAAACAGGTATTAGAAGAGAGAGGTAGAGTTAAGATCAAGCGAAACACTCTGAATACTTGCATTGTTCTTATGAAAAGGAATTGATTGCAAGTAATTATTTCAGACGATAAAGGTCGAGTTCTCAAGCTCAATGCTCTTGAATATAAAGAAACTGGTCGATTGTTGTGGTTAGTATAAAGTATAAATTTTACAGTATAATATGTAGCTTACCTGCTGAGCGATATAAAACAGAAGTAAGCTCCATCGAGCTGGTCCCAATTTTCCCACCAGCCGAAGATCATTGAGCCGAACATCAGGTATCTGTGTAAAACATTGCTATTATTAACTTAAGGAAATAGACCCTCGGGAGTACTGAATTAATAAAATTATCTTAGTAAGCTGAAATGATACGCTTGTTTTGACTCAAAAATATTATTAGGTTAGGATTTATATCATGTCTTCACTGACAGGCCGTACAAAATAATGTTTGGCTAAATGTTTATCATATATGGGTTCTTTTTGACGTAAAGAACCTTAAAAATCACACAGATTAGCGTAGCTTCGTTTAAGAATCGCGTTCGGCAAAAAAATCTAAAAGGGAAATTGCGTGTCTAACTAGGTCGTGTGTCTGTCCGTCCATCTGTCTATTACATTCAATTTAGTCCCAAACTATTTGACCATTGAATTGAAACTTGGCACACTTTATGATCCAAAGCCAATGGAACCGCGGGCAAAATACTAGAGTTTAATTTCAAGGCATCTTTTGGCTGATAATATAGTCCACCACTCACCCAATCATGATGGCGACGCAGACACTGATCGGTACGGTGATGGTCTGCGCGTCGAACGTGACGTAGCTGAACTCGCTGGACTGATCCTCGACCCTCGCCGGCTCCGACCAGCCGCGCTGGAAGTCGCGGGGATGGCCAGGCGAGAGAGGCTGCGGCATTGATACGCTCCTGGAGAGTTCTGGGCGCCTGGTACAAAAAAATCATTACAAAAATTTGACCAAGACAACTTTTTTGATTCCTCTGAAATTTTTTGGTTCATTATTTTTATCTGTACAGTTTTTGCGAAGTGGACAGTTAAGTAAGTGAGGTGAGAAATCTGGTTGCCTGGTACAGAGAAGACTTTACGTGAACGTAACCAAGACGACTTTTTTGTTTCCTAAAACAACTTTTGCGGGGATGGGCCGAGTAAGATTGCGGCATTGATATGCTCCTTGAGAGTTCTGGTCACCTAGTACAAAGAAAGCATTTCATGAACCGTAATAGACGTGATAATTTATATTTTCATTTCCGAGAAAAAAAATGTAGTGTCTAAAAGGTTTTGAGTATTTGCTAAACTGTCACCCTGTATATTGCAAAAAAAGCAATCAATGAGTTTCTTTGAAAATCATACGAGCTCTTGACTCAACTAATGAACGAGATTGTTAAAATATAATTCTTAAAAACAAATTAATCTATCTTAATTTTAAGCAGCTTTTACAAGACATTTCTTGAATGTCTGAAATTAATACTAATTAGTTAGGCAATTAGGCATAACATTAGGCATTTTATTATGATAAAACGCTCTAATAGCGAATTGAAGTTAAATTATTGTATTGTTATAAATTAAATATGTTTGGAAACAAAATTTATTGGGCATACCAAATTAGACTACCTATGTTAAGACTGAATGCAGTGTATAATTTAGTAAATGACAATTATTTTAGCCCTCCTTAAATAAACATAATAATACTATATTTGGCATATTTTAATTTACGTTTTCGTTTTAAAAAATATAATAGAGACAGTCATGTTTAAGTCGCATGCATAAATGTATATTTACGTATATTGATGAGCAACTGGCTCTTTAGTTTTTTAAAAGCATCACCCTACTTACACGAACAACGAACACAATATCAAAATGGCCAATTCTTTTCCACAAAAGCACCCAACCCTTCCTTGCATATTTTAAGGGCAACTACAAAAGGAAAAAGCATTTCTGCAGACGTACCCGTGTCACTTTGAAATAATACTCTTTTTCAGTGTATCTTAGACCCTCCATCAATCACAACACCGAATGATAGATTGCTGTAAATGAGCCCGACGAAAATTACCTTTAGAAATGTCTGTGGGCTTCTTATTCCCTGGTACTCTCGCTATCAGATCATTTTCCTTGACAACCATATCAGGGAATACCGTTTTTTTCCTTCTACTAAATCACAGACTAAATTATGTAGGTATTTGGGCAAAGACGTCCATTAATTTGGTTTTTTGGCCGTCTTACGTGGAAAAATAACTAAATTTTTGAAAAAATATAAGTGATCTTTTGGGGTATTTTTTTCGTCTCCATTTTAGTTTGAGCGGAAATTCTTTCGTGTATCTGAGTCTGCGTATTGGTTCTCCTAAACCGATTTGCGTGAAATTTGTGAGAAAGTTCTATAGTTATGTACAATTACTTGGTCGACATATTTAAGAGAAATTATTACGAGAGCAGCAGGTCACAGGACCACAAGTCTAAATAAAAGTAAAACCTTACCTTTGATAGGGTCTTGACCGCTGCAGGATTCTACCCTCCTGGTATCTATCCGTGATCCTCTCCACGTAATCTACTGGCATCCTTTCTGGAATTCTTTCTAACGGGATTCTTTCAGGTATTCTTCCTAATGGAATCCTCTGCGGCATCCCCCTGCCAGGAAACCTTGGTGGAACCGGGTACCGGTCGTGATTCTTGTATCCCTGATATCTGTCAGCTAGATATCCATCGGGGCTGTATTCTGAAGGTCTATATCTATAAGCTGGGTATTTATTTGAGCAATCGTAGTATGAGCTTCTGAATTCAGGGTTCCACATGTCTGGATGGTGATGGTTCAAGTGAGGGTAATCTACTGCGTCCCAATACGGATTAGTTCTCCAGTGTTCTGGACGTTCTATACTCTCCGCATCGCTTAGTTCTAGCTGGAAAAGAAAGCTAAAATCAAAGAGAAGAAAACAGCATTTGGTATACAGATAAACTTGGTTTGATCATTGTAAACTATTATGGGATTTAGACCCAATTCACATTGGCGCAGAGTCGAAGCAATGGGACGTGTCGTGTCATATTTTCCACCCACAGCATTTTCATCTCTATTGTTCTATTATTAAAGTACAATGAAGGGAATGCGCGCTTCCATATTGGTGTAGCACAAATGAGTACTTCAATAATAGAACAATAGATATGATTATGCTGTAAGTAAAAAAACATGAAGCGTCGCGTCGTTTCAACTATGCGCCAATTTGAATTGAGCCTTAGGGCTCTCCTTTGAAAGAGAACTGTAGTGAGGAATTAAATTAAAGTATGTAAAGTCATTACTTATGACCCTGTCTTTTATTTCATAAAACTAATACCTAATAGGAACAAAATTACCAAACAAAAAAACGACCCTGTCTTTTATTTCATAAAACTAATAATAGGAACGAAATGACCAAACAAAAAAACAAACCTGACTTCGCATCCTGACGATCCTCCTTCTGGAGAAGCCAGGGCATCCCCTGCACATGCATATCAGCGCGTACAGGCATTTACACCATCTGGCCAGCAACTCCCCTAAGAAACGTAAAAAAATGACAAAAAGATAAGCGGACTAAAATCTGAAGTCTACTAAATATTTCAAAATGAAGGTAAGTAATATAACGAAAAGTCAATCCATTTGCAAATAAATACTTACGAGCCCCTCCACACTAGCGTCTTTCGAGCGTCATTTGAGCGTCGGCGTCGTGCGTCGCGCGTACTACATACAATCATAGGCAGCAAGGCGAGTGAAACTAAAGATGGACGCGGATGATTGTATGCGCGACTCACGACGTCGACGACGCTCGAAAGACGTTAATGTGGGGGCTTATTATCGAGTCGATGGATGCTAAATTGGATAAATTGAATGTACCATACTGTGTCATTATGTTTGTACACTATTAAAGTTTTGAACTCTTACCAACATTAGTGAGATAGAGCAAAAAGAGGGGCATTCCCAGCAGACTGTAGAATATGGTCACCACCTTCCCACAGTCGGTCCTGGGGGACAGGTGGCCGTAGCCTGAAACAAATATTACAATACCTACTGTAAAAAGCAGCCAAGTGCGAGTCGGAATCGCCCATGAAGGGTTCCATAGCAGCCAGTAACATAATATGAAAGTTTTTGTAGTTCGTTGTGACTTTGATCGATGTTTTAATAATAGTGAAAGGTAAATTGCGGTTTACGATTTATGACGTATTAAAAAAAACTACTTACTAGATCTCGTTCAAACCAATTTTCGTTGGAAGTTTTTATGGTAATGCACATCATATATTTTTTTTAGTTTTATCATTCTCTTATTTTAGAAGTTAGAGGGGGGGGGACACACATTTTTCCACTTTGGAAGCGTCTCTCGCGCAAACTATTCAGTTTAGAAAAAAATGATATAAGAAACATAAATATCATTTTTGAAGACCTATCCATAGATACCCCACACGTATGGGTTTGATGAAAATTTTTTTTTTTACTTTCAGTTCTATGTATGGGGCCCCCCTAAATTTATTGTTTTATTTCTATTTTAGTAAGAAAATCTTAATGCGGTTCACAGAATACATCTACTTACCAAGTTTCAACAGTATAGGTATTATAGTTTCGGAATAAAGTGGCTGTGACATACGGACGGACGGACGGACGGACAGACAGACAGACAGACAGACAGACAGACAGACAGACAGACATGACGAATCTATAAGGGTTCCGTTTTTTGCCATTTGGCTACGGAACCCTAAAAAGGTAAAAAATCATCATCGATCATGCTCATACTACGATTGCTCATAGATATAGTGCTTACAGATGAAAAAATGAAATGATAACTGCCAGGATAAATAAACTACAAGACAGTAGTTGTCAATAATCGTGTCCTTTGGAGAATATTTCAATACGGCGCGGCGGGGTGCAGGTAACGTAAGTTGATGGGGAGTTGAAATCTTCTTGTGACCAGCGTAAGAGGGGCACACTGTAGGCTGTTGCATTATTTTGTAAGTAGTAGCACAGAATAAATAATAGTACTACGTACAGAAGACGCACTCTCTGATAGCAAACATGCGAATTTAATTCTAGCTACCACGCCACTAACGTTTAAATTTCTTTAAACGCGTCGTACGTGACCCTCCCTGGCTTTAATAGCCTACCGTTTGTCACTGCAACAAAATGCACCATAAGTTCTCGCCGCGAGAGTCCGTATTACCACAGAATAAATAATAGCGTCGTCACAAGCGCGCTCGTTCTCATATATGAGGCCGCCCGGCGTAGGTACATTCTGGAGCTCTGGCGCGGAGTGCGCCGGGCCTGGTAGTAGCAGTACACAGTACACTATAGTTACCTATAGTAGTGATGACGGTGAGCGAGTAGAGGAAGGCGGATGAGAAGGTCCACAGCTGGATGGACTTCTCCCCGTCCCAGCCGAGGTTCACCGCCTTCACCACCTTCTTCTGGTAATCATCCAGTTCATTGGTGTACCTGAAATGGCACATTATTTGATTCACATCGTTTTTTCGAGAGCCAGTGTTAGTTTGAGCAAAGCTTTTAGTGTTTGTATAATGCTTTCGTGCTTTGTTCACATTATCACGTACCTATTATATTCTTGTTGTTATATGTGTGATAACTTATTTATCGTACCAAGAAACTGGTTGCCTTGTAATGTAGTATTATAAATTGTATTTCTTCTTGTAATTTTTGTGTGCAATAAAGTATAGTAGCCAGCACATGCGGCTGAATATGCTGACCTTGAGAGCGCCCGTAGGGACGAATTTCGTAGTGCAAAATATGTCCAACTGCATGTGCTGGCTTCTGTACCTATATTTCTATGGTAATCAAAAATTCAGTTTAAAATATTATATGATAATTCTTTTTAACTTCAGCCTTCTGTTTGATTGTTTTTAATAAACCTATGATAAATAAACGATATTGATTTTTTTAAACTATGTTTCGTCGAATTGATACCATATTTTGGTAGGCAAAACGATTTAGCGCTATTATGTTCAACCCGGATTGTGAAATAGATACAAGTTTCAATCCACTTTTCACGGATCAAACTTGTCACCTCACAGACGGGGAACCACCGTATAAGCCACTGCGCCTAACATTGTGTTTTAACCCCTGACAGAAAAAAATTATAAGTTTGTTTGACGTGTGTGTCTGTCTGTCTGCCTGTGGCATCGTAGCTCCAAAACGGGTGCGCCGATTTTGATCCAGTTTTTTTGTTTACAAGGTGTGACCCAAGAAAATATCTTCAGCTATTTGAAAATTATCAGCTCATTTCTAGTTGTTTAAAGGAGGGTTTTAATTTTTGAATTTAATGTTATGTATTATTTATAACAATAAAGGCACAAAGTGGTATTCATTTCATATGGTTAATTTTAAGATATAATGAAAGTATCTCAAGTTTTATTTAAAGAAGTTCTTTGCTCTGTAATTTGTTAATGTCAAATTTTAATTAGGCTATTTAGATACCGTCATTACTTAGAGCTCCTCAAGTAACATTAAACTAAATCTGCTAGATACATAAGGTTGTCTAAACTTGAGCCTCTAGACAAAGTAAGTACACAGCTACTTAGAGCTCATCATTAAACGTATCTATTCAGAAAGGTCACAGATCTTTTTCTTTATTTATATAACATCGACATAGTTACACTTGTTTACATAACTATTCATACTAATCCCTGTTCAAAATCATAACTATTCCACATTTTTATATACATATAATACTTAGGTCAGCTAAATTTTAATTGATCTTTATTTATTTAATAATAATGATTAATTATGTATTTCGCATGTAAAACGTAAAACGGTAGCTATTTTGAAAAATTATATTTTTATTTTATTGAGACACAATGACAGAGAACCAAGACAATCTTGTTCCGAGACATAATCTAATTATTATGATATACATAAACCGTCCGTTAGAAGCAGTACAAAAAAAGGTTACATATGTCACGACAATCTCGCAAATCCGTAAAACCCCGAAATACACAATGGGGAATTACACAATACGTCTGATTTCGAACATTATTTGGTAAACAACGCTCATAATACTGTCGTTGGAGTCAGATTTCTACACATTTATACTACCTTGTCCTTGTATGTACTCGTACCAGGTCAAAATCTTCACGATTTAGAGTAAATACCTGGTTTTCTTTCAGAAGTATTACGAGTATAAACGATTGCTAAAGTAAAAACGACGACAAAAAATAAAAAATAAAAAAAATATAAATACATATATATATTTCTTTAAATAAAATTTGAGAAAAAATAGAATATCCTGAAGAAACCGGATTTTTTACAGAAAACATCGAGTTAAATAAATGTATTTATTTTACAGGAAAAATATTACCACCTCCTACCTACCACTGACTGTACTAAATCAACGTTTATATTTGCGAATAAATGCGATCCCTTTTGTCCCATAGAGATTGGCAATAAATACTGAATATCCTCATATCTGATCGTTTGTATGGAAAAATATAGCCCATACAGACCTCCTATGCCCATATCCGCAAGCAATGTTCTACCATCGGCATTATTTATACTGAAATACATAAATAACGTGTTTTGCACTCGTGCTTCAGTCATGTCGCATAATTTCTGCAATATTTGGTACTAACCTAACTTTCTACCGGCGACTCCGCCTAAGTTCTTTTTTCCAGAGAGATTGCCGTAAAAAGCTTCGTACCTATGTAATATTCCATAAGTACAATCTCATTGAGAGCGGCGGTGGCCAAGTGGCTAGGGCCGTTGACTTCCATTCGGAAGTTCGCGGGTTCGAACCTCAGCACGTACCAATGTGTTTTCGATTTTCTAATTCATATGTACGTTTACTCGACGCTCTTACGGTGAAGGAAAACATCGTGAGGAAACCTGCTCACACTTGCAAAGTAATTCAAGGGTTATGTGTGTAGTTGACCAAGGGTGAATAGGCCTTAGTCGACCACGCTGGCATGCACTGGGCCAGCGTGGTCTATTCTATGGACTATGTGGACTATTCACCCTAATTTCAGGGTAGGCTCCCCCTCGGTGGGGACTTCAATGAGCTGTTAACATCGGCTGTTAATGATGACAATCTGTATTCTAAGTCCGTTCAGTAAAGCGTTATAATTAATATTCCAATTTACCAAGATAAATATTTTCTTACACCACTAGAGCAACTAATATAACAGGCACTTGCAGATCCAAAATTTAACATTCTTCTTCTACTCTTCGTGCATCAGTTATCATTATCTATCAGTGTTTAAATAAAATGTAGTTGCCCAAGTATTCTGCCACCCTAAACGGATTAATAAACTCCAATAATTTGACCTAGACAATCTAACTATTTTGCTTGCACGAGGAGTAGTTTATATATTTTTCTCTTTGTCTATTGATGATGCTTGCTTTTATACTTTAACCTACCTCACAAACCTTAGTGTCTGAATTATTGAGCCGCCTAAAGCTTCCGACATAGATAGATAAGTAGTCGCCGGGACCAACAACGACTTTACGTGCCTTCCGAATCCAGCAACCATCTTTCTTTTCGAACAATCTGTGATTCAGCCTGTAATGTTTTAACGAAACTATCGCTGGCGATATAAGCATATATTCCAGTGTCACGTGACTTTGAAGAAGAACTTATAATATTAGTCGATGTTGTTTACCTTGCCTTCATAGCGGTTTTACTGTACTCGATGCTGTGCTTCAAAGTGATATTCCACAGCAGCTCAGCCAGACTGTTTCTGTCCCTCTCCATCTGTTCCATTAGGCGCTTCATGTGTTCTCCCTCTCTTTCTATTGCTTGGAAAATGAATGCACCTGAAAACAAAACTAATGATTAGTCTAGAGCTGAGCAGGAATATTGAGCGCCTTATGAACTTTTACTGCAACTTAACTTGGAACCTAATTAGAATTGTTATCGCACCGACTCAAACGTAATGCAGTTTTAATGGAAATATAAAAGTGAACCCCCTTTACACGGAATTCCTGTGCAATAACACTAAATTAAAAAATTTCATAACCCCCGACACAAAACGGTTACTTGATCCTTTCAACAACTAGAAAAGAGCTGATAATCTTCAAATGGCTGAAGATATTTTCTTGGAGCATAGCTAAGAACACTCTCGATTGTGACACCTTGCAAACAAAAAAAACTAGATCAAAATCGGCGCATCCGTTTAGGAGCTACGATGCCACAGACAGACAGACAGACACACACGTCAAACTTATAACACCTCTCTTTTTGGTCGGGGTTTAAAAATATGCATAGAAGAGTTCGTAGGACCACGCCCTGGTTTCCTAAAGAAACAACAAACACTAAAAACAAACACAAAATACATACTTTTTAAGACGAAGTAAATTGTATTGTGCCACAAAATCGACTTTAAATTAAATAAGAAATAATTGAATTAACTTCACTCGTTTCCTGACTTGTGGAGTCCTCAGAACGATTTCCACTTGACTAGTTCACAATTTAACAAGCTTTTAGGGGCCTTCCTTTGTGGCCCCTTCTCCTTTGGGGTCCACGAAATTGGGGCCACAAAAGACACATCAAAGGTCAAAGACATGGACAAGTTATGTTTACTTTAAAGGCAACGTAGACCTGTCACCTGTGTATTAATTTATTGAAATAAGAGCCGCCAGTTGTATTATTAGGGTTAAGGCTAGCAAGTGTGTATTATTTATCTTATTTAATTTATATTGTTTGCGGAATGTCTCATTTTATTTTAAATTTTATAACTAGATCGTGTTCTTTTGTTCAATTGTGCGCATTTTATTTTCTCTTTTGAAGTTGTTTGCATTTTTGTCTCATCACCTTCATTGCGTCTGCAAGAAATTTCATTGCAAATAAGTGGTATCTGTTGTTAATTATCGCTATGATTTTGTTCGATAAAAAGTAAGCCAACAGTAAAAACTTATCATAATATGACATTTTTAATATCATAAGTTTATAATTTGGCATATTGATGTAAAATTATATAATGTTTTGCAAATAAAACAGTCGCGTGCCACAGCACCTCAGACGAGGGTCTTAAAATATATCTGGTGAATTCGTTTGGCCAATTTGACATGGAATTGGATTTTCAAAGAGTACGAGTACCACGCTCGATCTCGACATAAATTACATTGATTACTTCTCCTGATCTCGATTTTTTGGAATTTTCTATTTTATAAACTTCTATTTATTTATCTAAAATTATCTAAAATTTTCTATTTCTATCTTATTTAAATCAAAAAGATCACTAGGTTTTAAAAGTACTTGAAAAAAAATATCAACTGAACGTACCTATATTCTAGGCCGGTAACAGACGGCTGCTTAAATGTTCGAACTTCGACCTGAAGCATCCACGGTGTTTAAAGTGCCACCCACAAAAGTCGAAAGGTGATCCGAGTCGATGAAAGAATGGCAATGCGTACCTACCTACTATATGTATCTTAATTATATTTTTTGGATTTATATCTAATTTTCTGTGTGTAAGGTCCAATGCCACAAACGCTGCAATATCACTAGGTACATTACACACCCGCATAAACCTGATATTTTCGGTGCCCCGTAATTATTACAAACATTTTCAAATCCATCCATCACTCCATAGCGACTTAACTTAACTTAACGTGCCTTCACTCTGTAATCGCTTCCTCGTCACCTTCAGACAGACAGCTAAAACAAAAGATGCAACTCCGCGTCTTCAACAGGAACAAAGGTCCCGGGAATAGGGGAAGTGACGTAAAAGACGGCGCTAATTCCAGCTGTTCGCATTTAGCCCAAATGGTGATCAAAATTAATTATGTATACACCCGCTATCGGATCGCTAGGTCGGGATGCCAATTTTGCTAACTCTAGATGAATGCGTATCGATGATATTATTATTTTTATTATCTAGACCGTCTATTTATTAATTTTATCTAAGAAAAGAAAAAAATAGTGAAATAGGAATTGGCTGTGAATTTCGACAAATTTGTGTGTATGTCCGCTCTGGTGCACCATCGGTATTTACTCTTTGACAACTCTTTAACACCTAATAATTTCTAACCTAAAGCCATTAGCCTAAAGCCTCCTCCGACCTCTCCATAAAGCATAAGTGACAAGTTGTCATGTCACAGACGCCGCTACAATGCGACGCGCCGCATTTTATGCTTGAGGTGGCTTGAGGGAGATTCATCCTTCTCGCTATAGTCGTGGAATGCAGCAGTTTGTGGCGGCTCACACCTAATATTGGGCCAGCTTTATTAAAAAATCGGTTCCTGAGGAATATACTTCAAATCAATTACCAGCGATGGTGTAACCGACGACCAGCCCGACGACGCCAATATTGCTGAAGAGGAAGGCGATGAACCGCCGAAGCCACTCGCGCACCCGCGCCGCGCCCCGCCCCCTCCGCCGCCGCGGCATCTCAGCCGCCCGGCCGCCGCCGGCGCAAGCGGTCCCCACCCCCGCGCATTACACACACAGAGGGCGCTGCTAGCTCATTACTACCACCGTACGTTTGAATCTGGAACAATGTAATAGAATAATTTAATGATTGCAATAGTGTTGTATTGGCCGGAGGATCTTATATTGACCAGGGACACCAGCACACGCAGGCGACATAGCCCGAAGAATCGCTTAAGTGGCAACGGGCTGGGCACATTGCGCGTAGAACTGACGACGGTTGGGACAGAACAAAAAGGTTTTTGAATGACGGTCGCGCGCCGGTAGACGTAGTGTGGGCAATCAAGGTGGACCGACGATCTGGTGAGGATCGCGGGAAGCCGCTGGATGCGGGCAGCGCAGGACCGATCATTGTGAAGATCCTTGGGGGAGGCCTTTGTCCAGCAGTGGACGTCTTTCGTCTGAGATGATGACCAGGGACAGGAACCGGTAACCCAACCTCGTACCTTGTGAAGTGGTAACCCGTTCAGCAGCGTTTAGTGTTTGATTCTTATGTTTTATTTATTAAAAAATTGAAAGTATATCTGGCGTCGCCTACAATACAGGAATAACCCTTACTAACCGGTATTCACAAGCCTAATGAAATGGGTTTTCGAAGTCCCTAGTTAGGAAGTACGCGAGGAGAGTCAATCACCTCTCCGGTAAGGTGGTAACTGTACTTACTGTCCTATTGTTATTATTGGACTCAATAAAAAATATTTGTATTTTTATTTGTAGTATGATAATTTAACATTTATGATTATTTATTGTTCATGTTTATTCGCTCAAGATACAAGCTCATTTGTTATATAAAAAGTGGTTGTCTGTAAAGTCGGTTTACGGTTACTGTCGCTTGCACTTCAAGCCTTAAATGGAACGCCTCAGCTGCGCGGTAACGCCGCATAGCGTCATGTTTTTTCGTGCGTGCAGCCGGCTCTATCGAATTATAAGACGTTGTCACGTCAAAATAATGTATATATATCTTATTTTGTCTAATCGACATTTCCTTCATGCGCGTGCGACCTACATACAATGTCGCAGTAAAGTATTAATCTTAGAGTATAAATAACCACACCACATTTCTTTAATATAAACTTACTCTAAGGTATGAATATATTATGTTGTATTGTAGTAAAAGTAACTAAGGTATGAATATATACTTACTATGAATCATGTTTATGTACTTACTATGAATATATTATGTAATAAAAGTAACAGATTACCACAGTTAAAGAAACAATTTTTTCTGCTTTTAATCTTCATTGTAATGTCATCAATCAACTTCATTAACCGTGGTCCTCGTGTCAGAATTATTGAGCTTAAGGCTTCTGATAGAAGTACATACATACATCTAGATAATAAATAGTTGATCTCAAGTCAACGTTCTATGTTGATCTCAACCAAGTCCGGTGAAACTTTATTGGTCGTACCTTTTCGACACACACATGTCAATTAAATAAATATAACAAGAATATGTACGTACAGAAATAAATTTAAATAGAAAAGTGAAAATGCGGCACTAAGAATTTAACACACACAACCTTTGAATTTATATTCGCTCGCGATGTTTTCCTTCATTATACTTTTTACTTCACCGATAAAATTTTACTGTACACAGGTACGAGTAATTTGTGTTTTAATGAGGTTGATGTCGAGCCTCGAGACAGCACGATATATTTCCTGAAAAACAAATGAGTTTCGTCAAATTCTGTGGCTACCGCTACCGGGTTCGTTTAGACCTTTCGACACGATCAACGGTGAAAATGCTAGAGCCAAGTTTGTTGGCTTTATTGACATAATTTTGATTTCATGCATGCATATCTGCATCCATTTCAGAAAAAGTTACTCTCGCTGTGGCAATCTACTTGACAGATTCATTAATTTGTTTGACCGTCTCTAAACATTCTTTAGATTTTTATTAAAAGATCAAAATTGCGGACGTACCGAATTCAAAATTAAACAGGAAGAGAAAATTAAATGTTATCGTTGGATCCGTTTGTTTGTCTATCCGTCTGTTCTTTTAATAAAAGCGCTTTTCAGTATAGACTTGAAAGACATTTAAATTAGCGCGAATCAGTACAGTAAAAGTTGCCGTTCGTTTTTGACCTTATTATATACCGTGAAATTCAACGCTTTTATTAGGTCAACCTGTTATCCGCAACAGAGCGCTAGTACCTATGAAACTGAACAACTTTACCTACGAAACATAGGCTGAAATCTCAAAATTAAAATATTTTTAGATTCATACAAAACAACCAAAAACGTAAACCTTCTTAAACGCAGTCAACAGAAGTTTTTCAAAATTAAAATTTAACTTTTCATATAAACTTCAGTCACGTGACCGGCCACTTTGTATGACAAGTTGAATTTTAATTTTGAGATTTTAACCTATGCTAACCCGCAATGCACTACTCCATTCAAATGATTTTCTTAAACTTAGGTTGCCTGGTAGAGCCGCCTATTGACTCAATTTTGTTTATGTACTGTATTATTTATGTGTTTTCTGTATGGTGTCAATAAAGAATATTTGTATTGTATTGTATTGTATTGTATGCTCCATAGGGAAAGTTGTTCAGTTTCATAGGTACTAACACTATGTTGCGGACAAACAACTAGTTAAATTTCACGGTGTATTATTTATTACTAATTTTCACGGGTCTTTTACGCGATTTTCAATAGGTATTTTTAAACGAAAGTCTGAAACAAACGTTATTATTATAATAACATTTCTGTGTCAGATACAGATATTGTATTGAGCGATATTAATTTCTCAATAGAACAGGCAAAAAGGTTTTATATTGTATTAAAATATTAGATTTTATTTCTCAAGAACTCTACATAATGATCAAAAGACATTCGTTATCATGAGCTTTCCATTTCGCGTCCGTCCTCCTAAGTCTACGTGAAAGCGATACCAACAAACCCAGTATACACACACACGACTTCTGTTAACATAATTTAACATTTAAAAACATTTCATGACATATTTCACGGAATTTCAAACACATCGAGTACTAGCTTCTCGCCGCGGCTCCGCCCGCGTTTATAGTTTGTCCCGTCCCGTGGGAATGAGGCATTTTCCCGCGGTAAAAGCTAGCATATATTCTTCCGCAAGGTCTATTCTATCTTTGTGCCAGCTCCGCCCGCTTTAGCATTTTTCCCGTGGGAATGAGAAATTTTCCCGCGGTAAATCGTAGCCTATGTTCTTTTCCAAGGTGTATTCTATCTTTGTGCCAAGTTTTACCAAAATCGGTTCCGTAGTTTTAAAGCATTTTAGGTAATTTTTTTTTCACCTTGGGTTTTTTTTGCGTTTTGGTGTCAGTTACGTTAGTGAAGTTTTAGTAAGGATCCCTAATTTTTTTTTAATAAAATATAGCTCATGTTACTCAGGGTGAATGTAGCTTTCTTATGGTAAAAGAATTTTTGAAATCGGCACAGTAGTTTTTGAGTTTATCGATTACAAACATACACACACACACACACAAAAATACAAATCTTTCTTCTTTATATTATTAGTATAGAGTATAGATAAATTCCACATTCAAACAGCCCATCCCAGGTTGGAATGGGAACGGGCTGATAACGAGTGTGTACTCCAGAATGAACGGGTTACATTTCAATCTCGGGTGCGAATGTTTACACGGAACGAGATTTGTATCTAATAACAACTCGTGTTTAATTAATGGTGTAAATATTGCTGAAGCCAGTGCTAGCTGCTGAAATTATTATGAACATCAAACATGCTTGCAAACAAACATTAAATGATTAATTTAGTGTTTTGAATCTTTAATCTCAGTACTTAATACTTTAAATACGAAAGTATTAAATATTTTTAGATTCATAGAAAACAACAAAAAACGTAAACCATCCGGCGGGACTTGAACCCACGACCTTAGGTCTATACGCAGCCAACGTGCTTACCTACCAACTACACCACGGAGTATAATATTTTCTTATATTGTGTAGGGTCGCAACACTTCATGTTATATGATATCACCTTATATATTTTTCTAATTATTTTTTGTTTTTTCTATTGTTTTGTGACGTCATAAATGTTTCTGATTTGTTTGTTTTTTAGAATCCAGTTTCTTCCTTTTTTGTTTTTTTCTTGTTTCATGCCTAAATTCAGTTGACATTTGCAGGCGCACAGATTTTTCAAACCCATTGGTTTTAGACACATTTTAGAATTAAAGCAAAATAAATATTTGTAGTCTATAGAATTAATCATATTTGTTATTAAAGAATATTTTGATTGTCTTTTATTGTACGAATATATTAACCTTTTTTGGGATATTTTTTTATTCTTTTTACAACACTCTACAGTAAGGCTAAGGCAAATCGTTTAAAGGAACGTGTTGTTGTAATATTATCATATATATATTCTTGGCAAGCAGTTTTTTAGTTACACTAGTGAAAGCTGCTACCTGTTCGTTGGATAACGTGCCTTTAGCTGCCCAAAGTCAAACCAAGGCTGGCTCTTGTCTCACACTAATGAACAAGTGTAAAATCATTCATTTTTGAAGAAGCGGCGGTGAACAGAACTGGTGGGTTCGTGCAAGTGGTCAAGTTCTAAGCCAAATAACGTAAATTTTCTAGTATAGTTAAAATAACAACAACATAGTTTGATTTTAATAGTACACATGGTCCAAGAAAACAAGGTCTAACCGTTAGACCACGTGGCTGACACAAGCGTACGTCATTTAGCGCTGTTTATCCTTATCTATTACACGCATTCGACAAGGATGAATAGGCAAAATGACGTAGAAATGACGTAGGCTCGTGTCAGTCACCTGGTCTAATGGGAAGACCATTAGACCATGGGAAGACCAATTTTGGGTAGGGTTCCACTCACTGCTCTACATATTTCTACTAATGATCAATGTTTACTGGAGGATGTTATTTAGGTTATTTTAAATACAAGAATAGGATAATCCTGACAAATTTCCCCCATCATATTGGAGATACAGGGAAATGATTGAATAATGCGCAGCGGATCGACCCTCGACCCTTTTCGTGCGACATCATATTAATATATCGTTCCCGGAATAATACTCGTATGCCGTCCTTGTAGCAGTGGGCGCGTAGTCATATAATATCTGTTGTTATCTTTAACACTATATGGTACTACTAGTTAATCTGACAGAAAATATATTCTGAGTTAACTTAGAAAGCGCGCGAGGGTTTTTTCCCATGTAACAAGTACCTAATATATTTTGAATTTACTTTTAATACAATACAACTATCAGAAGGTCGTAGTGAAGGAAAACATAGTAAGAAAACCCATTATCTTTTTTCTAATTGGTTTGCAGTCTGATTTTAAAGTAAGATCTATTATTATATGAACCAATTCTTAAAAAATTGCTGAAAAGCTACATTCATTATTATTTTCCCGCGCTAACCGAGATCTAAAAATTGGTCGCATATGCCCCTCTTAGTAAAAAAGAACCTCCCAGGTGAATACAAAGATTAATAAAACGATCGCTCTTTTTTTACGTGAAGAAAGGACAAACAAATAAACAAACTTACATCTCCAATACAGATTCCGTGAATTTCTGTGACCCAGTATCGTGTCCTTGTCAAAGTAAACAAATTAATATGAAAATTGGTAAAATTATACGACGCACACCGCGATAAACCGCGACATGACGTAGCGATCTAAATGCGAACGTAATTACTTACAATCAAAGTCGCAAGTTTATCGTCACATTAGCGGTGTTGACCTACTTTCAAACACTTTGACAACCATAAAATATGAAGATGCAAACATTTTTTTCTAATAAATTACACAAGATGCGATTACTGTGTTGCTTTAGCAATTATTCTTTAAAGAAGAATGCAAGCACCCCACAATATTTTAACAAGAGAATGTTGTGAGAAATCCGCCTTGTTGCAGTTTGCAATGCCGCTAATGAAATCTTGTGCTTGCTAGTCTGGCTGATGTATTAGATTTTTTCTGAGCGCTTACTATGAATAAAATTATTGCAACTCAACTATGAAACCTTCATACAAAACGCCCTGTTCATTCACTGCAACTAGAGAACATTTTTGGTTTAAAAAGTATAAATTAAATTGTGATTATGATATACTTTATTTATCTCAAAGTTAAATAAAGTAGAAAGGAAAGAAAATACATTTATACTTATATATTTATACGACTAGGGTTCTATTTAACAAATGTTGTTTAGACATAATGATCTACGACTTCGAGAACAGTCCTTAACTTTTATTAAAGAGTCTTTTTTAGTTTATGGGCATTGGGCAACATAGATAATATTTATAGCATCATATAGCTTGAATGATGATTAAGTTCGCCTTAATGTATGGGATCGGGGTTGCAGCGTCGTAAACAGGAACTCATTAATGTTTCGTCACCATTAAGATCTAAAATATTTTCTCATCATTATAACATTTTTCTCTGCATTCCGGATGTTGAGTTGATAAAAATGTCGGCGTTAATTTTAAAATTCTTACACTCACCTACTAGCCTAGCCAAATATTTAATTATTTTGTGTACTTTCCATGTCACGGACAACATTTTCCATTAAAAAAGTACCGACCGTACTGGCAACTTAAGGATACACTCTTGTTTTTAAATTCAAGCTTCTTGTAAATGATGATATTATACAGCTGCCAGATTTTATAAAATAAAATGCTGAAAAATATCATAACTTCTAAGTTTTATTAATAGGAATATAACTCTGCCACTCAATTCTGGATGCTGGCTGGCTGAATGCGTCGAAACAAAAAAGAAAAGGACAGATTCGAAAATTGATTTATTCGAAGATTTTTAAATTATTTTAAGAATTTATTTATTTAGAACGCGCCTGCCAGAGAAAAATAAAACTAGACTAAAATAACCTTACCATTGCCACAATATTCTTATTCTTCCTTCAGCCATCCTCTCTCCTCTTCCTTTCTTTATTTGCCGACTATTGAGGGGCTCAAGCCTACCCTAAAGTTAGCATGAATAGACCTTAGTCGACCACGCTGGCCCAGTGCAGGTTGGTTAACTTCACACACAACCTTTACTTCGCAGATGTGTGCAGGCTTCCTATTCCCAGAGTTACTTTTATTTACCCATTAGATATGTAAAATCTATCAAATAAAAACTGTGTATATTGATGTATTTAACTATTTATAACTCGCGGCTTAAGCCATTACCACTCCGTACTCCCAACTTAAGCATCCGTTTACCTTGCAAAGCGGAGATAATGTATTTATGACTGTGTACCAAGTACGTATAATGTATTAATGGGTATGTATCAAGCACGGTGTAATTTGTTAATGAGCGTGTATCAAGTGTGTAAGTGAAAATACCGTGATTGCCATTCCTGTCGTCGCTGACATATGGTTATTTATTCAGCATGTAATGTGCGTGCCGTGATACAAAATTGAATTACAAACTTATGTTAGGTCGAGTCGTAATTACAGAAGCATATATGCAGATTGGAAGCATAATTCGATTAAATTCTACCTTTTTTCGCGTCGAAAGTTTAATTAAACCTTTTTTATTTCTGTTGTGGAATAATTATTTTCATATAAGTACTCTATATCCGTATTTTATCACTTAGAACACTGGCTCCTTCTGTGCGGTTAGCTAAGTAAGATTTCTACATAATAAAAGTGATATTGTATTTTCTTTCCCTTAATCATTCAAAAAAATTTCGTCAACCTAAGAACATAATTATATTATGGGCGGATAATTAAAGACCTCAAAATACAACTTTACGAAAGAAAAAGCCGTATTGTTGATAAGAAAATATTCGGGAAATAAAATCTAACAAAATATTATTGGTTTTTTTTTTCATAAATTTGATTTCAAAGGATTAGCAAACTTAAAAAATCTTTATTAAAACGCTTTTTACTGAAGTTTAATCAATCGTTGAATGAACGGGGTCGTTCCAAATGCGTTACCAACAATGCAATTCGTGATGTACCAAAATAAACTCGATCAAAGATGAACGTTGTTTGTGTGTTTTGTATAGAGCCATCAAATAAATCGGCAGTTCCGCCGACATAGTAAGTCCAATACACCATTCTAGTATTTATGTAAATGTAACCTTGACCACTTCGCAATCGCTTGCGCACCGTTCGCATCTATTTTAGAATACCTGGTAATGATGACTGCAGCGAATTTTTCAAAATAATTTTAATTCCTTTTTTAACTTAATTAACTATTAAAAATTGCGTATTTTCTAAAAAGATAAAAGTATAACGTGTCGCCTCTTTCTTTCTTTCTTCGTTCTGTAGATTGGAAAAATCAAGCAGAATTACGACACATTGGCTTTTTAAATATAACTGGCTATAAAAAAGGAGTCTATTTTGACACCTTTTCGAGCTTTTAGCACTTTTGTAACAAAATACTCAAACGTAATAGTAGTCCCGCTGTGAAATAAAACAGTAAAATTATAAGTATATTATTTTTTACTATTTCCTTATATTATAATAGATTGTAGAGTCAGGAAAAGAAGAATAAAAAAATAAAACTAAAGCAATATCTGCAGATATTGTAAACTTATTATAATTTTATACTTTATCTACATTTTAGGTACATAGATACTCGTTCTTTCATCGTTTGTCTCGTTCTAAAATTGTCACTTTAACTTTAACCTAGCAGCCGCAATTCCAGTTTCAACTCTTCACAGACACGTGCGTACATTATAGTGTAATGCGATATGTAAAACGAGAAATACATTCGAAACGAGCATGTGCACGCATTATCATTACAAGTCGCGGAGATCTGCCAGATGCGCGTCTAACGAGACGGCATTAGACGCCATGTAGGTAGACGCCGGCGTCAGCCGTTAAACGTAAGACGTCGCACGTCAATCCGTCATTTGTGCGCTTCGGTAATGACGTGGAACGGGGGCGGGCAGACGAGCAGCGGTATTGGTGCTGCTGAAGCGCAGTTTACGGTCTGCTGACTTTAACTCTATCATAAAGTACGTTAATAAGAACTCTATCATACAGATTCAGACTATATACCATAAAAAAAAATTTTTTTTGTCACATAGTAGTACTAGTAATATTACACGTATATACATACTGAGATTACGTTCGTGTAATGTTTTACTTTGTTTTCCGTGTTTGTGTATCGTTTTATTTAAATTGTCTATTCTTACCGGATGGTCAATTTACATCATTCATATTATATTTTTGGCACCGATCTTGACTTCGTTAGATTATAATTTTTGAATTTATGCACATAACTAACATAGTGGTATTATACACTCTAAAGATAAAGTAAAACAGGAAAAAATATACAATTAACTGACTTAAAAAATATGTAAAAGTCGACCAATAAAATTACTTGAACGCTTTGAGATAAATAGCTCAGCAGCAAAATAGCAGCTCGTCTGCAAAACCTTTGAAACAGATATGGATTAATAGCAGTCAAATCTGAGAGACGCGTCGCTTTATCGTAAGGTACTGAACCGCAAACCGCGTTAACACGACCTACCCAACCTGTAAATAAACAAATATATAACTAGTGGGAACAAACGTACTTTACGAGGTGTATTATCAAATACTAAATCAACAGTTTTAACTGTTTTCAGCAACTTGCCAAAGGAAACGGTTCTCGAAAATTGAAGACTAGCCGAAAACATTTTCCTTTTCGTTGTAACAGAAAAATAATTGTTAGAGTGTAAAAGTGAGCTTTAATATAATATGGGCCGCAAATAAATCACTAATCAACTGAGGCCTGCTGCAGCCTGCACGTACAGTGTACATCCTAATTCTAAATACGTTCGGATTCTTCGTGTGAGCTGACAAACAGACGATGAAATCTTTATTATAGAATTACTTTTTACTTGCTAACAATATAATTTTACGCGTTCTTGAAGTTGCTAATCTTTAATTAATATTTCAGTGGTGACTTTCCACTGTCTAGGTTTCCACAAAGTACTTATACTATAATACCTACCTTAGGCATATCCATGTACCGAACAGAATACAGAAGTTAAGTAATTAAAAGTCAGAACTACGCAAATTTTAATGTTTCAATTCGCAGTTTCGCCCAGAGGAGCAGAAACACGGGTTTGAAATAAAATTTTAAATTGGTCAATCCATCATGGCCGCCAGCCGCCATTTTGATGAACTTTTGACACAATTTCGAAAACGGAACGCGGAGGACAGGTCGAAATAAGGTTGGAATAATTTATTCGTTAATCTGAATTTGGAAATAAAATAAATCTGCCAATACATTAAAATTCATTACGAATCTAACGTAATTGTTTGAATTGATAATAATTTCTATAATCAGTGCTTTGATTTGATTATAGAAATTTTCACTAATCACATCGGAAAATTATTAATTAATTAGTTATTTATTTGCCTATAACACGATTTAATTCAGGCAAATAACAGTATTTTATTAATGAGTGACGCAGTTATTACAGTTCGCTGCTAGTATAAAGCGTCGCAATCGGTCGGGAAGTGTTGTCAAAATCCCACCAAAATCCCCACACTTGGAAGACGGGTTGGGGATCTCAGTTGTTTTTGATCATACATTTAAACACTGATGCCCATGCTCTCGGCTGAACATTAAGTCACCAATGTCAAGTACTATTATTTTCTTCTGTGCCAATGTCAAAGTCACAAGTAAGAGTGCCTAGTTGGGTTTATTTAACTAAAAGGAAACGAAAACCACTTGACTAACACCGGGGGGTGTTAGCGTCTTTCGAGCGTCCACGTTAAAGTCTTTTTTAACCCCCGACGAAAAAGAGGGGTGTTATAAGTTTGACGTGTGTATCTGTCTGTCTGTCTGTGGCATCGTAGCTCCTAAACGGATGCGCCGATTTTGATCCAGTTTTTTTTGTTTGCAAGGTGTCACAATCGAGAGTGTTCTTACTCGTAGCTATGATCCAAGAAAATATCTTCAGCCATTTGAAGATTATCAGCTCTTATCTATTTGTTGAAAGGATCAAGTAACGGTTTTGTGTCGGGGGTTATTAAAATTTTCAATTTAGTGTTATTTTTCTATGCTATAGAGAAACAAAAAAATTAATAAAATCTGGATATGTTCTATATCACTTCTTACTTCTTACATCCCCCTGACTCGGTTTTAAGCATTTTTTTTCTATGTACAGATTTTTACCTCTACAGTTTTATTACATAGATGATATATTTACTAATTATATTGCTTAGCAACACAAAATCAAAGAAACATCAAAGCGGTCCCTGCTAACACTATAACACTTAACCTAAACACTAAACAACGGAGCAGTGATGACGTAGCTCCTATAACGTTGGATTTAGACGCGCCGTAAACCGCGCGCGCCGCTTTGAACTGTGACGTCACTCATCACTGCGCCGCCCACGCATTGCTATAACACTGGGAAATATAAAAATTATAGAGAATACGTTCAAAGAGTCATACTACGCGTCATTAGTCGTACGTTATACGAAACGGGTGTAAGCTTTTCGGCTTTGGTTTGTGTTTGATCTTTCTTACCACAATATTTCAACAAAACCAATCGAGATATTTTTGAGAAGAGGGAGATACAATTAATTACGAGTGAGTACAACAACGAATTCGTTAAAAAGGAGTATTCATAGAATTTGTATTTCCATAATATAAATAAGTGTTATGAAAATGGAGTTATCAGATTTGACTTATTGTATACAAACATTTAGTCTTCAGTTGAGTGAAGTTCTCTGCGGTTTATAGTGTTGCTGCTAATAAATATAAATAATAAATATGAGGGTACATCTCACACGTATCTGACCTTAAATTAGATAAAGCCTGTATTACATATAATATAGGTAAATACATCCATATATAACTAGCTATCCACAAATGCAAATGTTCATAAACACGAATGTTTGCAGCGGCCAGGATTCGTCCCAGCGACCCTGTACACGCAATACTAAATAAGCTATAGGGCCGTTGCGTCGCTAGTCGCTACCAGGATATAAGCATGAAGCTACTAGCAGACAATGACGTCATGACCCTGACGTAACACCGTGTGCTACGAGTCGCGGTGTAACCCAAGATTTATGTGTTCAACAAGGCCTCGGCTGCTTTCGTTGGCCGGTGGTACCCGCCGAAGAACAAATACAGTCACTTGGATACCCGCCAATGTCACCTGCCGCATTATACTCATTATGCTCGTCATATACTAGCATTACTAGAACAACCACGTATAAAGTTCATAATATATTATACAGGGTTACTGCACATAATATTTTGTGTACACAGTCAGTATCGTTATCACATGAGACAAAAAAAAAAAAAAAATTATTTTTTTACAAATTATGACTCCTGTTTGTTTAGGGAACGAATTTCAAAAAAACGCCAGAATACGTATCCAATTAATTATGCCAATGAGTGTTTATACGAAGTATCAAGAAAATCTTCCCATACAAAATTTGATACCAATTTTAAGCATAAAATGGCGATAATTCGATTTTTTTGTATGAAACGTGATAAAATAAAAATTTACGGGTATTTTTATTTTTTTTAATCTATACCTATCTAAAATTTGTGCACTGATTAAAAAATAACCCTGTATTTAACGTCTCTCTCTTATGTTTTGATACATTTAATTTTCTTTTTTGTAACAAAAATGTAGTTTAACAAACATTGTTTGATATTTCTTAAAGTTAACCAATATAATGTAATGATTTGATTTTGCATACCTGACCGGTTAGATTGAATACCCACATATACTACACATCTCATTAACCCCAATAATCTGGCAAATAAAATAAATATTTCTGAATTTAGTAGCTGTATCTTGAGATTAATTATAAGTATTACCACTATTTACCGCCAAGGATGTTTTAAGTACCTGCTCAACCCGAGAACTGAGATCTCACACGTGGCGACGAGTCTCCAAGATTTTGTCCAAACTAATAAACTAATAAAATAACATTAAATTAATAATTTTAATAATCCTCGACACGAAACCGTTACTTAATCCTTTCAATAACTAGAAAATAGCTGATAATCTGAAAATGACTGAAGAATGTTTTTTAGATCATAGCTAAGAATACTCTCGTTTGTTACAAACTAGATCAAAATCAGTGCATCCGGTTACGATGCCACAAACAGACAGACACACACGTCAAACTTATAACACCCCTCTTTTTCGTCGGCGGTTAAACGAGAAAACTTCTTTTTAACAAAACTAGACATAACAACTGTGGACAGCTCTAGTTCTTGGAGAAAAATACAGCTGTTTCGTTTTATCACTCTAAGAATGAATGAAAAATTTGTTGAATTATTTTGTCCAGATGAATACACCCGCGAGAAAATCTATAGCTTTCACAATGAAATTGCAAATAGCGTGGGCGTAGCCGCGTGTGTAAACATATCCGTACTTTTGACAGACTTTTCGTTCGTTTTGTTGGTAAACTTGCTAAAAATTAAGTCACAGAGAGAATCAAAAATAGGTACTCTCGAAAAACATCAAATTGATTGTCACGAGGTTAATTAACAAAGAACTGTCTGTTACAATTTATATGCAGTTGTTACTGCAACACACCTGCAACCGACTACCACAACCACAAGGGGCATTCCACGGAAAACAAAACACTTTCACCAATAAATCGTCTCTTTTTTTTTGGAATTGACCTATGCTTGAGTCGAAAAAGTACGACGGATCAAGCTTCACCGGACTTGCGGGGGAGCGGAAGACTCTACCACAAAATAAAACTCATGTACCAACGCGTCTAGGGGCTGCTCGAGGGAGCCTCGGACCTCGGCCTAGCGCGTTGATCGTGAGGAAGACGACGATGTTTTTCAGTATCCAGAACTCTACATAGACAACCGATACCTCTTCAGTAACAGCAACTAAGGGGGCAAATGATCCCTGCAAGTGACTCTACAACAGCGTTACGAAGCGACACCGCCGTGGAATGCTCCTACTGCTGCAGCCTATAACAGTCCACTGGTGGACTGAGGCCTGGGAAGGGAGTTGTTACCATGATCATCAAGATTGGCAGTCGTTAATGATCAGGTAATCGTATCGTTCCCTGGATATTTGTTTAGTTAACACTAATATAGATAAAATAACCAAGCAGTGAATAATTTTATTTCTTGAACTCGCTCTCGCTTACAGTTCCAGCTATTTTTTTTTCAATATGGTATTAAATTAAAGAAAGTGTTAAACGCGATAAAGTGACATAAGAGTCAGAGTAGTTCTGTCATTATCTAAAACTGTAGAGGCACGTAGAGGTCAAATATAGGCACATAAACCGAGTAATAAGTAAGAAGTGAAATAAGACAAATTAAATATTATTTATTTCTAGTTTATATAGCTTTTTCAACAGAATATGTCTGTTAGCGTATATCAATTTTTTTTCTTTTTTTTTCTTTTATCTTTTTTTTTCGCTTCGAATAAAAGATATAGTTTTTTATTTCTTTTTTTCTCGTTCTGTTTGTACGGGCTAATCTCTGAAACTACTGGACCGATTTAAGTGAAATTTTGCATGGTTGTATTTTATATTCCGGTTCAACATCTTAGATACTTTTTATTACGGGAAAATATATTATTCTTACCGGAAACTCTGCAGGAAATGTCAAAAAAACAACGCAGGTGTAGCCGCGGGCGGACAGCTAGTGTAACATAAATTGACACCTAGACATAGACATAGACATTATTTATTTGACAGAACACAATACAACACAACAAACAATAAGAAAAAAACACCTCTGTCTGACAAGACTCTCTCATTTCTGTAATAGCCCTGCAGGAAATCATTTGTTTCAGAAAGCGTGTTTTAATGTGAAAACCTATTTAATATGCTGAATAGTTGATAAATAAAATACAACTTTACTGTTTGTGCTATTCCACAGACACCTCGGCCAAGTCAAACAAGCTGCCCCATCCCTCGTTAGTCTGTTCTGATCCGTCGGTGCAGCCCAATCACCACTCAAGCGATGTAAACACAACACGTATAGACTAAACAGATTGACGGACATCGATCACTAACCCTGTTTATCATCGCTAGGGCTAAACTATTCTCTTTCTTAGATACAATATTTTTTGTTTAAGAGAATACCTATTTAACCTGTAAATTTTTATACAAAAGTTATTGCTCTCATTAAAAGTTGTTCACTTTTGATTTAGTTTTTTAAATTTTGATGATACAATTTAAACTATCAAGTCCAGTGAAGCTTGATTGGTCGTACCTTTTCGACACAAGCATAGTTCAATTTTAAAAAAATACAATTTAATTATTGAACTCTGATTACGGGCGTCAAAATGTTATACCCTTTGTGCAAAACTTAGGTAAAGTTCACAATCCTGTTATTGAGCTACGCAAAACAAGCAAGTTTCACCGGACTCAGCTCTCGTTATTTAGACGAGCTTTAAAGGTTGAACTAACATCCCCGGGGTTTCCACTACGTACGTTAAAGAGTTCGAGAAAATATATAAAACACAATTTTATTGACGGGCGGCAAAATAATTCAATCGACATTCAAATTGAATATCCTATATAACGCTATAGAGACATTTAGTTCCCAAAGAACTAGGAAAATCTGCGCGCTTCGCTATAGTTATTTGAGGGGATACATACATACATAAAGTCACGATTCTTTCACGGAGGGGTAGGCAGAGACCACGTCTTCCTTCCACTTGCTACGATCCAAACACACTTCTTTCGCTTCACTCACATTCATTAATCTCCTCATGCATGAGGATTCTTTTTTATTTGAGGGGATTCTCTGTATCAAATTCGATGTTCAAACTAATTTATTCATAACTAGCTGTCGTTTTCCGACTTTTCCTTAGTAATTTTTAACTAACCCACGGGAACTCTTTAATTTTCCGGGATCTAAAGTATCCAAGATATTGAGCAGGGATATAAAGAACCACCATGCAAAATTTCATACAAATCAGTCCAATCGTTTCGGAGATTAACCCGTACAAACAAACAAACAGAAGAGAAACAAAATATAAGAAAATTGACTGGATATGTTCTATTTCACTTCTTACATCATCCTGACTCGGATTTCGTCTTTTTTTTCTATGTACGGACATTTGACCTTACAGTTTTATTATATGGATATAAGTTTTTTAAAACACTCAATAGCCGTCTCTACGAAAAACAAGTGAACGCTGAGCTGAATACTAAAATTTGAACCGTTCCTGTGTACATTGTATAAGGGAGAGAATCGCGTGTTTATCTTACTTTGCACTTGATCGAACATCTTAGTAATTTAAACATAATGCCTTCTTTGTTGCTAAAGTTATGATTTTAAAAAAAAAGTAAACAATTTGCAAAAATATCGTTAAGTTGTATAATTTATTATTAATTAATGCCGCCGCTCTCTCCATCATCCAATTTAAAATTTTCAATACATAAAATTGCATCCTCTTGATTACCAGTTACATTCAAAATGAGTTTGCAATCAACTCGCGAGGGAATTTAAATTTCGAATCAAGTTAATACGATTTGTTTGACACGAAAATAGCGCGCTAAAATAAAATATGGCCGCCCAACCTCGTAAATCATCTTACAAAAGTGTGTTTTATTTTTGTTTTAAATCTGTTGATATTCTGCTTGATTTAAATTGACAGCTTTATTAGATGGATACTTTCACAAATCACTTAATCTTTTTAATTTTTCAAAGTAGAGAGTAGGTTGTGTATTTTATGAGAATCGGAAGACTTACTTTCATGGACGACGGTTGAAAGAGACCTATAAAGCCCAGTTATAGACGACAGTCTCGCACAAGACCGAGAAGAGTGGAAGAAAAGGACAAGGAAGGCCGACCCCAAGTAAATGGGATATATTCTAGTCTAGGAAGAAGAAGAAGGAAGACTTACTTTCATGCAAATTATAATTATTTGTTCGGATATTTTACATCACTTAGATATAAGTCAAATAAAGTTACATTTAGTGGCGATTCATACTACTTCAACTTGTTATTATATAAAACTAATTGACTAAGCTGTTTGAGGTGGGCGTCACAATCGATTTATTTAAGACCTTATTTTTGTACTAAGTATATTGTTTGTGATAACTGCAATAAGTAACAAACAACATCTAAGACAATGACGAGTAAAAAATATACAAAAAACCTTTTTATCATTTTACCACAAATTCTGTGTGTATTAATATTCATCATCATCATCATTTCAGCCGAAAGACGTCCACCGCTGGACAAAGGCCTCCCCCAAAGATCTCTACATAAATATTAAGTACCTACTTTATAATACACTAGCTTCCCGCCGCGGCTCCGCACGCGTTAATAGTTTTTCCCGTGGGAATGAGGAATTTTCCCACGGTAAAAGTTAGCCTATGTTCGTCCGCAAGGTCTATTCTATCTTTGTGCCAACTCCGCCCGCTTTAACAATTTTTCCCGTGGGAATGTGAAAATTTCCCGCGGTAAATTGTAGCCTATGTTCTTTCCTAAGGTCTATTCAAACTTTGTGCCAAGTTTCACCAAAATCGGTTCAGTACTTTCGGAGTATTTTCAATTATTAGGAATATTTTACGTAATTTTTTCACGCCTTGGGTTACATTATTGAAGTTTTAGTAAGGATCCCTAATTTTTTGAAAATAAAATATAGCCTATGTTACTCAGGGTGAATGTAGCTTCCCAACAGTGAAAGAATTTTTGAAATCGGTTCAGTAGTTTCGGAGCCTATTCGATGCAAAAAAACAAACAAACAAAAAAACAAACAATCAAACCTTTATTAGTATAGATGATGAGGATATGTAAAACTGCATTAATGTACAGTAGGCTCGACATGTTGAACTTGAGAGCGCTGTTATTCCGTAGCAGTAGAAGCGAGTTTCGTAGTGCGAGTGTCCAGCAGCATGTGCTGGCTACTGTACATTTAAAATTAACAGAAATGATGATAGACGGAGCGGGACACATGAAGCTTGATAGTATAATAAGCAAGCAAAAAAAGAGCAAGAGAATGTATGGTATCCAATAGATTGCCAAGATTGGAAAGAGAAGAAGAGATAAAAATGCCAGTAGAACCATACTGGAGACTGCCCAGCCAGGCCGCGCCGAAGGACCAAAATAAAACACATTCTGTATTGATTTTTTTTATATATTTTAAGTAGGTATCTACTTAATAGTTTATATGGTTGATTTGATTACAATAACATTTACAATTTACATTATTATTTCTAAAATATTGGCAAGAAGAAGTGAGAATAACTAATTTATAGCTTTTCGTTGAACATTTGTTGACAATATTCTTCTGTTTTACAATGGTGTAAATTATTATCTTCAGTAAACCTATCAATTTGATCGGTCAGTCGTAAAAACTGTAATTTCAAATGGTAGGCAACTATATTTTGCAGCCAACTCATTAATTTTGCTAGTCACGTACTAAATTATACAAAAGCCCAAAGGAATACTAAAAGTCAAAGATGATTCGGTGCTTTGGAAGGTAAATATTGACAATGGAAATGTTCGTAGCTAGGCAGCTTCACATAACTTTCAAGTTACTAATTTTCATGGTAATTAATTATACAAACAGTTTCCACATATCTATCCGACCGATTGACCTTCCTATTAATTATTGTGTTTAAGTATGTATAATTCTTTTCCATTTATAATATACCCGCACGGCTATTATGTAGGAGGGAATGGAAATAATATAGAAGAACGTTAACCCCACCGACAAAATAAATTTCATTTTCAGAAAAGGTCTGCATAATCCCCTTCAATTAAAAATTCGTAACACTGCATATTTTTTCAGTATCAGATCAAGCCATTAAATCAGATTCAATGTTTATTTGAAATACCTCAGAACTGCAAACAACATAAAACAACACAGCAAGGAATAAATTTCTCATTTCTGTTATTTAACTTACATTTTGTTCGTAGTTTAAACTCGCCGTTATTTCATGACAGTTCCAATAAAATTTGACTTCGTAAACAATACCACTTAAACACTGGCCACTTAATTTATTTCCGCATTCAGAAATTAAATTGCCGATTATTTAAATGCAGTTCACTCGGTGCGTTATCGAACTATATTTAAATATGGAACGTTATAGTTTTAAAATTGGAATAAATTCTCAACGAAACACTGCACAACTATTGACGCGACCGCTATAAAGAGGTTTAGGTTAAAATATCAGGTGGAAGAGGAATGCCGCTTGCTTTGCCTCTGCGCCGACTAACAACAGAACTGAAATCAGTTTATAGAGACCACAGATTAAGATAAAAAAATCTGTACAGAAAGCATGTCTGGTACCTATACCTGCGTAGCCTAGCTTTTTTTCATTGGCTGAAAAGTAACCTCTGTTCTTTCTCTTGATACTTATGACTACCCTGCAGATGTTTAAGCAATCTATTTAACTATTTAAGAGTGTAAGCGACGGTGAATGCAATATAGAATTCTCTTCTTACGTCTTTGTTCCTGAACTGTATAACATTTATTATATTCAAGGCAAGAGTGAACTGACAACTTCCGGCTTAGTGGAGAAATATGTACTTATATATGAAAATCTGTGTTTCTTTAACCCAAACCACACTTTGCTCGTACTTCAATCGGCACTGCCTGACGTCTAAAATATGTAGAGGAAATAGTGAAAATAAAAATGTTGTACTAAGAAATTATTTATATCTCTCAGCGTTTCAACGCAGGTAGGTAAAAATATGAGTCTTCAAGCTGTGTCTAATCTTTGTCCGTCTAGCCTAATATTAGCTGCGCACACGGCGGCGGCGGGCGCGTATCAGTTTGGTTTTTATTGTACGTTCGGCGTCCGCGGGTATTTCTGGACGTTCGGCTGACTGTCGATATGAGGGCTCGGGAACATTCATCGTAGGTCAGCTCTACGTAGTGGATCACTCGTCACTGGGTTGCGTTTATTCCCTTTTTCATAGATACAGTTCTTTCTTACCTTAATTTTCGTAGGTTTTTGTTTAATTTATATGAAGATTGGATTTTCAATCAGGTTTTACAACGCAGCTTTTTGTGGCAGTCATTTCTTTGGTAAAAATTGGTACATAGAAAAGAATAGAATATACAATACTCAACACATACAATACTCAATACATAGTACAATACTCAATTGGTTGTAATAAAGCAGTTAACTCTCTATTCTATTAATATTCACAAATTGGGTTCCATCAGTACTAGTATATGTATGTACAGAAGCCAGCACATGCGTTTCTACGAATTTCACCTCTCTCCCTACGAAATACGGGCGCTCTCAAGGTCGATATATCCAGCCGCATGTGCGGGCTTCTGTACGTACATACATATAAAGTTTAAACTACCATTAACCAAATTATAAGTAATATAACAACTATTATGGTGGTGATTTTCCCAACCATACAAGTAGAATTTTGTTTTTGCTTCAATGCACTGAATCTCGATTCAAGTTCGAAGTTGAAGTTTCAAATCAACTTTAATTATCTATCACAGTTGGCAAACCCATTATATAGAAGACTACATGATTAGTAGGAGGTCTGTAGACGCGGCGACGGCAGGTGGCACGTTTACGAGCGCAATAACAGCTATTGTCAGAACCTGCGCAAGATTACACCGGCTTTATGACATTATAAATGTTGCCAGATTTATGGCCCGTATTTATTTCGAGCAGGTTTATGTCGTCATCGACGCTTGGTAGCTGGTTAACCACAGCAAGTAATTCTGTAGAGTTCGATTCGATTGATTTAACCAGGATCTAAGATGACAAGCGAAATTTGAAAATAAAACTATGAATTTAAAATGAATTCTAAATTAAAATTATTCATTTTTGACTTTTGAAACATTCTACATCACTTAGTTAAAGTTATATTTAGTAGAGAGTTTCAAAATTACTTTATGTACTGCTCTGTAGTTTAAGGAAGTGATAGATAGGTAACCGTTAACCGTTTGTTTTCAGCTACACTCCATTTATCACCTACAGTCAGTTTGTTTAAAAACAAATTATTGTAAAGACACGCCGATTATTTAGTTTATTACAGTATAGAAGAAGATAGATAGTTCAGTGACAGTCCAACAATTTTGTCAAATATCGTGACTAGATCTATCTTTATCAAAAACTTTCCGAGGCTGCAAACTATATTGTAGCGTTAGTGTAATTTACAGTTGTAACGTTTACAGTATAAGCCCCTTAAAATTATAATTTTGAAATACAAAAACATGTTAAATCTTAAGCAAATTACTTTAAAATTATGCTAATAAAGATTGGGTCAGTTTAGCTACGCCGCGCCGTAGCCTGTAGCCCGTCGCGTCTCGTAGCCATAGAGGTAGGGAGATAATATTATTATGGTCGTAGCAAAATGATGATGGGTCGGTTTTCTACACCGTAGCTCGTAGCCCACAACCCGTAGCCACGTCGTAACCCATCGTAGCAAAGGTCTAAATGGGCAAATTAACTTAGCTACATATATTTTTATTTAATAATTTCACTAATACGTTAATATCCAATCTTATTATTATCTAGAGCCCAGATTGTTACGAGTATTAGCAATGTTGTTTGTGAACTGTATTTCTTGTAATTTATTACTGGTGAGCAATAAAGTAAATTCTATTCTATTATAAATCAATGTAGAAAGGCAGGCCAGTTAATAATAAAGAAAAAGTCAAAGGACTTCTATAGAATTGAGTTTTTCCAAGAACGATATTACCGAGTAATAGAGTACCTACACAAAATTATTTCGCCAAAATTGAGTCTTTTCCGTGAAATAAACTTCTTTATATAATATTTACTCACTTTAACTACCTCGATTACACAGTTACTATGAACTGTTAAAAACGCGTAAAAACCAATACTCGGAAATCAGAAAAATATACAAAGACGAACTTTTTATGAGTAAAAATGGGAAAAGTTGATTTGATTTACGTATAATATAGTCACGAAGAGATTCCTGGAATACGGCCAACGACAACCCATTATGATTTAATACCATGCACTTGGATGGGCAGTGTTCACCTTTGCAACGAACAACAACTGTGATCCCCAACCGTTGAAATTATGACAGCACATTTTGCATTGAAGAGGACTTACTCTGGCGTTGATTTTTATAGCATTACATATTTAAAATAAAGCGAACAGAAAATAAAACACTTTTCTCGGGCAGAAAGTCGAACCCACATCTCCTTGGCTATCTATAAAATTTTAATTGCATTTTTATTTATTCTCAATTTTTATTTATTTAATTTGTTTCGTTATTTATTTAAAAGAAGTGCTAATGTTTTTTTTCTCATCATACTTTCAACTGAAAGACGTCCACTGCTGGACAAAGGCCTTCCCCAAAGATCTCCACAATGATCGGTCCTGCTTGACCGCATCCAGCGGCATCCCGCGACCCTCACCAGATCGTGGGTCCACCTTGTGGGGGGCCTGCCCACGCTACAATTCACTTATTTAGGGTGACGACGGCTAAAAATCAGTGTTGCCCTTTCGGGTAAATTTCCACTGAGCCGCCCTTTGCATAATGCACTTTGCATAATGCATTTTTACCACATTCGGATACATTCGGTGGATTGAACACTGCAAAGCATCGAGACTATATGGAATAAACAAACAAAGAATTGTCTCATCAACATTCTTGTCGAACAAAGGATAAGGTTGTGGTCCAAGTAAAAGACGTCGAGCGATTTTATTTTCTAACATACAAAATGAACGGAGATGGTGAAGTATCACGAGTAGGGGTCAGAGTACCCCCTTTTTGCCCGGAAGATCCGCCCCTATGGTTTTCTCAAATAGAGAGTCAATTCATGCTATCTAAGATAGTAATTTATGAAACAAAGTTTTATTATGTAACGGGAAATTTAGAACCACTGTACGCCAGAGAAGTTCGTGATATCATAAGCAACCCTCCAGCGACAGATAAATATGACACTATTAAAAGAGAACTCATTAATCATCTCTCACCATCCCCAGAAGAGCAAATGAAGCAATTGTTGGCACACGCGGAGCTTGAAGCTAGAAAATCTTCTTAATTTTTACGACACTTGCAGAATTTAGCTGGAGAAACTACTCCGGGGAACTTCGTAAAGGGTATCTGGACAAGTAGACTGCTGCAGAACGTACAAACAGCACTAGCTTCGCAAGCTGCCTTTGGCTACCCTTACAGCCATCGCTGATAAGGTCTACGCAATCTCCCCCCTGGTCATCAGGTGGCAAAGATATCTGCTGCATGTGAAGTGCATGGAAAGCCGAATAACGTCAGCATCGACCGTCTGAAACCAGCATATTTGGCTAAAGAAATGACAGAGTCCAGCTTGGATAACCCGTCATCGGCCATGGAACCAAGAAGAACGCGAAGTGATCGTGTGGTGAAGATTCCTGTTCGCTATCAACCGTAGCCACGGTCTGGCGGGGGAATATGTGGCGGAGTGATAACCCGCTTCCGCTTGTGTCACTTATACCACACAGCAAAGTCACCGACGACGCAAGCGCAGGTAGTCAGTCTACCTCGCGCAGCGGGGCATGTTGTTGCTTGCCTTGTTATGTTACTGTTAATGTGTATAAAGTGTGCTAACTTGTGTTCATTGGAATTTCTCTGCTGTAACATTACCTAACCCGGAACAATCTCTTCAAGTAGAAAATACCTATGTAAGTAAGTACTGCAAGAGTACTTACCACACACCATGAACTAGTTACACGCTTATTACTATTGTTAAAATTGTTAATATTTTTTCATAATAATACCTTAGTTTTAATATTACTTTAAGCTTTGTTATATTTTGTGTGTGTGAAATTTTTATGCAATTAACTTTTATCTATCTATTGTACCCGCAATGTGCAACGCCCAGTTTAGCGATTCTTCGGGCTTTGTATGTCGATGACATTTAGTTTTCCTACCTGCGGATCTCTTCATTCCTTTTACAATCAGAAATCTGAAAAAATTCATTTGTGATCGCAACACGACAAAAAACGAAAAGAAAACATTTACGTAAAATATAAGTGAAATTAATTGGAATACATTACAAATATACTAAAAAACAATCAATAAAAACAATTTCGTAATCTCGCAGAAAAGCTCCAAGCATAGCCTTTTCCATTGCTCTTTGAGTGACTTTTGTTATACCTACTTTCATAAAAAATATTCCGTTACTTTTGTAAGAACCTCCTTTGAATAATTTAGAAAACATTTTTCATTTCCAAAGAAAAATAATAAATACAGCTAGCAATTAGGCATGATGTTTTAGATAGCAGATTACAGCCGGACGTTAGTGAGAGTAATTTGTGCGCATTTATAACCGGGATAACATCGGGAACAACAAATTTATCAGGATTTTCGGCTTTTATCGACCTCTGCAGTTATCTTGGCCTTGACGCAGAATAAAGAGAAATGGTAGACGAGAGAGGAGAAATAACTGTAACATTAAGTTAAATACAAAATTAAAAATTGGTCTCTAAAACATGAAAAAGAAAGTTCTTCGGTTATTATGTGTAATTTAGGAACTTTATCCCACAAATTATCTCTAATCTTAACAAAACTCTTTCGTCAACGAGTTACTAAAGAAATTAAATATATTTTGATTTTATTTAAAGACAAAACTACTTAGGTAGGTACCTAATTAAATTTGAATTCGAGTAGACATTCATACTAAAAATATAATCCAACAACATTCTCAACAAAACGGATGGTTTTTTAATGGTCCAGCCAGTTGTATCAGTTAAGCTTTATAATTATAATATCTGTTATTTAAAATAATTCTGAGGTGAGCAGTTATCTCGGACTCAAGCATCGTTTCAGATGATTCATTTGTTCAGTTTCCTTCCTGTTTCGGAGTTTCAAGACTTTCGAGATTTCGTGCTCCGTGACTTTGAATTTAAACAGCCTGCCGAGTCAGACCTACTTATTATGATTAACGCTGTCTTTGAGAATTTATTCACAATTATATAATAATTACAAATTTATTTGGTTTTCGACTTTTGTTTTGGGAGCAAGACTTTACTCTCTTGCTGAACAGTGTAACTATGGTAATACGTCCATGTGCTGAACAAGTTACCTAAACTCATTATCGTATCTCTGATATGACAAACGGTTTAAGAAAAAAACTAACAAGAGTCCTTGAAGACTCCAGTCAAGTCGAACAGACTAAACAAATAAAAAAGTAATAAAAAAGTTTATGGTATTCACAAAACAAGGTACGCTCTCTTTGCGGCTCGATCCTCCCCTATCCTCTCCCTCCCCCATTTCTTATCTTAGCCAATGGAGTCGAGCAGCTTTTATTTCTCACTAGCTCTTCGATCTCCCTGTTGTACTTACAGATTCCTCATCCTTTCTATTGTTGGTCCCAAAATCTTTTGCAAGATCTTCTGTTCCGCTACTAAAAGTTTGTTTCCCTCCTTTAAAATATAACACAAAATAATAAATTGAAAAATAAAATTTATCTAAGCTAGAAAATCTTCCGAGAAACCCGCCTTAACCGCTTCAATAATAACGTCTCCTAAACGACTGACAAAAAAGCTTACGTCGTCGGCGAGGCCGCAGCTGTAAAACTTTTTATTACAATACCAACCCGATGGGATGATAAAATATTTCGCAAATAAATTCTTATTCTGGCCGGGAACCGATCGCGGCCGTATTGTCCCGCTCCACGGGTCCCGGAATAAATTAGTGCCCGCCACTCTGCACCATCTGTCCCGCCAAACGCCTACCCTTTTCAGAGTTTGCGTGCGGCTCGATAATCACGCGCAATTGCTATTGAATTATTGGAAGGCGCTATTTGTTTTACTTCTATTGTGCCGGAATGAAACTGTAATTGAATGAGTAATCCTGGAATCGGAATTACATTTATTTTAAACAACTTTTCTGTACAAGTATTGTATTTTTGCAAGACGAATAATAATAGTTTTTATTTCTACCGTATAACCGAATAAAACGCGAAGTAGTTAATCTATCACATAATCCAGATTAGTACCTCTATAGAACAGTCCCCGTAACATGCAGTGCTATGACAAAAGTTTGTCGCACATTTAACTGTCAAAAAACCCGCCATATTGAAATATCCTCCAATAGGATAAGAGAATAGGTACGCACGACAGGGGAAAAAAATATGTCTGTCACGCGTGGATCGTGCATGTTAGAGGGGCTGCTTAATTACAGTTTCCGTATTTTTATTTTACTTCTGAAGTCATTACTTTTGAAGCGTTTTTTTTATTTAAATTAATAAATGATTTTGACTCTTGACTTAGCCCTATTTTTTTTGTTGCAGAGACCGAATCGTTGCGTTGCCTTCCACGTAGCGACTACAAGGTCGACGCAATGTTTCCTAGTCCATTAGCCTGGACTATAAAACCTAATCTTTTCGGGAATCTCGCATCAAAAAAATAATCACGAAGAGTACCCATCCGATTGCTCCATATCATAATCATAAAAGGCGCAGGTGCTTCGTAACATTCGCAAGTAGCTGTGAGAACTTCGCCAAATTGAAAAATAATATTTTTCTTGGCAAACAGTTTCTCATTGTATAACTTGAGCAGCAACTTACCTTAATTCTGGTAGAATTATAAGCGTAATTTCATTTTATGTATAATATTATTCATTTTACTCAATATTTACTCACAAAAGTACGTAACATAGTCGGAATTTATCTGGTAGATTGTCCTAATATTTCAGTAACGACTCAAACTTAAAAGTAAACTTTTTATATAGACTTCAGTGAAGTGACCTTCTACTGTGTATGACAAGTTGAATTTATTTTAGTTTTAAGATATTATATCGACGTTGGAATGGTAAAGTGACTAACGTGTTTCTAGTGAATTTTACACTAGAGCAATTTAAAGTTTTTATTTTCAGTTAAAAAATAATTACTCATTATCTTTGATATTTAGAGGAAAGTATCCTATGAGACAGATAAATATAATTCTGTGATCCGTAATATGTGCTTAAGAAAAAATACGTAATCTTGTAAATCACAGAGATAAAAGCACGTTAGTCAATGGACATATTTTTGACAGCCTGTGAAAAAGTCTAACGAACTAATTTGTATAACTTTTAATCTGGTAAAACCGGCAGTTGACAAACTATTATAATATCATATTTTTGTAAATTGATTTAAGTACTTAGAACTTGTGTTTGCATAGCACCTATAAAAGGATAACGTATAATCTTTATGTAATGTTTAACGTTGTAAAGCAAATAATCTCACGAAGTTTCTAGTTTCTCAGTAAAGTAAAAAGGTAAATGTTAACCAGATAAGTATTTTACATCGGCCTATGTAACTTATAGCACAATTTATTTGTTATAATTTATCCAATACACATTTTTGTCATCCAAAGTTAAGAAGAAAATTGAGGCAGTTAGGTATCGGTAATGCTTTTATTTAGTAATAAAAATCTTCAATCAAACTCATACGAGAAAGGTAAAGTAAAAAACGTTTATTGTACTTTAATTAATTAATTAATATCGTCACTGTAAATCCAATTTACTGAATCGCCAAAATGCAGTTTCGAGAAAAAGCCGTTTTAAGTTTTTTTTTTTACGAAAAAAATTCATAACTTTTTACCTAATCACTCAAAACTGATGAAAAAAATAGTATTTTTATTAGTTTTCTGTTTGTTGTTTTTCTAGATAGTTACTTTTAAATATTTTTTCTTACTGCACAAAAGTAGCAAAATTCCTTATAATGGCGGCATATTACCAAATAAACACAACATTATTTACTTTTGCCATAGTAATATTTTTCTCTTCATTCATTCAAAATTTAAGAGCAGGGCTCTTGTCCGTGGAGTAATTGCCACCTCTTTCTGTCCATAGCTCTTTTTTTTCTCTAGAAGGCTCAATTTTATTCAAGGAACAATTTTGATTTGGAAATGATTCGCATGGCTATATGATTGAATCGAAAATAAATAAATTATTTGTTAGCCAGCCACGGTCACCACACCAACATGATATCTCGAATAATTTCTAAATTTAATTGTTTAGGTGAGGCAAATTACTCGGAGAGCTAACAGATCTGGACCAGCAAACTTCTCGAACCGCCCCTTCGAGGTGCCTCTACGTCCCTTTGAGAGGTAGAGCAATGGATTTTGTGAGAATATTAACTTCATACCAGAAAGCCACAGGTTCGATTGTCGTGGTTTTAAGATTTCAGGGGATTTCTTTCTCATAAAGGTGTAGATTTATTTCTCATTTAAAAGTAAAACAAACTAATAAAACCTCGCTAGATGAAGTTAGCTATAATCCAACCAGTGCTCATCCAAATACAAATTTGAACAGCTAGAAGTTGAAATGGAAACCAGCTTTAAATGACTAGCAAAATGCAAAGGAGTGAACAATTACTAAGGCAGGTTTATGAACACTCTCCTTACTGTTGGGTCTGAGTTCTGAGATAAATAAATAAAAGGTCTTCAATTTTATTAAAGCAAGACGAGGGATAGTTTTTCAGTTTGAAGAAGATGCTTTGTACTACCAGCGTTACAAAATATTATGATCTTAGAGCCTCTGACTCGCGATTACCACCAATTTTACATCTTGATATACGTTTATCAAGCGTTTTATAACGCTAACCTTTATAGGTTCAAAATTGTTACTAATAAGAGATCAGAGAAATGCGGACGTTAAAGTTGTGGCGACTACGATAGCGGGACAAACTAAGCTTTTCATCAATGTAACTTGTCAGTGACCCAAGAGTGCCGCCAGGCTGACCTGATACTGAGACAAAAGTCTGTCAAAGAAATGCAAACTCTTCCCTCCCCCTTCTAAATCAAATATAAAAGATATTCTCAAGAACTTTTACTAATTTTCTCGCAAATAGGTCCAATGACTTTCAGTCTACCGGTCAAACACCATGAAGTTCACTCCCAATAATTTATAAGTTACATTAAACAGACCAGCTACCTAGTTGGGCATTGATGAGCTAAAATAAAATGTTCCAATCGAAACTTGGACCCTGCTGGAGTCTGTTCAGAGATGCTGAAGTTATAACCGGTATAAAAAGATGCTGAAGTGATTGTATAAGACAGCTACTGGGGATATCCAGGTTTAAAACTCTCGGATGACAAAGTATTTTGGTCAAAAGTAGAGGATGTATTTAAGCTTCTGGGCTGTTTAAAGTCTAAAATTTCATCATCATTTGGCTGAGACTAAAAACGACCTTTGCATAAATCAAAAGTTTGCTGATTCTGTCAATCAGACGAAAGATAAGCAGTGCAGGAGTTGAGAATAAGGTAAATCGTGAAATCAAAAAGAAAAAACTCAAAGAAAGGACACTCAGTGTGTGCAGAAACTTATACCCATACTGCCTACTGTGCCCACTTTGTCGTTTATAAATACTTATGTTTTTTTTAATATCTCAATATTTATATATATTAACTTCTGCAAAGCAGGAACAAATTGCACGGCCTCCCAGTAATATTTTCATACAACAGATGGTTATTCCCTTAGCACCTCTGTCACTGTCAATTAAACACGAATTTACTGATATCCTTCTGATCGGTCACATTATTACCATTGAAATAACTTATCAACTATTTTTTTTTATAAATTATGAGCAAAACAAATATACTAATAGCCACAAACTTGGTAAAAAAAATAGTGGCTAAATTACGTATGAGTCAATGCTTCTTTAAACCCGAGGTGTAAAATTTCTTATTCGCTATGTATCATTCCTAGTAACATAAGCCAAAATTACTTAATCATCAACTATACATCAACAAAGCAAGGCAATACAACTTATACGACACACGTCAAAAAAACGGCGGATTTTATGTCGCTTCAGTAATGGCGAAAAAAAATAACCGCCTTTTTTTGGGTTACTGAAACGCCACAAAAGTGCTCTGATCATAATGCTAGTTAGACAGATCGACGCAGAAAAATTTGCCTCGTAAGTCAATATGGCCAAGTTGGCGGTTCAGTAATATTGCCTTTCCAGTGACGATATATCGATGGTGGAAATGTCAAAGGGCTTATAGGACATTTTGACGAAAATCACTTTTTGATGCAGTTCTATTCGTCTCGTCAAGCTCTTTCGATCTGTATATTTGATATTTTTTTATGTCAAATAATGGAGCTAGGAGAGAATTTTTAAAAATGCACTTTTTTCGATTTTTGGTATTATAGGTCAGTTTCATATAATTCTTTATGCTTAAAGGACATTAAGAAATTAAACTTAGTAATTTATGGATATTTACGACCCAAACTCACATATCTTGTATTCACACGTATAGGCTTAAAGGACACGTAGCATAGGAAGTTAATGACATGTGACTTATAATTATAGTGTCTAGACCAGAAAGTCCAACCCTTAATTGAGCTTTTCCCTGCTTTTTGTGCAGGAGGCGTGATATGTGACGTACAGAACTATCCCATTTTACACTTGAGACTGGATTAGTTCGTTAAAATTCGACTTTACAAAAGAAAGTTAAGACAGGATAGAATGGCGTACCTGTATTTAATCACTTTTTGTAACTATAAATCACAAACATTTTCGATATATTTTATTCCCTAACAATATATGGTTTCAAACAAACAATCATAATAATATAATGGTTTCAGGTCATAAAACCAAAAGAATACGATAATATCAGCGTTTTTAAATAAATTAATTTAAATTCCTTGCTTATCTAAAAAAAATACTACAAAAAATACATGAAATAAAAACTAACAAAAAATAAATAAAAGATATTATGTTTTAATGACAGTCAACTGTGGTCAACTAAATTAGGACAAAAGAACCAATCATCTCTTAAAATGTGCTGAAATTTCAGATAAAAGCACTTGAATGGTAAAAAAAGTACCCCATTCTAACATTATCACTTCGTGGAATAGCATTAGCTGTACTAAATTGTCACGAAATCAGTACGTTTGCTAACGTTAAGATCTATGGGAAGAAATGTTGACTGGTGTTGAATACCGAAACTTGATTAACTGACCAACAAAAGACCAACGACATGTGGTGCCGTAATCAATGCTTGCTTTCCATTTATTTTATAAAGACGGCAACACGAAAAGGGCTCTCAGGTTAAATTATAGTGGCTCAAATATGTAGCTACGTACATACGGACAATCCAAGAGATAAAGCAGAAAACTGCATAATAGTCAAATCACGAATCAGGAAGAATGTGACATAGAAATAATTGTTGTAAACAATTCGCTAAAAAAAGATTCTGTTCTAAAAGGTTCGGTTTTCATAGAACTGGAAACAACGAAGAGGTCAATAAGCATGCAGGTGGCGAGTCAAAACATTCTGCTTATACAGTGTAAAGGACAGATTTTTTGTATGGTTAGACCGCAATTGTCCTTTAAGACCTTTTAATATGTTAAGTGCAGTCCTTTAAGTCCAAAGCACTTCTTAATTTCTTAGTCTGTTTTGGCTTTAAAGGACAAGATCATAAAAGTACGAAACTTAAAGGACATCTATCTTTTAAACTAAGCTAGTTGGGTTAAATTAAAAGCGTGGATACAGTTCAGCTCAAAAAAATATAAAATTTGGTCTTTAAACCAAATTGATCGCTTTAAAAACAAAAAAGTTATGCACTTTTTTCTATAAAAATCGTTTTTCTGCTCTCCTGTAAAATGACGATTTGTCCTTTAAGCCCTTTGACATTTCCACCATCGATATTAATTAATCTCCAAAATACCCATAAGCAAGAAGCTTACAAAACGACCAACGCGCAATACTGTCATAAAATGAGGCATTGTAAAAAGATTTAAGTGTATTTCTTCCTGCTGAGTTTTTCTGGTAAAACGGCTAACGTGCAATTTTATATTTTATGTGAATAGGGTAAAAAGACTTTGAGGGTGATATATGAATACTTTGGAACACAAAAACTTCTAACGATACATATATTAAAATCATAAAAGGCTAACTTAACTTTTACCAAAAATTTGACTCATATCTTAGCACGTTAGCTACATGATGACGAAAAACGTGCGTCTTTTTCAACGTCTAAAGAACTTTAAATTCGTCAGACTGCGATGCAAGCCAGTTCGTTAGACGCAGAAAAATTAGCTGATTCCAATTATATATATAACTCATTGTACCAAAAATGGTCTGTTAGTCACTTTACCATTCCAACGTCGATATGATCTTTAGGGAAAGTTGACCACTTTCGTGTAATAAGTAGGTACTACCACTATATTGCGGATAAACGAGAGCAAAGCTAATTTACCTCCTTCAGAAATTACATCATAAGTGTTCTGAGGGAGCCTATAACACTAAATTAAAAATAATAATAACCTCCGACACAAAACCGTTAGGTACTTGATCCTTTCAACAACTAGAAGAGCTGATAATCTTCAAATGGCTGAAGATATTTTCTTGGATCATAGCTAAGAACACTCTCGTTTGTGACACCTTGCAAACAAAAAAAACTAAGTACCTAGATCAAAATCGGCGCATCCGTTTAGGAGCTACGTACGATGCCACAGACAGATAGACAGACAGACAGACACACACGTCAAAGTTATAACGCCCCTCTTTTTCGCCGGGGGTTAAAAATTAATAAAAAAAATGATTTTTTTTTTTTTAACAATTAATATGGTGTAGGTTTAAAAAGGGATTATTATGTATCTAGTGTTAATAATGCGATTCCTGTAACTATACTCGTAGCTACAACACGAGTACACGAGTACCTATCGATCGACATCGATAAAGCACCTCATTCCAGCACGTATAAATCACGCGGATCGAGATCGCGCGCACTCTACAAAAATCTCATTTCCTTAGTGCACAGAGAGGCATCCAGCGCCAGTGGAAGGGGGGCAAGTAAGGGTAATGCTGCTCCAACTCAGTCTATTATATTTTTAATAGGTACAACCCAATCTACATATCAAAATATAACATACTCGTATGACTGTATTATTTAACTATTGCTATTTTAATTGTCACAAATTTATCATTTTTTCAGGCTGTAAACGTGCACTGCTGGACAAGGCGTCCCAAAGATTTCAACAACGCTCATACCTGCGCTGACCGCATCCACACTGAATTAATTTAGATAGCAGCATCAGAAGACAATATCAATATTTCATAGATTTTTCAACAGGTGACGCCTGTTAGTAATATACTATTAAATTATAATCGAAGCGAAAAATAGATGGAGCTGTGTGCACTCTAAAGCACGTAGTAAAAAATCGAAGCGTTAAATTATTTCGTTGAGCTTGTACGGAGGCTTGGTGGTATAATTGGAAGTACGCCTGTACGGCCCGGATAGCCCAGGAGGTGCGGGTTCAAGTCCCTGCCCAAACTTAATGATCTTAATTTTTCGCTTCGATTATAATTTAATAATATCAATATTACTTAATTAAGTACATTTTCTACAACTTTTTCTTAAAGAAACGCATTCCTCTTTAAAAGATGCGAAGCTGCCTGTGTAGCTTCGGTCAGCCCTTCTCCACAGAAGACCGTACCTACATATTTTTGATTAGTTTACCACTAATAAGGCTGAGGCCAGATGAGCGTAATTTTTTGAGTTGTGAGTCCCTTTTTTTTCCGTCGCGCAATTTTTTGCTACATTTGATTTCATACAAAACTCCTGTTTCGTTGCTGCGTTTCGTTCACACAGCGACGCAAAATGAGTTTCGTATTTCGTGAGAAATTGCACGACCGAAAATACGCGAAACACAACAACTCAAAAACTACGCTTGTGGCCTCATAAATGCAACTTTATTTGTGATGTAAAATGTAAAAATTTACCCGACACAGCAAAGCCAAAAAGGGTTATGAATTAGCAGTCATCATCATCTCAGCCGAAAGACGTCCACCGCCGAATTAGCAGTATATGTGTGTATTTAATTCCCGAGTCTGTCCCTGACGCTTTGTATCCAAAACAAGCGTGATGCTATCTCGAGGAGCATTTGTCATCCTCCACAATATATCCCACTTCGCATCGACTGGAATTACAAATAATAATAAAAAAATAGACACCGCCTGGAGGTGTGGCTTTTAATAATTCTGTGGGCGCCATTCCAGATTTAGACGCGGAGATATCCACTGTTATTTATTACTCTATGCCATATCTATTAATTCCTCTGCTTACTTTTGCAATTAACAGTGGGATGGCGCACGGTGGGGTTATAAGTTACAAATGAAATTAATGTTGTTACCATTCATACCATAGAAAAACCCGCCACAACAGCAGTAATTCCAGTTACGAAGAATCTCCTAATTGTTTGCCTGAAAGAAATTGCTACTTTAGGAATAAGGCCACCTATTGATTATTTTTTTGTTTTCTATTTCTCAAATACTCTAGGTAATTGTTATAATTATTATTGGTATCAATAAAGAACATTTTATTGTGTTGTAGTCCTCAATCAGAGCTCCCCTTGTCCCATTTATCTCATTACAACATGTTCCTTTTCTGTAAAACGCATTTAATTTTAACAGATATATCCATTGTATAATAATATACCTACTCCGCCAGGTACTTTCTCTTCCGACCACGTGACTGACACAAGCCTACGTCATCATGCTGTTCATCTTTGTCGAATGCGTGTTGTTATTTCCTTCTCGCTCAGTGTCGTGACGTAGGCTTGTGTCACTCTGGGAAGAGAAGACCTTGTGCTAGGTGCTAATAGCATAGCGAAAAAAAAGAAAATATTTAGCAAGACCATTTAGTAGGTCCGTGAATTCTTTTAGAACTTATTCCCTGTTTTCTCAGAAATCTATCTATTGCTGTGCTAGTCGTATAAATACTCGTAGACTATCTACTTCTTCAAATGAAAGTTTAGTACTTTCGTAAGCAATACCTACACACTACGTATACGTAGGTACGGTACACGCACTATATTATCTTTATTTTCATTTTTTCGCGACATTGTGAAGCTGGATGGAACTGATGCTGATACATTTTCTGTATTGTACCATATCTAAAGCAAATAAATGATTTATTATTATTTATTTATTATTTACGTAGTTTCAAAATACTAATTTGGTCAATAATGAAAAATGAAACTAGAAACATATTATAAAATTAAGTATTTACTCCATTTACAAGAAAGACAACAACATCTTTACAAAACCACGTAAAATAATTTATTTACAATTAGGTATTACAATAATACCTAATTCATTGAAATCTTAGATAAAAAATGGGAACGAACTTAACTATTCACTATTTTTTTCATAACATCCCCATTGTATTTTATTACCGACTATTTACAACCCAAACCAGGGGCAAACATATAAATTCTCCTGGTCATTATAAAACGCAACAATTGTAAATTATTATATTGTACATTCAGCATACATTACGGTGTCAAAAAGAAATTTGTAAAAAAATATAGATGTAATTTAGTCAAACGAATTTGACCTATGCTTCGTGTCGAAAAAGTACGACCAATCAAGCTTCACCGGACTTGCGGGGGAGAGGAAGACTCCACCCAAAAAAAAGTCATATACCAACGCGACTAGGGGCGGCTCGAGGGAGCCTCGGACTTAGGCTCGGAAGGGTAATTGTAACCTGTAGGGAAGTCAAACGAAATTCAAATAGGCCAGAGATAAAATTGTCTGTTTGTGTTGTTTTGAACGACTACTACATTAAGTATCTCGGATTATGATACTGCTCTTGCCGGCACATTTGCTGTACGGACAACGCAAATGCGACTTAGACGGTTACTTATGTTTCGAAATCAAAAGGGTTTTATTCGAAGTCATATTTTACAAAACATTTCTACGACGTCAAAGCTAGCGTGTTGCAATATCTTTGTTCTGCTTTCACAGGAAAACGGCGAGGCAGATTTGGTTTGAATTTGTCACATATAGAAATCATTCACTGGATTAACGCATAATTTAATAATTAGTATTCACTGAGGGGGTATACTTTTTGCTGTGTCAGGGTTCGAAAATAATAATTATCATGATGCAATGCAATTATGCAATGCAATTATTAATAACTATGCTGCTAATTATTGGGATAACAGTTGGGATAATTTCATTTACAACAAAACCAACAGCTAGAATTCTTAGGCCAAAGCCATTTCAGAGGCCAAACAAAATGAAATTCAGCCACAATTCAGCAATCTTACAGCGCAGCGGTGGTGCGCGAGGATTTCAAACCCTGGTCTGTATATTTCTACCTGTCATTGCCTAGCAGATAAAATAAAATCATAAGGGTGTATCAAAGAGACTAGTTGACTACGAAACGAAAATCAAAATGCACTTTCAACTTGTAAAAATACAGCTTCATGGAAAAACACTGAGGTAGACCTCCTAATACCAACTCTTTAAAATTAAAGTAGCACCTAGGTAATTAACTAACAATCTAATTAAGTTGATACTAAAACAGCCACCAAAACCCGCCAAAGGTAAACTTAATTAAGATTCGATCAACATAATGTCTTAGATTTACAGAAAAAATATACTTAACAATTCACAGATTTGTCCTTCACGCATTAAGTAGAAAGCATAAGTTACCATTTGGATGTGGTAAATATCAGTTGCAGGCAAGTCCAACTTTGATAAAAAAATACACAGTAAAATAACATTGTCAACACAAAAGCATCTTAAACAATACATAGTTTTTCAGTATCAAAACTGCATACTGATTTAATTAGAAATGTAAAGAAAATTATTCTGATTCTGACAGTGTCCCACCTTAAATATAACAAAATACAGGGTGCAAAAACAGCAAGGTCATGCTCGCTCAGTTAATGAACCAGACCAACTCGCAAAGAACCTCTTCCCGACAAAAAAGGACTTCGTCATACAAACTATCCGATTAAAATGACTCTTTTGTATGGAAGGATCAAATTTATCATTTCTAAAAAATATTCTTTATAGAAAGTTGCTCAAAACCATAAATTTCCTAAGCCGGTACTTACACCCTGTATCAGAGATCCCTCTTAACACTAGCAGTGAAATTGACGTCATGAGTTGGTAATTCGGCATATCATTTTTCACATAAGTAAAATTTATCATTTTAAGATCATAAAGTTGGTGCCGTGACCAGGATTAATCAAACTAAATAGCACCGGGTTCTGTCGAATACTGTTTATTAACCCTAAAATAGTCGTGCGTACCATGAATTGTTCTCACGTGAATCCTTAAATAACTAGGCCTAGTGAAGAACTTATAACAAATATGACATTGATATTTCTTGAGGCCCGTATGCGTTTCCAAGTGTCTCTTAAGTTTTCCTTTGGTGATGAAACCTTTCCCGCACTGCTGGCATATGAAGGGCCGTTCCTTGGAGTGTGTGAAGCTGTGTAGTTTGAGGTAGTAGTGCAGTTTGAAGCCTTTATTGCAAACCGGGCAGATGTGTTTGTTTTGTTCTTGTTTCGATTCGTTCTCGAAGGCCATGGCGGACGCGTGGCTTTTTAAGTGCTCTTCTAAGTAGTAGAAGTGTTGGAATACCTGGAAAAAATAGTTATAAAAAAAAGATCTGTATACCCAATTTCTGGACGGTTCACCCAGGTGGTCTTGCAAGGTGTACGGTGGGCAAGAAGGGGATGAAGAGGCTGAGTGAGAGGCCACCCGGAAGGTTTTGTGTTATTTTACTAATACGTTAACTATAAAAAAAAACTTTAAATTACATTAACTTCAAAATTTGAAATAAATATACATTCGTATATTTCTGCGGTTGTCAATTATACTAAAAAAAAGGAAACAAATCCCTCATTCCCACGGGAAAAACTGTTAGCTGTTTGTGGGAATGGCTAGCTGGCGGGCGAAAAGCTAGTACACAGATATACAATATCCAGACACAAGGCAAACACGAGTGCTCATCACACCTGTGCTTGTTGGTTGTTGTAATACCTGTCCACATATGTTGCACACGCGGCTGCGCTCGTCCTGCGCGGGCGTGGGGGGTGGCGGGGGCGCGTCGCGCGGGGGAGACTCCCCGTCCTGCTTCTTGGGCACCTTGCGCGCGTTCTGCAGCACCATCGCCAGGATCTCCGGACGGTTCTCCTCTAGGATGCTGGCGGACACATGTTTAGGTTAGCGAGGGTTTAGTAGAAGGTTAAAAGGTAGAGTTATAAATGTCCAAAAAATCGTTGTAAAGCCTAATATTTGTTTAAAGATATAAAAATTCTATACATTTCTACTGGTTTTAAAACCAAACAATTCAAAACGTGTGTGCGTGTTTGTAATATGGGTGTGTGGAATACACATATTTTTATAGTATGGGTTAAAGTTTAGGCCTTCCGTCACCTTAGATATATAAACTTTATGTAATACATAACCGTATAGGTATTCAGTTGTATGTAGAAATAATGTAGATAAGCGATGATGATGTTGTTTTGTTGGTCAGTTTGTGGCATAGGTGTGGTTGTGGATTGATGTGTGTTTGTGGCTTGTGGGGTTGGATGTGTGTGTATGTGTGTGTGTGTGTACTCACAGTCCCTCCTTCTGGTGCGTGGCTAGGTGCATGTTGATGTGGTATTTGGTGTGGAACAGATGCGCGCACACCGGACACTCGTACCGTAATGTGAACTTCTCCGTCCTGTGGCTCACTGGTAACAATAGTATATTTCATTACAAGTGCGGAAAGGCTGTCATTGCAAAGAGTTCCGACAAATGCCTACCCGAGCCGAGGCGCAGCCGAAGGCGAGGGTTGACAGTCGGAACAAGTTGCAATGACGGTTCCGCATGTGTACTGAACGACTATTTTTAATACAGTTGCGAAAAAATGAAGCAATTTAATAAAATATTAAATAATAAAAACACAATAAACTCAACTAACTTTTTTTCTTCACCCATTCTGGTATGCAAAGAGAACTATGCGTATACAGCCAAGTCTTCAGTAGAATGTTTATATTGATATGAAATGAAAATGAAATTTAATGTGATGAAATGATGAAACCTAACCTAACTCATTTAATCAAATCATTAAATCTGATATTGAAACAAATTAGTAGCTCCTTTTTAGAAATATACGTATTTGCATGAATCATAAAAACTTTTGATTTTTTTTAGTAAAAACATCATGGTTTTTTTTTTTTATTAGGCATTATTTTGACAGTTGGGAAAGAGAACGCACGAGTGCGGGAAAGGTAAAAAAAAAGCACGAGTGTGTAATAGCCCACTTCCCGAACGCTATACGACCCTGCAATACGCCACTTTTTGAGCAACTGTATTAAAAAAACAATTTTGGTTGTTTAATCCATGTGTAGTGTAGGGGTAGCTCGATTACAGAATACGAACTACAAATGGGACGTCCCTATGAAAATGGACCTTGTCCTTCATACAAGTCCACATCGACAATAATGGCTTATACGCAGCTGTCTCAGTCACATGCATGCTTTCAACCTCTTGCAAACTCGTCTCAATTTTATTCAAGATGCTGATATTCAAAGCGCGTTGATTGTACGACATGTCCTAGATGTAATATGTATTCATTTCATGATGTTCTTTTGATGAGAAAACATGCGTTATGTCTGAAATATTTTCTACACAAGCAAGTTTGCAATCAACAACTAATAATATGTCAATTTTTAAAATGTACTAGTCAAGCCTTTTAAATTCCAATTGTTTACTTCTTTTTGTTTCTCGACTGTTGGGATTGTGGCACTCGATAATAATAACGAATTAGAGAAATTCTAAAATCATTAAATTGTCGCGAAATCGTAAATTGAAGTATATAAATGAAAATCAAAACACAACACATGACATGACATGACATGACAGAAGATATTTCATGAAAACCATAGAGAGCGGTCAACCCGCGGTCACCAAAGAGGCGTCGTCGCTAACATCGACTTTATTTTCTCTAGAAAGCGTCACATTCACAATTGAATATAATATTGCATAGCGTGTGGGTCGGGTCGTTGGGTTCCCTCTAATATGGTTGAGCCCGGCGATGGCTGACCCACACGTCAAACCCGTGAACGTGGTGCTGCTTGGGGGGACTGGTCTGCTCTAGTCGATTGCTGGTTGTTTTATTGGTTATGTAGTTCAGTTTTTTCTACTTTGACTGGTTGCCTTCCGCTAATTGCATATTTTCGTTTGCACTCTTTGTTATATATTAAACAAATTGTATAAAATATTAATTTTGTAAAATACCTATTTTGAAAAGAAGCAACGCCTGTGGAGTTTCTTCCGGCGGGTTCTTCTCCACAGAATACAGCCAATTGTGAACCCGCCTCGACGTCGAAAAGTGATTGTAAAATCTTACTTCGAATAAAACATATTTCAATTTGAATTTCAATATAACCAGCAGACAATTTTCATTGGTTTTACAAGTTGAATGTGTTGTTACCAAGATGCCTCAACAGCTTGCACTGCGCGTTGAAGCTTTTGGAGCACACGTCGCAGATGAAGTTCTTCTTGTCGCCGCCCGCGCCGCCCTCGCTGTGGTTCTTGCGGTGGTATATCTGCAATAACACACCAATCAAATCAATTACAGTATTCGGCTACAAGTATGTCGAACAACTAATTAGATTTTCAAATCATTTTATACTGTAGATACTTCGAATTTATTTAAAAGGACAGTGGGCCTGATACTGCATATTACGCTCTAACTTAAATTTAAATAACATGTACCTTTCACGTACTTATGAACGAAAAGGGACAGGTGATTGCCTACCCACATTTAGAGACGTCAAACATCTATTTTACGCGTAGTTTAGCAGGCATTAAAAACATCCCGACTAAATTAAGCTGAATTTGACAGCTGCTTGCTGCTTATTTTAAATTTCATTCATTCAAATTTAAATTCATTCCTCTGCCATCCTTTTCTATTCCCAAATGAATGAAAGAGACCAACAACTTAAATTTAGATATTTTAGCGGCCACGGCAGAATTGAGCCCATTGTTAGAGGCCATTATAGTACACTCAAGTTATATGGTTGTGTATGCTGATGTGTATATAGTGTAGTTGTGTACTGTGTTATTATGTAGTGTGTATTGTGTTGTTATGTAGTTATGTACTGTTGTTGTGTATTGAGTAGTATATTATGCTGATGTGTATTATGTAGTTGTATACTGTGTTGTTGTGTATTTTGTACTTGTGTACAGTGTTATTATGTAGTGTGTAATGTGTTGTTATGTAGTTGTGTACTGTGTTTTTGTGTATTATTCTGCTGTGTAGTGTGTAGTGTATTGTATACCATGGTCTCCTTCTTGGTGTATGTGCGTCCGCAGATGGTGCAGAGGTAGGGGCGCGGCGGCGCGTGCGTCTGCTCGTGGTCGGCGAGGGCGGTCTCATCGGGTTGCTCCTCCAGACAGAAGTTGCAGCGAAGCACCAACGTCTCACCTGGGGGGTTCAAAAAAAAAGACCATTTATATAATGTTACAAATGGATAATTGAACATGCATACTAGCGCCTTCTAACATTAATTCGAAGAAGGAATTGGGACTACAACTTATGTGACATAAGGCCATAGCAGCGCAACGCTAAGCTACCAAAGAGATTCCTACGTTAGACAGATGGCGCTGGCGAGGCTATTTTATCCTGCGACTGCTATGCCGACCTATGTGAAGCGTGGCGGGAATGCAGACTGTCGATTGTTTTGCATATAAAAACGTGGCGTTTTGTAAAGAATAAATAATATTGCTTATAAAATGTTTCGGCGCGTTTCTCATTTCTGAACTACGCTTACAATACCTTTATTGGGCTTACTAGCTGTCCAAGTTTTTCTAGCTTTCCCTACAATAAAAATATTTTCCTACGATAAAAAGTAGCTTTTGTTATCTGCTGTTTTGAATGTTTACAGTGAATGAATGAGTTTTATATTATCTATACTATAATAAAACTGAAGAATCGGCGTGTATGTACTGATTTGTTTTTCAAAAAAAAACTGATTCTCTGTGATAAAGGGGAAAAAATGTCCGTCCGTCTGTTTGTACGCGCTAATCTCTGGAAATTCTGGACGGATTTTATTGAAACATTACAATAATATAGCTCATACATCAGAATACAGTGTGGGCAGGCCCCCCACGAGGTGGACCCACGATCTGGTGAGGGTCTTTCGTCGTCTTTCGGCTGAGATGATGATGATGAGGATCTAGCTAGTGTCTACATTCCACAGAGCCACTGACAATATTAGTAGTGGTATAGTATGTCCACTACTGCTGTGCACCTCTCTGAGGTATGCGCGGCGAGGTGGGAGCCGGGGAAAAAAGAGCATGAGCTCACGTGAGATCAATACACGACACGACGACGACGACGACGAGTTTACATTTGTAAGGCAAGACTTGTGGCGGAACGGTGCTCTCCCACCTCGCCGCGCGTTGCACAGCGGTAGTGGCCATACTATAGTACACGTTACCTTGGTGTGTGTTCTTGTGCACGTTGAGTGTGTGCAGATGCAGGAACCGCTTGTTGCAGTAGAGGCAGGCGTGCGGCCGCTTGCGGTACTTCTTGCATCGCACCACGCCCTCTTTGTCATCTTCACAAGACGCTTTAGGGCCTCTTTTCCTGTGCACAACAATAACAATAACCTACTTGGTTAACATTCCGTGACAGTTTATTTTAATGGATACAAAATAACAATACATAATTGGACAACTTCAACAAATAAAAGGAACAGAAAAAATTTTGCTTACTTTTTCTTTTTGCCTTTGCCTTTTTTAATATCTACATCTTCATTTTCTTCTTTAACTTTCGGTTCAAATTCTTCTTTCACTTTCGGCTCGCCGTTTTCGTCTTCTAAACAAACACATCATTTTAATCAATAGAAAATTTGTAAATAAAGAATGAATATAACTTTATGAAGAATCACAAATATCAAATAAAGAGTGAGTGAAGGAGTAATAAACTTCATTAGCTAAACGCGAGATATTTCTCCTTAGGCGACTCAATAATGCAGATAAGTAAACTTCGCAACCCATACGATAATTAAGCAAGCATTAAGTGAGTGAATGAATAAATGAGTGAGCCCACCCACGACGTCCTGGTGTGTGAGCACATGTCGGTGCATCTTGCTAGAGGTAAGTGAGCGAACGATTGGATGAGTGAGTGAGCGAGTGAGCGTACCTTCGCCGTCGTGGTGCGTCAGCACGTTTCGGTGCATCTTGCTGGAGGTGAGTGAGTGAGTGAGTGAATGTATGAGTGAGCGAGTGAGCGTACCTCCGCCGTCGTGGTGCGTTAGCACGTGTCGGTGCATCTTGCTGGAGGTGAGTGAGTGAGTGAGTGAATGTATGAGTGAGCGAGTGAGCGTACCTTCGCCGTCGTGGTGCGCCAGCACGTGTCGGTGCATCTTGCTGGAGGTGAGTGAGTGAGTGAGTGAATGTATGAGTGAGCGAGTGAGCGTACCTCCGCCGTCGTGGTGCGTCAGCACGTGTCGGTGCATCTTGCTGGAGGTGAGTGAGTGAGTGAGTGAATGTATGAGTGAGCGAGTGAGCGTACCTCCGCCGTCGTGGTGCGTCAGCACGTGTCGGTGCATCTTGCTGGAGGTGAGTGAGTGAGTGAGTGAATGTATGAGTGAGCGAATGAGCGTACCTCCGCCGTCGTGGTGCGTCAGCACGTGTCGGTGCATCTTGCTGGAGGTGAGTGAGTGAGTGAGTGAATGTATGAGTGAGCGAGTGAGCGCACCTTCGCCGTCGTGGTGCGTCAGCACGTGTCGGTGCATCTTGCTGGAGGTGAGTGAGTGAGTGAGTGAATGTATGAGTGAGCGAGTGAGCGTACCTCCGCCGTCGTGGTGCGTCAGCACGTGTCGGTGCATCTTGCTGGAGGTGAGTGAGTGAGTGAGTGAATGTATGAGTGAGCGAGTGAGCGCACCTTCGCCGTCGTGGTGCGTCAGCACGTGTCGGTGCATCTTGCTGGAGGTGAGTGAGTGAGTGAGTGAATGTATGAGTGAGCGAGTGAGCGTACCCTCGCCGTCGTGGTGCGTCAGCACGTGTCGGTGCATCTTGCTGGAGGTGAGTGAGTGAGTGAGTGAATGTATGAGTGAGCGAGTGAGCGTACCCTCGCCGTCGTGCTGCGTCAGCACGTGTCGGTGCATCTTGCTGGAGGTGAGTGAGTGAGTGAGTGAATGTATGAGTGAGCGAGTGAGCGTACCTTCGCCGTCGTGGTGCGTCAGCACGTGTCGGTGCATCTTGCTGGAGGTGAGTGAGTGAGTGAGTGAATGTATGAGTGAGCGAGTGAGCGTACCTTCGCCGTCGTGGTGCGTCAGCACGTGTCGGTGCATCTTGCTGGAGGTGAGTGAGTGAGTGAGTGAATGTATGAGTGAGCGAGTGAGCGTACCTTCGCCGTCGTGGTGCGTGAGCACGTGCCGGTGCATCTTGCTGGAGGTGAGTGAGTGAGTGAGTGAATGTATGAGTGAGCGAGTGAGCGTACCTTCGCCGTCGTGGTGCGTCAGCACGTGCCGGTGCATCTTGCTGGAGGTGAGTGAGTGAGTGAGTGAATGTATGAGTGAGCGAGTGAGCGTACCTTCGCCGTCGTGGTGCGTCAGCACGTGCCGGTGCATCTTGCTGGAGGTGAGTGAGTGAGTGAGTGAATGTATGAGTGAGCGAGTGAGCGTACCTTCGCCGTCGTGGTGCGTCAGCACGTGCCGGTGCATCTTGCTGGAGGTGAGTGAGTGAGTGAGTGAATGTATGAGTGAGCGAGTGAGCGTACCTTCGCCGTCGTGGTGCGTCAGCACGTGCCGGTGCATCTTGCTGGAGGTGAGTGAGTGAGTGAGTGAATGTATGAGTGAGCGAGTGAGCGTACCTTCGCCGTCGTGGTGCGTCAGCACGTGCCGGTGCATCTTGCTGGAGGTGAGTGAGTGAGTGAGTGAATGTATGAGTGAGCGAGTGAGCGTACCCTCGCCGTCGTGGTGCGTCAGCACGTGCCGGTGCATCTTGCTGGAGGTGAGTGAGTGAGTGAGTGAATGTATGAGTGAGCGAGTGAGCGTACCCTCGCCGTCGTGGTGCGTCAGCACGTGTCGGTGCATCTTGCTGGAGGTGAGTGAGTGAGTGAGTGAATGTATGAGTGAGCGAGTGAGCGTACCCTCGCCGTCGTGGTGCGTCAGCACGTGTCGGTGCATCTTGCTGGAGGTGAGTGAGTGAGTGAGTGAATGTATGAGTGAGCGAGTGAGCGTACCCTCGCCGTCGTGGTGCGTCAGCACGTGTCGGTGCATCTTGCTGGAGGTGAGTGAGTGAGTGAGTGAATGTATGAGTGAGCGAGTGAGCGTACCCTCGCCGTCGTGGTGCGTCAGCACGTGTCGGTGCATCTTGCTGGAGGTGAGTGAGTGAGTGAGTGAATGTATGAGTGAGCGAGTGAGCGTACCCTCGCCGTCGTGGTGCGTCAGCACGTGTCGGTGCATCTTGCTGGAGGTGATGAACCCGCGCCCGCACACGTAGCACTTGAACGGCCGCTCGCCCGAGTGCGTGCGCAGGTGCACCTGGAATTAACACGCTATTTAATACAGTAAAATGTTTACAAAACCCCAGAAAATGCAGAACTAGTCCTACTGCGTAGATCGTAAGTCAATCCAAATTCAAAAGGTTTTTATTGGATACGAGATAAAGTTGCCCATATTGAAAATTACCCAATTATGAAAAGATAGATGGCACAACACTGTTTTGTCACGTAACCATTTGCTATCCCAGCTGGTAAATGCAAGGTTTGCTGCTGGACCATTATCTAGTATATTTTGGGGCCTTTGTCTAATTTGGTACTGCTGGGTGGTACTGGCTTGTTAATTAAGATTCTTTTTTTTTAATGGAAAATTTAAACGTAATGAAAAATCTTGACGTTACATTTTACATCGACTGTTTTTGTACGATTTTTCTAGCCATAATTTTTTTTTAAAGAATAGTCCTACACAATTTTTTAACGAATTATTGCAGACAGTTTATTACCCACATAGTGTAAGATAATTTATTTTGAATATCAGGGTAGACTCGAGCCCCTCGGTGGGGACTTATATGAGCTGTTAACGACGACTGGTAACATTTCTATTTTAGAGGATGAAGTAGAATAAAGACTAAAATAATAACGATAAAGATGATAATACTATAAACTCACCTTATAATAGCTATTGGAGTTGATGATCTTGTCACAGAGCTCGCACTGCATGGGGAACTTGTGTTGGTTCCTGCGGGCGCGGCGCGGGGTGGGCGAGGGGGCCGGGGGCGGGTGCGGCGCAGGGTGGGGGGGCACCGCCGGGGGTGCCGCCCACGTGTTCGACGGGAAGTAGTCCGAGTCCGAGTTACTACAGAGACACAAGTCACAGAGAAACAATAAATAATAATTTAATGTAACGGACGTTAGGACTGCCACGATACAGGCTAAGCCTAGTGTAGAGTTCACATGTAATACATAATATGTTATTTGTAAACATAATTTTGGCAAATAAAACATTTATTATTATTATTATTATATTATTATTACAAGTCGAACAACTAGTTATTAGCACTAACACACATTTTCACGGGTTTTCTCCACGATTTCGTTTTAAATTGAGCTTACCGATATTTCGACCGAGTTACTAGTAAATCGTGGAGAAAACCCGTGAAAATGTGTGTTAGTGCAGTTAACAACCGCGAAAATCTAAGAATGTTCACAACTAGTTATTAGGCCCGATTCTACATATTACGCTCTAACTTAAATTTAAAATCCATATGTCCCTTTCACGTTCTTAAGAATGAAAAGGGACAGGTGATTGCCAACCTACATTTAGACATGTCAAACATCGATTCGACGTGTAGTTTAGCAAGCATTTAAAAACGTCCCGACTAAATTAAGCTGAGTTTGACAGCTGCACCGCTTATTTTAAATATCATTCATTCAAAATTGAATTCATTCATCTCCAATCCTTTTCGATTCCCATATGAATGCAAGAGACCAACAACTTTAATTTTGAGATTTTAGCGGCCACGGCAGAATTGAGCCCATTATTCCACTAGCGCCCACTGCGGAACGGTATCCGAGTTCGTATGCAGCCTGTCCCATAGAGAGCGGGCGCGGTCTGTGTTCCAGGCTGCATATCAACTCGGATCCCGTCCCGCAGCCAGCCACATAATTTAGTCATATTGGAAAGTTTTAAAGTAGTTCTTATTTCTTTCATTCCATATGTATTTTGGGGTTCTGAAACCGAATTAAGGTTTGCGGATGTTTGCGGACAAAATTTCGATAAAAGTAACGATAAATTAGGGCTTTTTCCGTTTTGAGAAAACAGTTCTTCATAGGAATAAGAGAGCTTAATTAACAAACTTTCAATGTATATCTTCTTTGATCTTTTTTTTGTTATCTTTATCTTTTATTGTATAATAACAAAATATGTTATGACAAGTAAATTTATCTTTATCTTTTTATTATTTTTGTGGTGATATTACCTGTCAGCGGCGGCGTCGGGCGGGGAGAAGGGCGAGCGCGGGGAGCGCGGGGAGGGCGCGTCGTCCCGCTCCTCCTTCACCCCCGCGAGGTCCAGAGCGTCCGCATCGCACTTCACGTACGCTGCAACAACACTACTCCATAAACATGCTTCATCCACAAATTACGTATAGCGCCAGATGGCCCACTCGGAACTAAGCGCCATATTTTTACGCACACATTAATCATTGCGTTTACAGGCCGCTCGGACCACGCTCTATACAAGCTCGGACCACGTGCAGTCGTCGCTCTCGCGATTTTTAACAAAGTATTGATGTTTGATGTGCTAAAAAAATGGATAAGTGTTCTTATTGCTGTTGTAGTGTATTTGGCTGTTTAAACACAACACAAAAATGACGATACACGTTTTTCCAGGAGTCAACCAAGTTTAGGTAGTTAATGTCAAGGACGGCGGGAGTGGACTTTATGGAAACTTTTTATTTTGTGCTTCATCCTGACTAGAGGGGTCTTTTTAAAAGTGGGCGATAACGCCGTCTTGTAGCCGTTTAAAGACTACGGGAAAACAGTAAGACACATAGAGAAAATGCTTTAACAAATAGAACAACTTAAAAGTTTGTGGTTTTATGGGTTTTGTAAAACGACGAGATTTGCAATCCTGTATCAAGCAAAAATATCGAATAATTTGTATGTTTAATTACTTCTATGTGGGTGGGACTGTTATGTAAGGTAAATTATATTTTAACTCTTTCAACTAAATATTTACAAAATGATATTAATTTGGTGAAAACAACAAAGAGAATGAAAGCTATATACCTAAATTAAATAACAAATCTTTATAAGTGTGTATAGGTATATCACAAGGTGGGCCGACTAAGCGGTGGTGGCGGTCTAAGCAGGACCGATCGTTGTGATTGTTTATGATCGTAATGATCTTTGGGAGAGGCAGCAGTCCAGCAATGGACGTGTTCCGGTGGAATGATGATGGTGTATAGTATATTGACGAATGATGATGGTGTATAGTATATTGACCTTCTTCCCTCGTTGTGGAGCAGACGGAGATGAGATTATCGTCGACGATGTTGTGTTTGGTGTCTTCGTCTCGTTCATCCTTCGGCTCCAGGCCGGGCTTCGCGTCCAACACGCCGCCGGTGTCTACATTGTCTTTGTTATCCAACATATTCTGAAAATAACAAGGTTTTTATTCGAAGTAGTAATAATAACAGTAAATTACTATTATTCCTAAAATAAGGCTTAATTATTATCTTATATATAAAAATGGATTGCTGTTCGTTAGTCTCGCTAAAACTCGAGAACGGCTGTACCGATTTGGCTAATTTTGGTCTTGAAATATTCGTGGAAGTCCAGGGACGGCTTAAAAGGTAAAAAAAAAATGGGAAAAAAAAAACTACGCGGGCGTATAGCCGCGGGCGGACAGCTAGTTATTAATATTTATTCGAAGTAAGATTTGTAAGAATTGTAAATTGTATAAAATAATAATTTATAATTTATGTTAAATGTTTTGAAAAGTTGCAACGCCTGTGGAGTTTCTTCCTGTGAGTTCTTCTCCACAAAAGACAGCCAAATTGTGAAAACGCCTCGACGTCGAAAAGTGTTCGAATAAAAACTTTTTGACTTTGACTTTGATTTTACAAATCATTTTTCGATGTCAAAGCTAATGATGAGAAGTTAATAAGCTTTGCTCAAACCAAGACTGGCTCTCGTCTCGTAAGAATAAATTCAATAATTTAAAGAGGCGATATGATATTAGTTTGAACAGAACTAGCAGGTTCGCGCACCGCTTGGGTGCTGTGGAGACGGACCCGCCCAAGAAACTCCAAACTAACTATTGGTTAACGTAGTCGAATGGTAAAATGTTCGCTTCAAAATACGAAGCTTCCGAGTTCGAATCCTGGTGGGGCACTCGTCGAACAAATATCACTAGGATTTGCAAGCTTAATCTACTTTTTATTATTACTTTTTTTGTGTACTAAGATCTATTTTATCTTTACTCAAAGTTTCATTAAAATCGGTTCAGAAGTTTCGGAGCATGTTTAATGCATACAAACAATCAAATCTTTCCTCTTTATTATATCAGTATATCTATATCTATAGATTAGTATATCTCAAAATGGTTTTTGATTAAACATACCCAATTGATAACAATTTAATGATGAAAAAAGGCTATGGCTAATAATGGATTTTGTGTGACAAATTGCTGGCGCGACAACAATGGGTTTTAAAAGTCGCATTAGAATCGCGCTATTCAAGGAGCAAGGTAACAGGAGGTGAATTTCCTTTCTGTTGGAATACGTCAATAGTCTCCCAGCAAATGAGTCTCAAAATGAACACGGAGAAGACAAAAAGCGTGGTCAAACGCATATGTAGTATCCCCCAAATAGAAGTTGAAGACTGCTCTCGAAGTTATAGACCATTACGTCTACCTGGGACACACAGCCCAGTTAGGTCCATTTATCTAATTTCCTGAAGGAGGCGAAGTGTCGAAATCGACTTGACTGGCAGCGTTTGGAGCTTTTGTCCAGCAGTGGACATCTACAGACTAAAATTATGATTAACTAGCTGTCCGCCCGCGGCTACGCCCGCGTTAATAGTTTTTCCCGTGGGAATGAGGAATTTTACCGCGGTAAATCGTAGCCTATAGTCTTTCCCAAGGTCTATTCTATCTTTGTGCTAAGTTTCACCAAAATCGGTGCAGAAGTTTCGGAGCCTATTCAATAATTAGGAATACGGAATTAGGTTTTTTTTTAAAGGAATATAATTTTGTGTTAACCAAAAAATTTAATCTTACAACAAATATATTATTCGTGCACATAAAATACTAATCTTGCACCAAATATCCAAGGGCGTGAACCGAAGCGGGGATAGGCGGGTGCGCAGCCCCCCAAAAGGGGGGGCTCGGGGGGCGCAGCCCCCCGCTAAAAAAAACAAATCTATCTACCCAGAATCAAATCGGTTGGTTAGGTTAGGTTAGACTGATGTCAATAACAGAGCGGAAGGAGCCGAGCGAGCGGAGCGAGCGTGCCGCGGCAGCGGCCGCCGACCGCCGTAGTTTTGAATTTTTCCAAGTTGATAACTCAAGAAGTCTCAAGTTTGCATGTTTTGGTGCACAATTAGTATTTTAGGTGGAACAAGAGTATAATTTAGTGAAGATATTTAGGTGGAACAAGAGAATAATTTGAGGTACGGTTAAATACTATCCTTTTTTAAACCTTGGGTTACATTATTGAAGTTTTGGTAAGGATCTGTTATTTTTAAATCAAATATAGCCTATGTTACTCAGGGATCATGTAGCTTCACAACAGTGAAAGAATTTTTGAAATCGGTTCTGCAGTTTCGGAGCCTGTTCGATGCAAAGAATCAAACCTTTCCTCTTAATAATATTAGTATATATATGCTTTGCTTTTTTCGCTTATTTAGTGAGTTAGTACCTGTCCGTCCGCGTCCTGTTTGGCGAGAGTGTCTGTGGAGCCCCAGGGCTCGCTCTTGGCGGCGCCACTGTCGGCCTGCTGCTCGCGCAACTGTTCCTCTAGTTCCTTCAGGTACGGCAAGATGGCGTTGAAGTCTATACAAATTTAAATTAGTACATTTAAAAAAGCCCGAGCAGAAAAATAAAACACCTCGCCTAATTTTAATGTGCAAATTGTTGCCATAAACATAAAAATATACACGTGGCACCACCAGAGCAGGTTTTTTAATTTTTCTGGTCAGAATTTAACTTCAAGGAAAAAAATTTTAAATATAATTATTATTGTTTTTTTTTTATTTATTTTTTGTTTTTTTATAAAAGTAACTTACCATACGGCTCTCCTTCAATTTTATCCGCAGCGTGAGCTTTGTCAAAATGTCGTGTAAGTATGTCGAACCTAGAACACAATACAAATCAGTAGGTTATAATCACTAGTCCATTACTTTTTAAACAGATGGCGACTGTAATTAAGTAACCTTTTACTTTTAGTCTGTTAAAGGAATTTACCTAAGTAAGAAATAAAATATGGGGCAAGGACTCGAACCCGTCTCCTTGACCGTGCAACCGATTCTTTGAACGAGCCTAACGACATTCATCACCGCTTCTCAGGTTGGCGGGTTCAATTCCCTGGCCGAGAACAATGTTTTTGATGTGAAAAACATCAATAGCTATAGGCGAGGGGTAAAACGGATTATTTAAAGCCTGACCAAAAAAATAAGAAACCTGCTCTGAGGGCGCCACGTGTATATTTTTACGACTATGGCAACAATTTCCCTTATAAAATTAGTTCCATTGAAATTCCGCAATATGGCGAGGTTTATTTTTCTTTGGTCGGGCTTTACTAAAGAAAACTAATCTCTAAGTACCACTAATAAAGTGTATATTCGTATGATACATATTGTACTACGCCATCTAGCAGATACCTGTAAAACCACTTGAAGCTATCACAAACTAACTTTACTTTCAATATTTCACATCAGCCAGGCGTCCCGTGATGTCTTACCATTTTTTTATTTTCGCTTTAATTTAGTAAATACTAGTTTATTAAAATTTATTTTTATACTATTTAAAATCGTCAAAAAAAATTGAAATCTACATCAAAATCACAATATATTATGAAAATTTTAGTATGTTTAGAGAGCAGAAAATTTCCTTCCTTTTAAATGAAAACATACAGGTTCACACTACATTAATAATACCAAATTGGATTTTGCTATTTAAATTAATAATTTTCCTTTTACTGTTTAATTTTGATTGTAATGTGTTAATTTTCCTTGTACTGTTTAATTTTGATTGTAATGTGTTTTATTATCTAATTATTTTTTAATTATCTTTATGTTCTTTATCTCTGTTGTGTTATCATACTATTTTAGGGTTCCGTCCGTCTGACACAGCGACTTTCTACCGGAACTACTGGATTTGAAACAAGAATGTGATTCCGTGACCCAAAGCAGGCCTCTGTCTCTTCATGTACTTGCGCGCTATAACTACCTACCGCCCGGCCGAGCGGTCTCGGGCCGTTTGCGGACCCAATTCCCCATTGTCTAAACGCGTTAGTAGAGTGGCGCAATACGCGAGAGAGAGAGAGAGAGATGCAGCAACTTCGTCTTTTCGCCTAGCGCCGTGCGATCTGAATTGCACTTTATTATAACGGAGCTAGGGTTGCAATTTATATGAATTATGTCGCCTAGTGCAGCTTCTTAAGGGACTACTACTTCGTATTCTGTGCCCAAAAATGGACGTGTAGCATTAAATAATTCATTTAAAACATAGAGGCCACCACAGAAGCCACTATAGAGCTAATTGTACTTGCAAACGCGACACGCGTACAACTACCCTATTACATTCAAAATTGTAGGTCTATTAGTTTCGGAGATAATGGGGGAGGAATGATCGATTACGAAAAATTTATTCTATTTTATAGTGTGCAATTGTCAAAAAAAATTATTTACAAGCCCTTTTAAAAATTAATGTTCAATGTTACACGTTAGTTTTTGGTTCACGGATTTCCATACATGCACCTTTATTAGTCCAGCAGTCAGAGAAGCTTAAGAGCGGCCTAATGTCAAACAAAACTTTATACTACGGCTCTAATTATATATTTCGTTTGCACTCTTTGTTATATTAATACTAGCATTATAATAATATTGTATTATTTTTTAAGTATATTAAAAAAAGAGGAAGAAAAAGATGCGACACTGTGGAGTTACTTCGGCGGGTTGTTCTCAACAGCAGCGCACCACATTGCGCGAACCTGCCAGTTCTATTTAAACTGATATCGCATCGCCTCTTCTAGATTGTTTAATCTCTTTTTATTTCTTACACTCTTCTTACACTTGTACATTCGTTAGAGACGAGAGCCGGTCTTGGATTGAGCAAAGCTTTTTAGCTTCTTATATGACGTCAATTAAGTGTTTTTTAAGAAACCTATGATGCATAAAACATTTTTGAATTTTTAGAAATAATAATCTACCATAATTTGCACTTATTACTTATGACGTCGTAAAATGATATTGTAAAATTTAACTTCTAATAAAAACCGTTTAATTTTGACTATGACTGGTCTGGTTTCTTTTTAAACCAAAGCAATTTTGTTGTAACTTACCTGGAGAAGAACCTGTAGCATATCCGGCACTGGAACCTGATAGCTAGATGGATCCTCTTGTTGTGGCGCCCGAGTTTGCTCGCGGTTATGAACGACTGCCCACACTCTGCGCACGTGTAAGGCTTTTCATCTAAATCAACAAAAATCTATGTTTGTATGTTTGTCCTCTGTGCGTTCCCAAAATATTGATAGGGCCGCATTTACTCGAAGCCACAAATTCCAAGTACAGTCGCCTGCAAAAGTGCAGTCGTATCACATGTTCTTATTATACTTTAAAATAACTTTTTTCACAACAGCATCTTTTGCATATTTGTTTTGTATTACTAATACAGTGTACGAGACTTAACAGTTTAGTTAAAATAACATACCCGTAATGTATTTGGTAGAAAAATATTTTACAGTATAAAAACACATGCATGACTGCACTTTCTAAGGTGACTGTACATTGCACAGTCGATATGACAATAAAATATTGATTTACATTTGATATTGGCTACACAATTAACATTGAATTCTAGCTTCGTGTTAGCTAGGGTATTCAGATGACGCCTGAGAGGGTTACTGACTATAAGAAATACATCTAGGAATTTAAATAAGAAGAATATTTTGCGGTCTGAAGTTCGCCGGGTCAGCTAGTATGAAATAACAACCCGTAAATAATGCATGTTGCCTAATTAGGCACACTGCCTTCAGTGAAAATGTTTTAAGAAATTGGAAATTAAAATAGCAATTATACACCATGAAATTTAACTAGTCGATTATCCTTAGGGGAATAATTATTTTGCTCATTATTATGAACAACTTTTACTATATGGGACTTACTTTGAAAACGTGAAAAAAAATCAGTTGTAATCCATACCTATACCTTGGTGCAATAGGTATACTACAACTTTTGTATGAGTTGAATACCTGCTATATGTTCAATCTTTAGCTGTCCTTATCTATGGAAGTAACTAAAGATTTAACACATACTACAATTGCCAAGTATGTTGTGAAGTGTAGTTTATAAATACATACCAGTATGAGACCTCACATGTAACCGTAAGTAGTAACTTAGTGAGAACTGTTTCTGACACGCAAAGCATTTGAACAACTTCAGTAATCTAGGATCCTCTGGTTCAGGTATTTTCAATTTGTTCACATTAGCTTTGTTGTCATCTTTCTCATCGGTTACATCTTTGCTGTCACAATGTATATCCCCTGCTGTTTTATCTACATATTTTTCTTCCGATTCATTCTGGACCACAGTGTCTGGATTTTGTGCATTGTTAAATTCGGATGCTTTCTCGTTACCTGTAATTTAATTTAGAATTTTGAAGTTAAAAAAATAACCATCTTTTAATTTCTTAGTAAACTTTAATGAGATGCTATTTTTAGACTGTATATTTATTTCTAAGTTCAGCCGATTTGACAATGGCTAAAACTAGGTGTAGCTGATAGCGATTGGTTAATTCTCCTTTTATCCAACCGTCCCAGACTGCACTTAGTTTCAGCTAGCTAAATCTAGGTCTAACCACACTTCGGCTTTTAGCCTTAACATATACATGGGCTAAATTTCAACACAATTAATCAGACACCCATAGGATAAAATTTTTTCTTTTAGAGTATAGGTCCCGATTATTATAATATTTTTGGCAGGTTTAGAACTTACCTTTTCCACATAACTGAAAAAATATGTTTTGTGGAATTTTCATTTAGCAAAAGATTGTGAACTACAGACTTATATATTAGTTTTTAAACTACATATTATATTTGAACTCATTTTGTACTTACCTATATAGCCATCTTCCGGTTTGATTTCTAATTGTACCTCTTCTTTCATTGCACAGTCTTTAGCCTTCTTCCCCAGCTTTCCTAGTTTCTTATTCTTCTTCATTTGCTTAATCTTCTCTTTTCTTTTAATTTTGTTACGTAATCTAATATCATAACTGGTCAATCTACCTTTGTGAACAGTCACATGTTCGTCTAATTGCTGTATTGTGTTAAAACTAATATTACAAATAGTGCAACCGTAAAATGGAAAGTTTTTGTCTTCAATTTTCTTATTCCAATAATTTGATGTTTTGCCTTTCTTTTTTGGTACTCGCTTCTTATGCTGAGGAAGTAACGGGATACCCTCTTTAGTATCAATTTCTTCTTCTTGCTTGTTCTCATTTTGGGCTGGTGGTTGACTATTTGCAACATTGTTGTTAACTGTTGTTATTTGATGGTCTATTACAGGGTTTTCTACATTTGATGCAGGTTTCAAGGCCGCTTGGTACGGTAAAGGGTATGTGCCCGTATATTGCTGTGGCACAATATTCTGTGCATTATTGCTGAGAATTTGATTGCATTGTTCTAATTTTACATCATACCCGTATGAATTATTTGGTTGATTGTAATTTGGATAAGCATACCCATAATTATTTAGAGGATCCATATTTAATAAATTTTTTCTTGAAGAAAAGTGTATGCTTTCAGTAACAGTGTTTGTTGAACATATTGAAAATTATTTCCAGGTTAGAGCAGCTTGTAGCAACAAAGCTAAAAAAAATAAAAGAAGATTATGACTAGGAAGTCTCAAAGTATAATGTATATCAGCTGTTTGATTACTAATTCAGGGTCAGTAGGTCGTGTGTGAGAACTGAGAAGCCTACCTAAATAAATTGTTTACCTATTTGTTAACAAAATTAAAGTTTCAAGTCCTAAAAAATATAGGTACTCTTTTTTCCATTAATATAAGTAGCACAACAAGAATTTGCTACTGGTAAAGGCAACACCGAATCAAACATTAACAAAGAACGGAACCCTAGCAGACGGAACCCATTATTACGATTTCATAATATACACTTTACCTACTTGTGCACAATGTTTTGAAACTTATTTACAACACAAAAATATCACTTTTTTCAGTAAAAATGGCACCCAGCCCACTTGATTGCGTTCAGCCCAGCCTACACAACGAGTAATCAATAAAAGGTGTACAAAAAATCTCACCTAGAGGACGAAAGAACACAAAAAAACATTAGTTTTTTATCAAATCGTTATTTGCCTTTTATTCACATTTTTTGCACTAGAACATTCATGTTAAGCACTCTAGGCTAATCTGCATACTTCGTAAAGCAATACTGCATGGAATACTTTTAAAAATAACTAGTTTTTCACACTAAAATCAACGATTCATTAAATTCATAAATTCACATTTTTTTCCTTGCGTGACAACCGAACGGCCATCATATTTTTTTTAGCCGATGTTGCCTCAGTTGAAATACATTTTGCCCACTCATTTTTTATATAGTAGCAAAAGGCAAAAAAGGGGCCTTTACCCCTCTACACCATTGTGATTGGCCCATCTTCTTCTTTTCGTGTCGATTCGGCGACTAGATCACCAATACTCCGCCACGGCTACGGCATTGTCCGTAGCATTGTAAAGGTCCTCGTGTGTGCAGCTGTTGGGACTTGGGACACGCTTAGCAGCACAATAAATGGGCCATGGTTTGGGGAGAGACACCACACAGACATGCGCTATCCGAGCTGTAGGTATCCCCATCTGCACATATTCTCCTTACTTCGACCAACCTGGGTCCGGAGTCTGTTTAGAGACTTCCAGGTTGGCCCATGATGGGTGAGTACAGCCACGCATGATTGTGTAGAGTATAATCGTCTGTGAGTGGCCATCATCGCCTGTAATCGTGACGTGAGTAATCTGTGAGTTGTCGGTACATCAAAGGAATGCGTGCCGATGATTGTGCAATCATCCACCAATCAGTCAATGAAAACGAAAACGCAGGCAAGAGCTACGAAAAATACATAAATAAGTTTAGTGCACTTTGTTCTGTTACGGTGAATAGTTAACATCCACCACCTTCTCTTCCTCCATCTACACTTTTCACGACCTTTTTTTGATGCACATTCCGATAGTAATTATATGTAGTCAACAAATAGATAGCAGCAGCCGCTATAACTTCGACGTCCATCTTCAACAGACGACAATGAGTAGTTAACGTTGACGTCACGATTGTGTGGAGAGCAATACATTATCGTGGCGATGATGGCCACTTTTTTAATGGCCCATCATGGACCATTGTGTAGAGGGGCCTTCATAATGTGATAGAGTTTGGCAAATGAATGAAAGTAGACAATCTATGAAATTGGAAAACATTATACATACTGGCATGGCTACAAAGTTACATAGAAAAAAAGTATCAAATTAGGTTGGTAAATCTACAGAATCGGGGTTACCACGATACAGAAGAAAATAATAGTACTAACCCACCACGGTGATTTTTTTTTCAAATTTGCCGCGTTTTTTTTATTGATATTGTTAGCGCGGTGTATTTGTATCTCATTCTAACGCATAACTGCGTCCCTTTCGTCTTTTGCCTTCTGTCGCCTCGCCAGTGAAATAGGAGCCTTAACATGTTAGAGTGTTCAAAACACGAAAACAAGGAGCTGTGGACCCGGCTTAACTCATTTTTATTTTACGTACGAATACACCGCGCTCACTCTTGCGCATAATTTCAATCCAGGCTTACCAAGCAAGACTGGCTATTGCCTCCTCTAAAGTCCCACCCACCCAACCGCCACCACTCATTTCCGAGTGGACTATCTGTCTCACCCGATTGCCTGCCCCTAGTGTGGGCTGATTATCCAAATAAAATATTTTAATTAAGTGTCTCTAATAAATTACTTATAGTATTTCTTAATTTATATCTTATTTACAAATCGTATGATAATTTTCAGTAAATACTATCTTTTTAACTTCCTTGTACTATAATTTTCCAACACTGATGGCAACACATTTTTTTTTAATCTTTTCTCTTTCATCTTGACATTTGTTCAAGACGATCGCTTTAATTTCGGCAACACACGTTTCGTGTCTTTACGACTTAAAAGTAAGTGCTGTAAACGAAATTTGGATGTGGTTTAATAGATTAGTACTTTATATACGTGTGTAAATAATAATCTTGTGAAAATATGTTACATTTGGAAAGATCACTTTGGATGAATGTTGGGACCGCCAACTTTACCAAATGTTTATAGTGTTTCTAAACTTGAATTTCCAGCACAATTATCACTATGAAACTCCCTAAACATGTAGTTTACGCAGGTGAATAGCAGTGCAAGACGTAAATTATAAATTCACACTTTGTGTCACATAACCTCCAAACAGCTCCAAACCTTCCCTAATTTGTTTGAGTTTATTGGTGTTCGTTCCAGTACAATGTGGAAGTTGTAGTAACATTATGCTCTTGTTTAATGGTTATTTTCTTGTAAGTGACCACCAATAGTGTAAACAAATGGGTCTTGGTCTTTTTTGTTTCTACATGCTTATCTGCCTGTTAATTTAATCATGCTTGATAAAAAATGTATACGGTCAGAGTTAAGTTCTGTTTCTGTTAATAATTACAATCCTAGTTTTATTTAAGTTTGAAACATGCCTTTATACAAACTTGCAGAATGCGTTACGTGGCCGCTTACTTGTTGGCTGTGCTCGGAGGCAAGGCGTCCCCAGCGGCGTCGGACCTGGAGAAGATCCTCAGCTCCGTGGGCATTGAGTCTGACACTGAGAAGCTGAAGAAGGTCATTTCTGAACTCAGCGGCAAGTCCGTTGAGGACCTCATTGCTCAAGGTATGACTTAAATGCTGTTTGACTTCTGTGTTATGTTGGTATTTATTTATTTGGTAATATAATAACTTTTAAAATTGTGATACCTATACCTATGTATTAAATAACCATTTCAAAATTGTTAGTAAATTTCTAGTTAAAATTCAAATTAAAATCAAATAATTGACTTCAAATTACACTGAATCTATTCATAAACTTTATAAGTATTTATTTTTAAACATGCAATCAGTCCACAGGACTGTAGCCTTTCATTTTAAATAGTAATATTTAAAATAATCAAACTAATACTCTTAATCTAATCTAAATGATGATCTTCAAACAACACCATCTTTCGACTGAACAGTCTTGATGTTCCAAACGTATCTGACACTGACTTAAACCACACTCCTCCCTTACTGATTACACAAGCACATGTAACAAGTATGTTGATTTATATTCAGGCCGCGAGAAGCTGTCTTCGATGCCGGCCGGAGGCGCCGCGCCCGCTGCGGCTGCCGGCGGAGCCGCGCCTGCTGCCGCCGCTGAGGAGAAGAAGGGTAACACTTGCTTTTTTAAACACCTGTTTATTGTCAGCCTCTGTGGTTGAGTGGTCAAAAACTCGTCTCACGTTACCGATGTTCCAGGTTCGAACCACAGTAGGACTTGTCGAACAAAATATCACTTTGTGAGACTTTCACCCAGTCTGGTTAGGACATTGCAGGCTGAATCACCTGATTATCCAAAAAGAAAGATGATTCCATGCTTTGGAAGGCACGTAAAGCTTTAGGTCCCGGTTACTATCTATAGATGTAGTCGTTACAAGAGCCATGTCAGAAGCCATAGGCGGCTCAATGATTCTGAGACCAGGGTTTGTGAGGTGGGTCAACTTCGAAACCCATACGATAAGCAGCAAGCATTATTTTCATGTGCAATGAGCTTGCCCTTGGTCACTGTCATGCTCATATAGCAGCTTAGATGAGGCCTTTATTTCAGCAAAACTTATTAATTTGTGATCTGATATTAAGTGCTTCAAACCTTTTTTGAACTTAGTATTTTGACTTTGATGGTTGATGGGCTTGCACTTAGTTACGATCAGACTCGTACAGAGGGCGGGATGACGCGGAGGGTGAAGTAAACTCTCCTAGAATATGTCAAAAAGAAGCTGGGTTTTATAAGCAGTAGGGTATACATCAACTGTATTGTGAGGGAACTCCACTCAACTAGTGATTTAAAATTTCCTCAACTGAAACAAATACTTTGCTATTAATATGAAAGACATTTTTTTTGTTTTTTCATCTGGAATGTTTTTATACGGGCATTTAAAAAAAGGAAATTACATTTCCAAAAAAATACCATTCAATTGGTACAATACTAAGATCTACATGATGATTTCAATTAACACCATCTTTCGACTGAGCAACTATGCTGTCAATCTTTATATCTGAAGAAATATACTCCCCACCTTTAGCAACTATCGATTTTTTGTCTTTTTCTAATACATTATAATTTGTTCCTTGCAGAAGAGAAGGAGACTAAGAAGGAGGAATCCGAGTCTGAAGATGAGGACATGGGCTTCGGTCTCTTCGATTAAGTACATTTCCAAGGTGAGATATCTGGTTTAGAATGTAGGTGATCCTGTAGCATATAATCAATATTGGACTGATACTCCACAGGCCTAATAGATTTAATTTTAATTTCTTTGTTAGGCTGGTTTCAGAGCGGCGCGTCTCAGCAGCGCTGCCCAGGCGCGCGCGGCTCGGGCGCGCCTAAACATAAGCGGCCGAGACGCGGCCCAAGACGCGTCACTATGAAACGCTACATACAATCTAGTGTAATGCGAGGCGCGCGCGGCTGGGCAGCGCTGCCGAGACGCGTCGCTCTGAAACCAGCCTTAAACATCTCTGGCAGTGAATAAAAAAGATATGAATGAACTGTATTGGTCTTGACCTCTATGATACGGGGCTAGATCTGCAGTGGTGGTTGTCGAGAGTTGTGACGTCATATAAATGATGGTTGCCTTATTAATACCTAACCTTATGCCCGCACTACACTCTCGACAAAACCCGAGAGCTGATTGGGTCGCAGTTATGTGCAAGAGTGAGCGCGGTATATTTGCCTCTCATTCTAACGCATAACTGCGTCCCTTTCGGCTCACGGCTTAGGTATTCTCACATTTATCAGGTTCTAAGCCATTGGAATCATTTGAATGTACTTTGTTTCAGTACACTATCTATGCATAAAAATACTTACCCTAATGCCTCCTTTGAAAAATATTTACATTGTAGTAGAATGCCTGTACCAGCTCGTATTTTTATATCCTTTAAAAATAATTTTAATGCTATTTCTTTGCCAGTATTCAATTTATCTAAAGTACATCATTGCTAATGTAAATATTGTTGTCCTCAGATAATGGCGGCGTACGCGGTCGAATTCCAATATTGGTGTAAGCGTAACCTGACAGCAACTATGTTTCTATGAAATATATTTGCTAAAAACTATTAAATTGTTTTAATTTTATTCCCCCACGCAAATGTGCCATATAAAAATAATTTTTAGTACAGTGCCAGCACAACACAGCCAGCAGTAGGGAGTGCAATCTTGCAGCATAATCATCAATCTCGGTATTTGCGAGATTTTAGAGGTCTAATCTTGCAAGATCTCGGTATTTGCGAGATCTCGCTTTCCTGCGAATAACAGGGCGAAAAAAGAGTATAAAATTAAATAAAAAGAAACAATTTTTTAATATAAAATTATTGTCTTAAATTTATTAATTAATGTTAAAAATGAGCCTTAGGTATACAAAGAAATTAGCGCGTCATTTACTATCTCCTAGATATTATAAATAAGTATTATATTCAAAGTAGTAAAACTTGGTAATTTTTTTGTTATAGGTGCGCAATATTAATATAATAGTACTTCATTTATTTAAAAAATTACGAGTTAGTTTAAAAAAGCTCCTTCACTTCGTACACTTTATTAGTGGTACTTAGAGAATTTTTTTTTTCAGTAAATTTAACGCCAATAATCTGTTTTACCTCTCGCCAATAGATGTTTCAGCTGCGCTCTCGAACGGTCATGGAATGTGTTGCTGCGTAATGCAAGATGAATCAAGAGAATGCGTAATCTTGCAAATCTTGCGAGATCGCGCATGATTTTTAATGCAAGATTGATCTTGCAAAATTTGTGCAAGATCTTGGTATTACGAGATCTCGGTATACCGAGATTGCACTCCCTAGCCAGCAGTGACTGCTTTACATACTTTACGAAATGAAATTACAACTATTTGTGATTAAAATAATTTTATTGCAACAATTTCATTTTTAAAGTTGTAAAATCGCGTGGCGTTTGGAGCAGGTTTTTTCAGGTTACTTGTGTTGATAAAGATATAAAGCCTGACCAAAGAAATAAATAAAAAACCTGCTCGGGGGCGCCACGTGTATATGTTTTGTGTTGTTGTTTAGTTCCATTCTTCTTGAGCGCGTGGGTTCCGAGGTTAACTTAAAGCCTGACCAAAGAAATAAGACTGCTCTGGGGGCGCCACGTGTATATTTTTACAATGGCAACAATTTCCCTTATAAAATTAGTTCCATTGAAATTACGCAATATGGCGAGGTTTCTTATTTTATTTCTTTGGTAAGTCAGGCTTTACCTCATAAACCCTGGTGTCAGAATCATTAGTTCCATTCCATCGATTACAGCGATATTCATCCTTGTCTGTTACACGCATTCGACAAGGATGAATAGGCAAAATGACGTAGACTCGTGTCAGTCTCATATTACATTGTAAAGCCCGACCAAAGAAATATGACACCTTGCCATATTGCGGAATTTCAATGGAACTAATTTTATATGGGAAATTGTTGTCATAGTCGTAAAAATATACACGTGGCGCCCTCAGAGCAGGTTTCTTATTTCTTTGGTCAGGCTTTAAAAGATCTTTGTACTGGATAGTGGGTGCTTGGCACAAACCCCCGTACTACCCAATGCGTACACGAAATAATAAAACGGTTGGTTCTCGAAGCAGACAGTATAATTTATTCGGTAAAAATCGGTACAAAAAGTGGACTGTTATAATTGATTCGATAACGGTGGAACAACACTACGGTCGATAAGAAATTACTACAATATGGGTACAGCACTACGGTGACAGGTTAGAATAACGCGGCACTTTCAAAACGGTAGGTATTCGATTTCACACGGCTCACTATTATCACTAACACTATTGCACTGTACTCGCGGTTAATTATTGTAGTCGGTTGTTTCTTCTCTTCAGTTTCGATCGCTCCGATTAGCTCGGCTGAACTGACTGAACTGACTTTTGGAACTGACTTGGTTGCGGGATGCGGCCGGTTTAAATACTAATTCCCGCCGAAACTTCCAGACCGCCATTCATTCTCGAAGTCTGATGACAGTTCTGGACGATATATCGATCCCTTTCAGTAGGTGTATATTGGGCATTCTAAAACACATTTCATCATCCACCGTTTCACTTCACTCCGTTCACAGCGCGACGCTACGCGTCGCCCCGTTCACTGCGTTCTTGAAACGATGGATGACAAATGCGTTTTAGAATACCCAATATAAAAGATAAAATAGTGCTTCGTTCAACCTACACACGCGTTGCATGCATTTGTTTTAAAAAACTTACCAATGACAGTCTGATTCCATCCCGCATTAGCAGTGATCAGAGGGTCTCTATAAAAATACACACTCGTACCACATCACGTAACTTTTGGTATATTATGTAGTGTTACATAGAAATTAACTCATTTTGTTAAAATCTACTTTACTGAATTGACGTTCAGTCCATTATGAAATTTGTAAAACAAAATGATACGTTAGAGCTCGATGCTATATGTTCAATAGAAAAAAAAAATGTTTCACGTCATGGAAAATTATTACCGAACACTATTCGATGTGTCATTTGTGGTCCTTCTAACTGTGGGAAAACTAATTTGATGATAGGACTTTTGTTACACGAAAATGGGTTGAGATATAACAATCTATACGTATATTCTAAGTCCTTGTATCAACCTAAATATATATTCCTGGAAAAAGTGATCAATATAGTATCAGGAGTTTCATACTACAAATATCTTGAAAATGATGAAGTCATATCATTTGGTGAAGCTAAACCAAACTCTATAATAATATTTGACGATGTTGCATGTGAAAATCAAAGTAATATACGTGATTTTTTTGCAATGGGAAGACACAAAAATATAGATTGTTTTTATTTAAATCAAACTTATTCTAAGATCCCCAAACAACTGATAAGGGATAATTCAAACTTAATAATTTTATTTAAACAGGGTGATATTAATCTGAAACATGTTTATGATGAGCATGTATGTTCCGATATGTCTTGGTCCCGGTTTCGTAACATGTGTTCTAAAGTGTGGAAAGATCCATTCAGTTACGTTGTAATTAATAAAGACTGTGAAAAAAATAACGGATGCTATAGGAAGAAACTTGATACTTTTATTATATTTAGCAAATAACCAATTATATGACGTGAAGCGTAATAATATTTATCAGTTGTATATAAGCAACGGAGTAGGATAGAAGACAAAGAAAAAATGGATAAGGAAGTAAAAAAACAGATAATAAAATCAGCTAATAGTATTAAAAAGAAAGTTAAACTAATGAAAGCCGTGAAAAATAAGAATAATGAGGTCTTAGAATCTATTTTTAGACCCATAACAGAACCTTTAAACAGGATGAATGAACACAGTACCAGAAAAGCTAAACCCAAATTAACCGACACAACTGAGACACAGACTGAATTTTCTAATGATGAAGATGATGAAATGTCCAGTGAAGATTACGAAGATGAGGATGATTCAGAGGATGAAACTACTATGGTTAGCTCACCCAAAATGTCTGATGCCACGGATCAAAACGACTCAAGCAAAATTTCTTTTAAGTCCCTAGATTCTGAATCCAGCCCGACAAGAACGTCCTTATCATGGTCTTTATCTTCAGATAATATAACAAAAGTAACTTTTGGACTTCGTTCAGAGCGTGGTAAACTTATGATGGGTAGTGTAAGAGTTTATGACGGAGATGATCATATTGATATTGGTGGGCATAATTACAAGAAAACACCTGGACTAATGGAATTATTAACTCGAAATGTACCAAATTTAAACTTAATAACTGAAAGTGATAAACAACATTACAAGCAAATATTAATAGATACAAATGCTCATCGAAGAGATTTCGATCCAAAAAAAGCTATCAAAAGTAATAAAGGCATTAAATACAATTTCATTGTTAAGCCTCTTTTTAAATTCGCAAAATGTACTGGCACTAGTACTGAAAGTTTAGCACAAGGAACAGGATTACCGAAATTAAAGAAAGTTTTAGTAAATACAGACTACATTTATTGGGATGATCCAAATGAGTTAGTGGAAAGATTAAAATTATTGATAGCTTCAAGAGATGCAGGCAACACCGGACTCGATAATGAAATAATATCTATTATCGAAGAGTTGCGGGAAGCGAAAATTATTAAGTAAATAAATAAAATAGCAAATAGGATATATTTTAGTCGATATTCGAATTTTGTAAAGGAAACACCTCTATAAAAATGAACATCGATAAATTCGGTCACCATGTGCATAAACGTTTACGTTTAACAGATTATCTCGACATATATAACGATGCAATATTAAAGTCAGACATAGGAAATTACGACTTGAAACAAAATAGACTAATTGGTTTACCGACACCAGTATATGACGACGAAGCGGTTAACAAACAATATTTAAATCAAGCGTTAAAAATATTTTGTCTCAAAAAGGAATTAGATATAATTGTAAAAAATATAGTTGACTCATCTTTACAATTATTCAAAGAAAAACTTGATAAAGTAACTGCTGCAAATTACTACAACAAGCTCGAAATTGATAGTTTGCTCAAGAGTCGTATAAAAACAAAATGAGTAAGCTTTGTGTAGTTAACGAGCTTCATAAGCCTGCGAGAAAAAATTTTCAACGACGTTCTACGATTATTAAAGGAATTGACGATCTCTGGCAAGCTGACCTTATTGATATGCAGAAATATTCTGCAGAGAATAATAATTTTAAGTATATACTTGTTGTAATAGATACCTTCTCTAAATTCGCATGGACAGTTCCGGTGAAAGCAAAGACGAAAGAAGAAATAAGTAAAGGCATGAAACAAATTTTAAAGAAATCTGGTCGCTGTCCCAAAAACCTACAGACGGATTTAGGAAAAGAATTTTACAATACTCTGTTTATTAATTTAATGAAACAGTTAAAAATTAAACATTATTCAACATATTCCACAAAAAAAGCAGCTATTGTAGAAAGATTAATAAGAACGTTAAAGACGAATCTTTACAAACATTTTAGCTTGCATGGTAAATATCAGTGGGTGGGAAAGCATCTAAAATCTATTCTGTGGACCTATAACAACAGTGTTCACCGCACTACCAAATATAAACCAATTGATGTGAATATTAATAATGAAAATATCGTAAAACAAAATATTTATAAAACAATAGTCAAAAATAGTAAAACACCAAGTAATAGTAATAAATACAAAGTTGGTGATAAAGTACGCATCAGCAAATATAAATCTGAATTTGCTAAGGGTTATACACCTAATTGGTCAACAGAAATATTTAAAATTGTTAAAGTTAATGAAACCAAACCTGTCACATACTTAATTGAAGATATGCATAAAGAAAAAATTCTTGGGTCATTCTATGAATATGAGTTACAGAAAACTAAATATCCTGATATTTATCTCGTTGAAAAAGTTATTGATAGAAAAAATAACAAGATTTTCGTAAAATGGTTAGGACTTTCTGAAAAAGAAAATAGTTGGATAGATATAAAAAGTCTTGTTTAATAAAGTATAAACTTGGAAGTTTTCATTTAAACAATCATTAAACTGCTATCAATGAAAGGAGCCGGTCTTCTTGATAAAATTATAAATAATTTACCAATCGAGTTACATTTACCTGGTTATCAGTATTGTGGACCTGGTACCAAATTACGGAAACGTTTGTTAAGAGGCGACAGGGGTATTAATAAATTAGACACCGCTTGTATGCACCACGATATTGCATATACTAATAAAGATATAAACATACGTCATAAAGCCGACTTAGATTTGATTGAAATGGCAAAACAAAGACTGCGATCAAAAGATGCAAGCAAGAGAGAAAAAATAGATTCCTGGTTGGTGAAAAACATAATGAAAGCAAAATTAAAAGCAGGAGCAGGTGTTCGTACTTTTAAGAGCATTGTCAGTAAAATTCGCTCAAATCTAAAAAATCTTAAGTGTACAGACAAAAGTAAAGCAATAAAAATTGCATATGCTGCAGCAAAAAAAATTTTCAAAGAAAATAGAAATGTAAAAGTACCGCGTATTATTACTATTCCAAAAACTGGAGGCATATTACCACTAATACCTATATTCGCCGGGTTGTCAGCTTTAGGTTCACTAGCTGGTGGGGCTGCAGGAATTGCAAAAGCAGTGAACGATTATAAATCTGCTCAAAAAAATCTAAGTGAATCTGAGCGACACAATAGAATGATGGAATCAATTGCCATAGGTAAAGGATTGTACATAAAACCGTACAAAAAAGGCACAGGACTATTTGTTAATAACTTTTCAAAAAACTAAGAAAACGGCTACCTAAGCGTGCTCTCACCAATATTGATATACTAAATCACACTTGTGATATTCCCTTTTTCAGAGGTGTATATATGAGAGACACTTTACCTAAAACAACAAAAAAGAAAGAATGTGGTGTATTAAATTTGGATAATTCTAATAATGAAGGCACACATTGGGTAGCTTATGCAAAAATCAAAGACTATTGTGAATATTTTGACAGTTTTGGTAATTTAAGACCTCCATTGGAATTCATAAAATACATGAAGGGTGTAGAGATTAGGTATAATTATGTTAAATTTCAAAGTTTTGATACTGTCAATTGTGGACATTTATGTATAAACTTTCTAAGAAAATTTTGGAGAAATCATAAATAAAAAGCTTACGTTAACATTAACAACCACCATTTCAAACATGGCTTTCACTCTCTCTATAACAGGACAAGAATCTGTGTTGTCAACACATTATTCACCTCCTCTACAGCTTAATACTGGATATGAGTGTGCGTTGTTATATTTCTCTACTTTTAATTCGATACCAAACATAGATGATAAAAATAATAAGTTCTATTATGATGACCATGAAGTTCTTGTGATACCAGAGGGTTCGTATGAACTACAGGATATCAGCGATTTTTTAAAAACGAATGCAAAGAACTGTTCATTCAAGTTATCGTCAAATAATAACACATTAAAAGTTAAGCTGCAATGTTCGAAAGACATTCATTTTGAAAGAGAAAACTCATGCGGTAGTTTATTTGGTTTTGGTAAGGAGACATTAAAAGCTAATATAATATATGAATCCCGCTACCCTGTAAGCATTTTATCTACAACCATTGTACGAATAGAATGTGATATTGTGAGTGGTTCGTTTGTAAATGGTATACCAAGACACATCATATATGAATTTGTACCCAATGTACCGCCAGGGTACCGAATAGTGGAAATACCGAAAAATTTGATCTACTTTCCTGTAAATAAAGAATCAATAAGTGAAATAAATATTAGATTATTAGACTCTAATAATAACCTTGTCAATCTACGTGAAGAAGAAATACAGCTATATCTTCACCTGCGAAAGAATGATCGACTTCAATAAAACTGGAAACAAATCTCAAAAAAGTGTCAGTTTAAAAGTTGCTACTGTAAAACAAGCACACATTAAAAATAAAAAAAAAATAACTAAAGCAAACAAAGAATTCCTTAAATTAATAGGTCTATTAAAATGAGTATTTTAAATGTATTGGAGCCACCAGTGTCTGATACCAGCATAGAAAGCTTCGAATTACATTCATACAAGCCGTATGTGACAAGTTTCAACAAGAATGATGAAATACGAATACCTATTAACCAACAAGATTTATACATCCTACCTTCTGCTAGTACTCTATACTTAGAAGGAAGGGTTAAAATTTACAACAGTGAAACTAAAACATATGTAGAAACAACCAATTTTGTTAACAATCCTATTTTATTCCTATTTCAAGAAATTCGTTACGAATTAAATGGAATTGAAATAGATAAGATAAAAAACGCTGGTATTACAACTACAATGAAATCATATTTGTCAATGACAGAAAGCGAGTCAAAACCTGCAAAAGTTTGGGGTTGGTCTTTAAATGGTAGCTCTATAAAGAACAGCGGCATATTTTCTGTATCTATACCACTGGATAAAATTCTAGGTTTTGCTGAAGATTATAGAAAAATAATTATGAACTGTAAGCATGAATTAGTTTTGTTAAGAAGTAATACAAATTTGAATGCTTTGATACTAGGTGAAAAAGATATAATAGAAGATATAATTATAAACAAAATTGTTTGGCGAGTACCTCACATAAAAGTTTCAGATCGTGAGAAGGTAGGTCTCCTGAAAAATTTGGAAAGAGATCGAGCTATAACTCTAGCCTTCAGAAATTGGGATTTATATGAATATCCTTTACTTCCAAAAACAAGAAAACATACTTGGTCTATTAAGACGTCTTCTCAGATAGAAAAGCCTCGGTTTATTATTGTAGGTTTGCAAACTGATCGAAAACAAAATGCCAAGAGCTCTATGTCTGAATTTGATCATTGTAATTTGACCGAAGTAAAAGTATTTTTAAATTCTGTGTACTTTCCTTATGAAAATTTAAACGTAAGTTTCTCAGACCAAAAAATTTCTTTATTATTCTAAGTTTGAGCCTAGGCAATGGAAGCGAGGTTGTCGGTGGATGTGAAAATAAAACAGGGTCTGGCGGTAAAATATACTTCAATATATTTGTACACCAAAATAGATACTATGATATTCAATTAATACGTCGATGGAAAACGATTTAAAAACAATAACTTACAGTAGCAAGAGCGGCCATAGGGACTGACAGATAGAAGTGAAAGAGGCGCCACGCAGTGGCCAACATGCAGAACTATTATATAGTGTTACTATTATAAATTAATAACCGATTATAAGGGGTGAACTCAGACGAATCGATTTCTTAATACTTCCCCTCACACCTTATAATATGCACAATACGCTCTACAATTTTTAGTACATACAAACTCAATGAAAATACTGTTCGAGATACCATCTCTACAACATGGCGTGATTCTAATATAACTTCAATTACATTAGACATAACATTTACAAAATGTTTACCTGTACAGAGACTATTTTCAGTATTATAGCATGACAGCATGCCAATTTACTTATGTGCAAATAGCATGCCATCATGACACCATTAGGTCATTCATATCACACATACACAGCATACAAAGAAACTCAAAAGTATAAAATACAAAATAAATGACTCATTACATTGTTTCCTACTTATTTACTAACATTCATGCTATGTATAAATGTAGAGTGTTTGCCTGCGCCCAAAGGTTTGGTTAGCACATCGGCGATCATTTGGTCGGTGGGTAAGTATTTAATAACTATATTCTCTCTATGTACTAAGTCCTTTATGAAGTGATACCTAACATCTATATGCTTGGTGCGTTTATGGCTGTATTCCCTCGTCTCTACAAGCTTATGTGCACTCTGATTATCATTGTAAACAACAGTATTCAATTTCATACTAAAAACTTCAAATATAAGGTTTTTGATAAAACAGATATCTTTACACACATCATTTATACACAGATATTCTGCCTCCGTACTAGAGAGGGCAACACAGCGCTGTTTACGCGACTCCCAGTTTATCGTATTACCACCTAACACAACAACAAACCCTGTGTACGAGCGCCTGTCTAAGGGGTCATTGGCCCAATCAGCATCTGCATAAGCTGTTAAAGATATTTTACTACTTTTTCTAAAATGTAGAGCATAGTCCAACGTACCCGCTAGATACCTCAAAATGCGTTTCGCTGCCTGCCAATGACTCCTATTGAATTTACTGTTATATTGGCTAAGCTGACTGCAAGCAAATGAAATGTCCGGCCTAGTGCAAACCGATAAATACATTAGACACCCCATGAGCTCACGATATGGGTACTTATCATCACACAAGTTTTCAGAATCAGTCTCAAACTTACAATTTACTTGCATGGGTGTTGACACTGGCTTGCAGTCCTCCATACCAAACCTTTTAAGAAGTGTTTTGATATACTCTCTCTGATCTAGCCTTACACAACCATTACCACTTACAACATTTATTCCGATACAATTTTTCAAGTGCCCCAAATTTTTACAATTAAATTCTTTCATTAACAAATTAATAAGCCGCTCTTTAGCGCTATTATTATTATAAAATATGTAAAAATCATCAACATATAAGGCGATTACAATTAAACTATTGCTATTTAATTTATTAGTGTACACACATGGTTCACATTTACTCTTATAGAAGCCATTTTCACCCAAAAACTTATCAACTCTATCATTCCAGAGCTTACTAGCTTGTTTAAGCCCATAGATGCCTTTTCTTAATAAACATACCTTTTTAGTATTACCATTATTAAAGCCTGTTGGTTGCTCCATATATATGGTCTCTTTAAGCTCATTATTAAGAAAAGCAGTTGTAACATCTATATGATCTATTTTTAAATCAAGCTCACAAGCCAAAGCAAACAAAATTCTTAAGGAACACTTTCTTACAACAGGTGAAAATGTCTCCTCATAATCCACACCATGAACCTGAGTGAAACCCATGGCAACTAGGCGCGCTTTAAATTTATAAAAGTTACCAGAAGCATCATATTTTAATTTAAAGACCCATTTGCTTTTAACAATATTAACATTAGGTGGCCTGTCCACCAAAGACCACACCTGATTGGATTGCAGTGATTCATACTCGCTCTTCATAGCAGCAATCCAATCTGCCTTGTTTGGGCCAGAAATCGCCTCTTTGTAAGATAGCGGTTCTACGACGCTGGATGGTAGGTCTCGCGCAACCATTGAAAAATCAGTCTCAAAATCTTTGTACCTTGAGGGAAGTTTACCCCTAGTGGGACGAGCAGGCCTCGATGAGTGCACGGCGGGTGTCTGAGGTGCAGAAGGAACTTCCCCTGCAGGCGACGGTTCCCCTGAGAACTCTACAGGCTCATGGAACGAGTCAGCCGACCCAGCCTCGCTGTCGCCATGATCGTCCTCGTCGACCGAGCAATACTCTGCCTCCCAGCTATCTGAAAAAGCCACAGGATCCTCATTAGTACACTTAAATTTATTTGTTTGACTAGTAACATTATTATCTATATTATCTTTGGTTGAAGAATTAAAGTCATTATTATTAATATTATCATTATCAACAGATGTCATGTCATACTCATAAAATAAAAATTCATCATTATTAATACACTTCATTGAGTTATTAGCAAAATCTTTATAAAATTTATTTTCTAAAAAGGCAACATTCCTTGACACAACTATTTTATGAGGGTTCAATGGGTCCAAGAGTCTAAAGCCTTTAGTAGTATCGCTATAGCCAACAAATATATACATCTTACTCCTCGCGTCAAGCTTAAGGCGTTTTTCTTTAGGGATAAGTGAATATGCAATACACCCAAAAACATGAAGGTGACCAAGGTCCGGCTTCAACCCAGTCCACAAACCTTCAGGTGTGTGTCCTGCTAAAGCGACTGTGGGCGACCTGTTCTTCAAATAGATTGCAGTCATGACTGCCTCTCCCCAAAAGCGCGTGCAGAGACCAGCTCCCAGCATTAAGCACCTAGCCTTATCCATGAGTGTTCTATTCAAGCGTTCAGAAACACCGTTTTGCTGAGGACAGTAAGGTACGGTTTTCTGATGAACAATCCCCTCTTTCTTTAACAAAGCATCAAACCGTGAATTGCAGTACTCTGACCCATTATCGGAACGCAGAACCTTAATTGATAAACCCAACTGTTTCTCAACCTCATTTTTAAAATTAATAAAATGATCAATTACCTCTGATTTCCTCTTCATGAGATATCCATATGATTTTCTTGTGTAGTCATCCGTGAACGTCACGAGATACTTCGCCCCACCAAAGCTGCACTGCTGCATGGGACCAGCAACGTCGGAGTGTATGATCTCTAAGGGTTTAAGAGCACGTGTTGCCTCGCCCACGGGGAACGGCAATGCGACTTGCTTCCCAAGTAGACAGGTCTCACACTCGAGGTTAGGGTTACAAACCTGAAACATTACACCAGATGCAAGTCCATCCCTTAAAGCAGACATCCCCTTAACTCCTAGATGCCCCAGACGCTTATGCCAGAGCTCAGCTGGCTGAACAGAAGCAGCAACATTAGCACTCTGTATTTCTTGCCTATCACGCAAGAACATCGAAGAATGCACTTCTTGCGAAGATCTGTCTCGACTACACCCATTCAATTTATAAAGCCCATTATAATTTATGCAAGAGGTAATAGGGTTGCCATAGATTTCACAACTATTATAGATTTTACAACTATCACTATTAAATATCACAGTAAAGCCGCTCTGTGCTAATCTACTAACAGACAATAAATTTGCAGATAAACTAGGAACATATAATACCTTTTCAATAGTAATAGAGTCCTTTAATTTTATTTCACCAACTCCTTCAGCCGTAATCTTCTCATTATTAGCAAGCATCACTTTGTTTTCACGGTCCTCAAAGTCTTTGTAGTTGGTCAACAGCTGCTTATTGTTGCACATGTGATTAGAGCAACCAGAGTCAACATACCACTCATCGGTCTTCACAAAGAAAGCTGAAGCACAAGTATCTGTGGCAAGGAGCGAGCGGTTGAAGTTCATGTCACCTTTCTTGTCACGTCTCAGTTTGAAGCACTTTGATTTAACATGACCAATTTTGTTACAATAGTGACAGACAATTTTCTTCCGTTGTGTACCCCCACTAGATACATGCCTTTTATTAGAACCTGAAAAGAAAGCAGCTTCCTCCGTAGAATCATTTTTTCTTTTTCTAGATTCCTCCTGAAGAAGACGGGCGCGTACCAGTTCACTCTTCAATTCAGAAGTCAAACATGCAGTTGCAAGATTAGAGACTAAGGCATCATAGTCTTCAGGCAGGCCACTTAGTAAAAGTTCTGCAATTTCCTTATCATCAATCACTTTGTCGATATCAGCGAGTTGGTGAACTACATTCATCACATTCTCAATGTATAGTGACATGCAGTTAAACTCTTTGTATTCCATCTTATGCAACTTGCGAAGTAACAGCACTCTTCTGAATAAACCATGGTCTTCAAATACAGTTTTAAGGTTATTCCAAGCTTCCTTTGCCGTCTTGGCATCTCGAATATGCTGATAACACGAGGAATTTACACTCAAACCAATGCGGGCGAGAGCGCGCCCCACACGAGTGACATCCGTGTCCGTACCTTCGACTGCATTCCATAATCCTTCCAAGGTCAAAAGCATTTTCATTTGATACTTCCAAGTATGATAGTTATCTGTTCCTCTGAGCTTTTCAATCGCATTTCCAGACGACAGAGCAAAACCCACATTGCCCTCGTTTGACATCTTGGCCACGTTGACACACCGTCACGTCCAAAGTCAGGATCCAACGACACACGTTGTCCAAATCCAAATATCGCCGCAGCCAAGCGCACACTACAGCGCTGCCACAGATCTCCAATACCAACCAGCCCGTTACTCGTTATTCCATCCACAATCCACTCTTGATTCTTCACAACAAGCCTGGTGCCAATAACCTCTAAGTTTGAGCCTAGGCAATGGAAGCGAGGTTGTCGGTGGATGTGAAAATAAAACAGGGTCTGGCGGTAAAATATACTTCAATATATTTGTACACCAAAATAGATACTATGATATTCAATTAATACGTCGATGGAAAACGATTTAAAAACAATAACTTACAGTAGCAAGAGCGGCCATAGGGACTGACAGATAGAAGTGAAAGAGGCGCCACGCAGTGGCCAACATGCAGAACTATTATATAGTGTTACTATTATAAATTAATAACCGATTATAAGGGGTGAACTCAGACGATAATTATATGAACAATACTGTAGATTTCAACAGTCTTATTACGGACGCCGAGCCGAACCATTGTTAAGTTTAAAGGAATTTAAAGATATAGCGCCTATGTTTGTTATTGATTGCTGTCGTCAACAAGAATCTCTAAAGGGTTCGGTCGACGTGAGGTTAGAAATTGAAGCAGATCAAGATATACCAGACAAAACATCAGCTTATTGTCTTATACTTAATGATTGTATTTTTGAGTACAGACCTTTAAGCAATATAATTAGGAAAATATCATAATGAAAGCGCAAACTATATTTGTTGATCTACAAGGATTCAAAAATTCCAAAAATGAATTTATTGTTAAAGAGTTCTCTATTGCTACTACCGACTGGACTCAAGTGTTTGTTGTGAAACCACCATATGCGTACTCCACATTAACAAAAGAAGAGAAGAAGCAAGTCAATTGGCTAGAAAGAAACAGAGGAATACTTTGGTGTGAAGGTTTCATTGACTTTAGAGAATTTAAACGACTAATTCCGCTTTACTTAGTAAATAGGAAGATTTTCGTAAAAGGATGTGAAAAAAAAAAGTGGATTAAAAAATTATGTGAAAATTGTGATATTGTAGATCTTGAAGAAAAAGGCTGTCCGAATTTAAAAACTTTACAAGAAAAATATAAAGATTGTGACTTGAACTGTATTATTCATAAAAACCAATGTGCTCTTAAAAATTGTATTTGCTTACAGAAATGGTATTTAGATAATCATATGTATCAATTTAAGTTTTTTAATAAATAATAAAAAATTTTTGATAATTTACGAATTTTATTTATAATATTACCTATTTAAAGAATTAAAACAAAAATAACTATGAAAGTTATTTATTTCTATATTCTAATATAATTTACAAAAATATATTAACTTAGAAACTAGTCTTTATAAACGTAGTGGTTTCATTGTGCTTGATCCGCTGCGTCTATTCGCTGTTGCTGTAGCCGTTGAATGTTTCGACTGCTGCATTGAGTTCATAGCTGCCTAAAACAAAATAATACAGTTAAGAAAACAAATTTATGAATTCGTTAAATAAAGCATTAGTGATTTTTACCAGCTAAAACATACCTCGTTATATCTATATTGCACGAATTTTCATTCCTGCTACTAAGCTCTGCCCCAATCTGCCACAGTAACGCTGTTGTTTTGTATAACAAATTATCATTGTCTTTATACACAATGTATTGTGCATTTGAGTTAGCACGCACATTTACAGCACTTTCAGTCTCCTCACACTTTAAAATTTCAATACGGATTATATATTTAGGGATTTCATTTGAACTCGCGGCGAGGTAGCTTGTTTGCATTTTAGTTGTCTGTGATTCTGACATTTTAGAAATCGAACCGAACACTATGAATACAAATAAACAAATGAAAAATGTCCGTCGACCATCCGTCGACTCAATTAATAGTACCTATGGATAAATAAGACACCGTCGTCGTCCACGTGTGTCAGCTAATTTCCCCCCGCACTACCGCGCGGCGGCGCGCGTGCATCGCTGCAACAGAACAAGTCTTAACTTGTTTTTTTTCTATTGCGAATTTGCAACATCAGCAAATTATAGCCGCGATTAGACTACAGAATTTGTTGGATACTTTCTCAGTTAGGATCCTTACTAAGGACAAGTGTAATTGCAGTAAGGCAGTTAGCATTCTACTTATCGGAGATTGACGGGCCCCGACCGTTCTTACTTCCTTAGTTAGGAAGTTAGCATCCTTACTAAGGACGGGTGTAATCACAGTAAGTAACTTAGCACCCTTAATGCGCATGCGCGCACTCAGTCGCCGCGCTGAGCTCAATGCGAGAGGGTGTATTTAATGCCGTAATTTTTAGAGGTGGATGTCCTCACAGAAAGAAAAAGACGTTTTACAATATAATCGATATACCTATGATACGATACGTACCGCGTTCTTTTGGAAATGTATGAAAATATCGATCCAAATGTAACTTTAAAAACAATAAAAAAGAAAATTGATGACATGAAGACGACATTTTATAGAGGCACTAGCTTTCCGCCGCGGCTCCGCCCGCGTTAACAGTTTTTCCCGCGGGAATGAGGTATTTTCCCGCGGTGAAAGGTAGCCTATGTTACTCAGGGTGAATGTAGCTTTCTAATGGTGAAAGAATTTTTGAAATCGGTTCAGTAGTTTTTGAGTTTCTTCATTACAAACATACACACAAAAATACAAATCTTTCCTCTATATAAAATCGGCAGCCTACTTAGGACAGTGTAAACAGAATAGCCTTACTCCAATTTGTAGAACGCCAATTTGTCAGAGGCTAACAATTGTGTAGTCTAATCGCGGCTTATGACGTCAGGTCTGTATGAATAGGTTGACACAATTCATCGTTTTCGTAACAACCTCCGTGGTCGAGTGGTAAAACGCTCGACTAATTACGGAGGTTCCGGGGTCGTAACCCGGCACGGTTACCTTGGAATCTGGAATGGTTCTATGTGCTTCGGAAGGCACGTAAATCCTGGTCCCGACTACATCTTCGGATGCAGTCGTTTTTTTATTTATTATTAATTTTAGTCGTTTTTTTTTTTATTTATTTCTAACAAAACGCTTTGAGCAGTGTGCCTCTTGAATTGGTTAATATATTTTGCCGCTGTTGAGGCACACGGCTCCGTGATGAGAAAAGTGTTAAAATACATAGGTTAGTAATGCAATGAAACAAAGAACTAAGATTAATCACAATTTTATTTATTTTATCCAAATAACTTATTCATCTAGACCACAATTTTAAAATCAAATATTCTGTACCTATGCTTACAATTTCGAATTCAAGTAAAGAACTAGGATGTACACAAGTATTTAATATCAGAATCATATTTTGTAAAGATAGTACATGATTTATTCTTATACTACGTTCAATAAAATTTACAAACTCGCAAGCTTTGACATAATCTTTTCGAAGTTCTTCTATTTTTAAATTAATACACGAACCAAAAACATTGATGGACTCTATAACTAAAGATATGAAATCAATAGAACAACGTTTGTGACAAAACATTAGTTTAAATATTAACAAATTATAATTTTGAAGTATATCATTTACATAGTAGAGACCAAAATCTTTAAACTCTTGATAAATACTATCCCACTCTTCCAACGAAAAAAATACACTTTCTATGGTGTTAAAAAAATTAATTTGGGGGATAAAATCATTTTCAACCCAAAGACCACTTTTTATTTGTACACCGTTTGGATGTGAGTAAGTACGCATTGAAACAATGCAATCAAATAAATAACTTTCACACATATTAAAGAATATTATTTTTGTGACCCCAAGATAACGTTGAAATCTTATCCTTTAAAAGCACACGTTTGTCGTCATTAGCTGAAAGTGCTACTTTATTTTGTTGTTGTGTAAATATTTCATGCTTGAGTGATTTAAATATTAAATTTTTTTTTCGAAGCACGTTATTCGTCAATAAAACATTGTAATAGTCTTTTAAATTCACTTTTTCGACTTCGCGTTTCTGCACACCTTTCGCTTTCTTTAATTCGTCTTCTTCGGTTCTGATGCAATAGAGCTTAGATCTGAGCCCAACAAATTCAGAAATTACTTTTCCACCAAGTTCATCTTTGAAAAGCCCGGGTATCTTTTTATTTAAAATGGGAATACCGTAAGAATTGTTTTCCGAGTAATTACTTGTATCGAAATGAGACATAAAATTGTATTTCAAATCTTTATAAAAGTCTTTAGTTTCAATTGAATACAGAAAGCTATCTGTATCTGTATAACAAAGCTTTATTTTTTCTCCATAAAATGGTTTCATAACACCGTAATGAAACTCGAACATATGACACTTCGATACTTCTAATACAGTAAAACCGATATAAATTGGTTTATCCAGAATAATTTTCTCAGGTTTCATTTGAACAGCTACAAAATTTTCTGTGAATGTAGTAGTACTATGAAAATTAGGTCTAGCTATAAGCTGTTCCGCGCAAACACACTTGTTAGTCTTATTTCTATTATCATTCCATTTATTTACCAATTTTACATCTACCTTTTTTTCATTATTTTCCAGAGTTTTACCGAATACAGCGTTATTCAACAATTTAAAAAAGTCTTGTTCGAAGACTGACTTAGACTTTTTTCTTAGTTCCGTATTCATGTCTATGTACTGTTTTAAAAACGTACTTTGTTTGAATTGAATTACCTTGTGAATATTTTTCAATATTAAACCATATTTCAGACATGTTCTTAGATGGGAAAGATGAATGACATAGTGATATTTATCGTATAAATTTGGAATTAATTTTGAATTTTTAGAACCGGGTGGTGCAAACTGTTGTGCGCAAAATGGAAAGTCATTGTGAAAGTCATGTAAATTTTCAGGATAGTCAAGATCTACTTCTAAAAAATAACCATAATTTCCATCAAGGGGGATATTATTAAAATCAATTTCAGCAATTTCTGACTGTTTAAGTAATTTAAAATCAGAATGAGGTAAATGCGTGCACATTGCAAAACCGTAAAGATTATTACAGTCTATATAAATTAAATGAGTCTCCTTTTCAGTTGGATCGTAGTCACTTAAGTATTTATTATTAGCTTTAGAATGCCTACAAGAACACAAACATATGCCTCCGCGGATGCCTTTTTGAATCATTCGTATTATTTCCAAGTCATTAATCAACTCGAGTTTTACACCTGTTTTCAATAACATTGCATCGAAACTAAGACTGGGGGCTGTTATGTAAAAAGCAGGATCAAGTTTATAATTAAATTTAGAAGTTTTACGAAATTTTTCAAATACGTCCGCAAGTAGTATAACATCTGTTTTCAAATACAAGTCTGTGTATTCTCCCAAACTCTTTAAATTAAAAGACTGCCACACTTTTTGAGCATGAACGTAATCTGATTCAGAAACTTCCCTTTCGGTCAACCTGTTGTAAAAACAATTCCGAGGTGGTAATTTATTTTCTGAGTAACTACTCCAACTAATCATGTATTCGTAAGGATACACACCTTTGCGTCTTAATAAGTCAAAATGAGCACAAGAAGGATAAAATCTATGTAAATGAGTAAAATCCTCATTACTTAAGTTAACAGCTAGTTTTTCTAGACTTGTGCCTAAGAATTTATAAGAATCCACGAAACGTATTGCTACATATTCTTCATCACCGATTTCCAAAAATTTTGTAAAGGAAATATAGTTTTCTTTATTTTTTGCTATGACTTTGATACTGCCTGGCATTTCACCTAAATTTTTAATAAACAGATGACTGTCGTAGCCTGATAAATTATGAAAAAATACGGGTACAAATTTTGGTAAACTAAACTTAATGTTGCAGTATGAATGAGCTGCGCCACGATAGCGTCCTGTAAGATGACAATGATCTCTGACTTTATCATCAAATAATAATAAGTTACAAAGAAAGCAAACTTTGGCTTTAGAGAAACTAATTTCATCGTTTTTCGTAAATATCATAGGAATCTGTGAATTTAAAATGATATGGATATTAGTAGCATCACGTTTAAGATTTTCTAAGAATTTTTCTACACAATCAGGTCCTCGATAAGATACATATTTATTTAAAGAACTATCATACGCACATACAATATAGTAAGCAAACGCAGAAGGGACGTGCTGTTGTAAACAAGTTGTATTAGTCCCAGAGCTAGAATTGTTTGTATTTGGTTTCAACAAAGATTCAAAATCGGCATAAATGACAAACGGCATATCCTGCATTCTTTCATAATGTGTAAATTGCATGATGGTCCCTTTATTTGGTAAAATAGTTTTTACACCACTGCAAACGTGTGATTTCAACTTATCGCCATTATCAAAAAATATCATACAATCCTCACAAAGAAAAATTTTTGAATGGTGCTTAGTTATTTGCTGACGAAGTAATCTAGCCAAATTCTTTATCAGACAATAATGAGTTCGCAAACCGTTTTCAATAAATAGTAAATTAACATGATTTTTTTTTCGACTTTCGCTTCTGTATAGTGGACCAACAACATTAGATTTATTGTTAAGACCGTAGACGTTAACACTAATTCTTGGATTATTTTTCTCAAAAACCTTTATATCTGAAAGTTCGACAGGGAAAGACATGTTTTCGGTATTAAGAACAGTATTAAAATGTGGATATGCAGAAATTCGCTGCGCGTTACTTTTAGCAGGAAATAAGGCTGCCATTATACACCATAGAAAGCAATAGTTGTCATTATTTTGAATATTTATACAAGAGCGTTTATTTTTGATAATTTTCGGTAAATCAATATAACTTGATGCTCTTAATGGATTATATTTGTTCATATTAATCTCAAGGTACAAGTTTTGAACAAACGCCCAACCACTGTCTTTTTCTTCAAAATCTTCGACTTTTTTACTAATCATATTAATGACTTTCATAAACATATCGTTAAAGTTATAACTTGTTTGCAAAATAATATTCTCTGTTGCAAAAGATTTTACAGCCACGGTGTCATTTTTTGTTAACATAAATTCTGTAAACAGTTCGAAATTAACTTTGAGACTATTATGAGTTTGTAAACGTGCAGAAAGTAAGGAGTGTACGCGCCGGCGCAGCTGTGCGACGAACTTGGCGGGCGGCAAAGCGCGCTGCGCAGGGCCCGCGAGCCCGCAGCCCGCCTCCCCCTCCACACAAGACACGCGGTACGAAGCTATACGGCTTCTAAATGCACTGCTTATCTTTTCTACACCTTCACACTCGTTTACTGAACTATTATCTTTATGCAGTTTACTTTTCAAATGAGCAGAAAAGGCTTTACTAGCAATTGATAAGTCACAAACAGAGCAAAATATTGTTTTCGTCATATTGAATTATTAAGATTGTTATTAAAGTAATAAGTTAAAAGTTATTAAAGTAATAAGGTAAATTATAAGTCAAGTAATTTCAATTTTAAGGTAAGGTTAGGCAAGTAAGTTATTTTAAAATCAGTAATGATCATAACAGTTTTAATATATTTATTTAAAAAGTATTATTATAGAATATAACTTTATAAAAGCTTAGACACTAAACGCAATTTACGGTTCTAATATTAAAAATAAAAAGAAAAATGTAACAGGCATACTAATTTCGTAATAATGATTAATAATACGTATGCCTGTTTACGAGAACAAAAAAAAAAGAAATAGAATTACTTTTTCTTTTCAGCAAAGAAAGTCCCCTCATTAACAAATTTTTCTTTTGCCTGAGAAAGAAATTTTTTTAAAGTTTTAAACTCAGGCGCATCGCTGTCGCCTTGGTAACGAAGCCAAACAGCGGCTTTTTCACATCGTTCGATGCCTGAAATATTTTTGATTTCGCTAGAATTGTAAATTCTTAGCTCTGCGGTAATGTCTCCGTCGAGCTGTATGAGCCGCTTGACCGTGCCCCCGGGCACGCGCCTGGTGAACACCGAGGTGGTGGTGTCGACCCTGCTCCCCCTGCGCCCCTCCTCTTCCTCGTCGTCCGAGTCGAACACTAGTTTGGCGGCTGGGTCGCTCGCCCTCGCAGCTGACACCTTCACCGCGCGCTTCGGACACTTGACCTTTTTCTTTAAGCTGAAAAATAAACAATAAAAAATTACTACTTGACCTGTACTGGTACATACATCTTAAAACCATATCAAAGATGAGTGATTAGTCAAATTCACACTCAACCTTTGAATTTCATTGCAGTTGCGGTTACCTCATGATATTTTCCATTATAGTAAGAACGTTACATAAACGCAAAATTAAATATTCTATAATCGGAATTTACATATATGGCAGGGTTTGAACCCGCGTCTCCCAAATGTGGGATAGCAGTCTAAATTATTACTATGTTACCAACCTATTTTACTATTTAGATATTAAAAATACGTACCTTGGTTTCTCTTCAACCTCTTCCTTGTCCGTGTCGTCCAAGAAGCTGGCTGCAGCCCGTTTCTTTGCGTTGTACTCAGACCTATAAAAAAACCAGAAAAATTAAATCAAATAAATTACATCACTCTACCAGTGTCTAATTTATAACGAATAAAAACGTGATAGTTTGCAGATGGATATATTAATTATTGTCACTCTTTCATATAAAATGTTACTGAATGGATTTAAGTGAACTTTGGTTATTATAAGTAGATAAATATTATGCTACTTTTTATTCCGGATAAATGTCATATACCCAAAGGAAAAGTTGCTAAACAATGTGAGAAACAACGTGACCGCAGGCTGATGATTAATTTATATAAAGGATAACCAATGACCAATTAGTTTAAGATTAAATAAAAAAAAAAAAACTTACGAACATTATTTCTACACAGCGGATCCTCAGGATGAAAACTTGTAGATACTCGTAAGTAGGTACTACACCGAAGTTGGTGATCTTTAGATGAGGTCGGGAAGCAAATCTGCTTGCAGTTCTGTAGAGTCGATGATTGCACTGCGCGTAGTAGTAGCACGTACTACTTAGTTGTCGAACTCCGGTCAAATGGTAAACGTGTAACGTTCGGCTTCATTAGGTGAGAGACCATTTTCCATAGTTTGCAAAAAATGATTCCCAAGCAATCGAAAACTCAGCAATTAATACAATATGTAATAGGAAGCGCTGATGGGTTATTCCTAACTGAACCTATTCTGATTAGGTTTGAATACAAAAATATGCCATTCTATTGCTTCTTATGAAAAAAATATAAAATGACCTGTCACTTTTCACATTACCTATCGTGTAACTAAATATAAAATATATAATTTTGAAACTTTTTATTTACTTACATATTAGTAGGTATACGCATTCAAACAGAATTTGAAATGGATCAAACGGTACTGGTCTGTTGGAGTATGGTTTAAGCGACAAATGACAATAGGAAAGATGTTCCATATTATCTATTCTACTAGGTATTTAGCATGTAGAAAATGTATAAAAATTGGTAGACGGTGGTTTAAGATTGTGTTATGGAAAGGGCTAAATAAACGTTCTTTCTTACCGAAACCGTATTTTATTCCAGAAGCGACACCGATGTTTATAGTTTACCTTGTAAAGTGAAATGGTTTTAAGTAGTTTTATTACCTATTATGCTTTATTTGCTTATCTCACCTTTTCCTGTGAAAGGATTTATACCAATATACAAGATACAAAACAAAAAAAATAATAATTAAGATTAAAGTCAATAATTATGTGGACTTCTCGAAAGTCGCTGTTCGCTTATAACCAATACTCTATAAGCTTCGACAGCAATAAGAAATGAATATCACATCGGTTGCATTACACATGTTCTCTACATGATATTAACGCTGCGTCAACATAATTTGCTAACATTTGTTAAGGGTCCGCTGCAAATAAAAACATATTTATTGAGCGTGGGAACATAAATTGGGAGAAGTGGGTTTCGAAGTTAATCTACCTTAAAAATCCTGGTGCCAGTATTATTGAACCATCTGACGTGGGCGTCTGATGTGGCTCGTATAGCACGGCTTATGTCAATTAGTATTTTAAGTTTTATATATTTTTTTATTTAAGTTTGTTTAGGTTTGTATAAGTTTTTAAAATTATAGTGTTAAATTTATCTACTGACCTCATTACAAATAAAATAAAAAATACGACTACATCCGAAGATAATAGCCGGGACCAGGTTTTATGTGCCTTCCAAAGCACAGAATCATTCCAGATCCAAAGGTGACCGTGCCGGGTTTCAAACCCGGAACCTCCGTAACCTTTTAACCACTCAACCATGGAGGTTGTCACAATGACGATGAATTATATCAATCTATGTAGACATGTATAATTTTTTTTATGAACACAAAGAAATGATTCTTTACCACTTAAGTAGCATTTAATTTCCATATTTAAAAACGTAACTATACATATTAATGTATATAAATCAGTTCATTATTGTAGAATAGTTAAATAACTTCAATGGAATCCTAGCTAATAATTATATTTTATAATATTTTATTGCATTGTTTCCACTACACAGAACCACGGCGTAAAAGAAAAGTCGTACTTAGCCTATTGAGTATGCTAGAACGCTAAGTCAATAGCGATCGCGTGATGATTAGATTTCTCTTAGTTTGTGTGGAAGGGATCTATACAAATATAAAATTTAACACTTGGTATCCATTGTAAGATAAGATATAATAAAAGTGACTTTCAAAAATAAATGGAAATTTATATTAAAATTGACAACTTCGCCAAAATAATAGGGTGTTTGATTTGTTTAAATCAAATAAAAAGGGGAATTTATTGTAAACAATATTGTTTAAACAGTTTCCTTAGAAAGGATTTCCCAAAATTAACCTCCTAAATAGATGATACGGGGATACAAAGTTTTCCGTAATATAAGAACTATATAAAAAAGCTTTTGTGAAAACTCTATAGAGTGAACTACATTCCGAAAAATTAAAAAGAGAGCGAAGCTTTGAGCATAGACTAGTATAGCTACGTATAAAACTTTAGATGATATGTATTTAAATTGTGTAATTTTTTCGGAGACTTTCATTTGAATGGTGACAAGTTTGAAATCGCTCTTGCTTGTGGCTCATACTCTATGTTCTGAAATGGTTAGTGTGCAGTTTAGTTGACATGTTACTAGAGTCATTTGTGGTGCATTATTTAGTGTCTATGAACGTGTTTTCATTAGGGAACTTTATTAATTTGTACATGATGTGGTATGGGTGTGAACACTTATTCGAGGATCCAGTCCTGAAAGTCAGGAAGCCTCAACCAGTTTAAGTGTTTATCATCATATCATGTCTTAAAACACTCAGGATTATGGTGTGGTGTGAACACTTAATCGAGGATCCAGTCCTGAAAGTCAGGAAGCCTCAACCAGTTTAAGTGATCATATCGTGTCTTAAAATAAGTACTCAGGATTATGTTGTGGTGTGAACACTTATCCGAGGATCCAGTCCTGAAAGTCAGGAAGCCTCAACCAGTTTAAGTTTTTATCATCAGTTCGTGTCTTATAATACTCTAGATTGTGGTGTGGTGTGAACACTTATTCGAGGATCCAGTCCTAGCAGTTAGGAAGCCTCATCCAGTTTAAGTGTTTATCATCATTATTAAGTCGTAAAAAAAATAAGTAAATGGATAATCTTAAAAAATCTAAATCTTGAAAATAGTAAAGCAGTGTTAATTTCAGTGAGTGTTTTGTTCTACAAACAGATCGATAGGTAAGTGTTTTTTAAAACAAATGCATGCAACACGTGTGTAGGTTGAACGAAGCACTATTTTATCTTTTATATTGGGTATTCTAAAACGCATTTGTCATCCATCGTTTCAAGAACGCAGTGAACGGGGCGACGCGTAGCGTCGCGCTGTGAACGGAGTGAAGTGAAACGGTGGATGATGAAATGTGTTTTAGAATGCCCAATATACACCTACTCCTTTCGCACAGTCGTCTCGTCTACTTCCGGAAAGTTCGCTATTCACGGCGTATGTCGCTCATAGTCGGTCGGTCTCTATTTCCGGAAAGTTCGCCATTCATGTTCATACGTCGTTCCTTGTCACATAGTCTGTCGGTCTCTCTCTAGCTTCCGGAGAGTTTGCTTGACGTCTCGAACGATTGGCTGTCATCGAACTTTCTTGACGTTTCTACCAATAGCGTGATCGATGGGTTGCCAACAATCAGCGGTTGCGACGTTCGGATACATTTACGGTGTTCAATCGGTCGGTTTTAATGCGACGTCCGTGTTCGGATACATTTCTGTGTTTCGTCGCGAACATACTCCCGCCGTGCGCCGTCGTCATTGGCGGCGCATCAACTCCGGTGAAGCGACGAGCAGTTCTTCAGCTATCGGTTGTATTGTCAGTTGCTTTGCGGTGCGACTCCCGCCGGTGTTGCAGAACGGGATACGGTTCGGTATTGCGGTGTTACACGGTGAGCTGGCGATTCACGGTGACTGTGCTCGGTTCTGTTGTCGGTGGACCCTCCCGCCGGTGCTGCAGTGCGGGATGAGGTGCGGTGTGGCGGTTGTAGACGGTTCATACGGTGAGCTGGAGACGGCGAACTAAAGGCATGGGGACGGTGTTCGGTTCTCCAGTTCTCGATGGGTTCTCCCGCCGGTGATGCAGTGCGGGATGAGGTCGGTTGCGGTCGGTGCACTCGCATTTGTGGCGTCGAAACGGTTTCACGGTTAACTGCCGGTGGATGAAGTCCGTAGCAGTAGTTGACTCGACGTCCTGCGCTTCGGTTGTTCACGCCATGGAGCACCCAACCCAGTACGGTGAACGATGCTACGGGTTGGTCAACTGGTCCACTCTTGACGATACTTGTGACCAGGCACTGCCAGTTGTCCTGTCCAATCAGGATAGTCGGTTTTCCGTCTTCATACCGGAGTTTCTCGGTGATACCTTTCAGGTGGTCACAATGTTCCAGGTCTTCGGCTTTAACGGTTTGCGGTGACAGCTTCAGTTCATCGATGGTTCTTGCCTTCATCTGGAATGCACCTCCCAGACCTTCGATTTTCAGGGTGACTCTTCTTGAGTTCTCGGTGTTAAGCTTCACCCCAGCAACGGCTTCGATGTCGAGTGGATCCTTCTGTCCTTGGCATCCGATCTTTTGTGCGATCTTCGAGTTGATGAGGGTTACGGTCGATCCATCATCCAGCAGCGCGAAGGTGCTTACGGAGCCTCGTGGTCGTGATACCTTGACGGGAAGTATCTTCAGGAACGCATACTGCTTTTCTGATGATGCGGTTGCCACTCGTTCTTCGGTTTGTTTTTGTTTCCTCTGGTAGTGCAGCAGAGGATGATGCGATCCCTTGCAGTCGTTAACTGCGCATGGTCGGTACTTGCATCGGTGCCCTGGCATTCTCTTCTTAAGGCAGCGGAAGCACAAGTTGTACTCCTTGGCCATTTTCCATCGGTTATCGGAATCGGCAGTCTTCAACTTCTTGCATTCCTTTTCTTCATGGCCGGTTGCTTCGCACAGGATGCATTTCTTGACAGGGCGGCGATCTTGATGCAGCTTGCTTTTGACAGCTCGGTACAATTTCGGTTTCTTCTTTTCCTCGCAACGACGATGGTCGGTATCGGTGTGCTGCTTTTCCTGTCTTCTTTCTTCTCTCGGTTCCACTCTTCTTTCGGTTATTTTGAACGTACGGTGATGTTCTCGGTGGCGGTTTGAGCGGTTTCCCGATTCGAACGATGTATGTCTCGGTTTCGGTTCGTTGGGGCCGATCTTCTCTAACGGTGCATATTTCCCACACTTGCTGGCTTCCTTCTCGATGAATTGGCAGAACTTGACGAGGTCTGGTACATCTTCCGGTTGATCCTCCTCATAGTCGTACCACTTGGAGCGCAGCGGCGCGGTGAGCTTCTCCACCAACGTCCTCAGCACCTCGGTGTTATATAGGTAGTGGTGACGCTTCAGGACTTGAAAAGTAGCCACGCTGTTCTGTACCTTGCATGAGAAAAGGCACACGTCTTGCGGAGCGTCGGTGAGGCGCGGTAGTTCTCGAAGAGCTTCTAACTCGGCGAGGGCGATTGCATCCGGTCTCCCGAATCTGGTTTCCAGGATCTTCATGATTTCCCCCGGTTTTCCATTCACGATGAGCAGACGGTTAACGGCTTCATGTGCTCTGCCTTTCAGGGATCGGCGCAGTCTTGCGATATTTTCGATTTCGGTGAAGTGACCCTCGGTTTCATAGTAGGCAGCACGGTAGGCGAGCCAGTCTTGATACGCCCCGTTAAAGAAGGGCAGTTCCGCCAGGTATAGTGGAACTGCAGGCGGTTGAGCGGAGCGTGCTGCGAGTGCGATGGCTTCGGCGAGTTCAGTCAATCCAACGCGGTCTTCGTCCATCGGTTTTCTCATCCTCGGTTTTTCGGTTTTCGGTCGAGGCTGGACGGCCTTCGGCTGAGCGGCATGCGGCTGAGCATCAGCGGTGTTGCGATCCACGGTTGTTCTGTATTCTTCGTACATGTTTTCCATGGAGTCGCATGGCTGGACTCGCGAATGGGCGTCAACCCACGGTCGAGTCCTCGGTTGCTCGTTGACAGATGCGGCGTCTTCATCTTCGTCATCGTCGTCTTCTGTCTCGATACGACGGAGCTCAGCTTGGGCTAGCTTCACTTCGGCTTCGGCAATTCTTCTGGCATGTTGAAGCTCAATTTCTGCCATTTTTTTCGCGAACTCGGCGTTTTTCTTTTCATTTTCCAGCTCGATTCTCGCAAGCTTCTCCATGGCCGCTGCGATGCGCTTCTCTCGCTGCGATGACTTAGTTGCCACGGATCTTCGTGACATTGTCTCTGCACGGTCCTCTTCTTGAGCCGCGGTTCGGTGTGCTGGCCCTGGGAGCGGCTGGTCGGTTAGAGCCACTCCACACGTCGGCAGTTCTTCGGTGCTCTGTCGCGTCAGATAATCCAGATCTTGGATTATCTCCTGGTGATCTCTCCCCGTTTTCGACCTTGTGATCGGCATTTTCGACAGGGTTTCACGGTACACTATTGACACGGTTACACTAATACGCGGTTGCACTAAATTGTTCAGTCTATTACGCGGTTAACACTAAACAATTTATTTACAGTCAATCGGTTAATTTTGTCTGTACACTCTGGCAACACTACGCGCAATGTCAATAGTTCACTTTACGTACACTTGGTAACAGTCACTATTACTTTTATTTACACGGTCCACTGTCCGTCGAGATCCGGCTCGAAGGACCACTATGTACTGGATACTGTCGCTGATTCAAATCCGGCTCGAAGGACCACTATGTACTGG